>CM041781.1:86622605-87163829 GCA_023374045.1 Limonium bicolor | reverse complement strand
AGTTTTCCCTTGGCACCGAAATGGAGCTTTGAAGGATTTGAAAAGATAGAAAGGAAGGCCTTGACTTAACTAAGACAAATCTATGCTTATTTGGAGCTAAAATGAAGGTTTGGTGAGCATTTGAAGATGGAGCACCCATGGAGGCAGCCCTCTCGGTCTTGGGCAGGAGAGAGAGGAAGAAGAAACCGTGGGTGAATGTGGGAAATGAAGAAGAGAGGGGAGAAGGTAGGCTAGTATAGATATTTTGCTTTATAAAAGCAAATAGTAACTTCTTTTACTTTACTCTTTTTTCCTTTCTTATTTGATGAAGTCTATGGTGACTCATCCCTTAGAAAACCGGCCCCCTCTTAAATAAGGCTAGTCATGGTCTTTGTTGACCAACTTATTAGACTTAGTTGATTAATGACTAAACTAGGCACTATTTGATTACTATTCACAAACTAGTGCACATATTTGTGAAATTTTTGGTTTCCCATTGATTTAGACTTCCTAATGTGATACTAAGTAGTACACATGTTGATTAAAGAGTAATGATGGACATTTAGCCACTCAAAACCCATTTACAAGACAATTTTACAAAAATGTGCTTTAAGACTTCTTAAAGCACATTTTGTGTTTTAACCTGTTTTCAAGCTTGGTTTTCTTTGGTAATTGGTTTAAATTGACCATTAGGATATTACTAAGGTATTAGCATGATATTTGGGTACTCACCCAAGTCTCTCCAAGCTTAGAGCACATTTTTGCCTTAATTGCCCTTGAGGCATTTTCTTCGTTTTTCTTGGTTTAAATTGTCTACCAATCTTTCTAAGGCATATTTTAGCCTTACTACATCATAAATTGATGTTTACTTAGCATACTTAGGTTTGGGGTACTTCAACTCATATACATGAATAGTACACGTATACATGAATAGTAAATACGTATACATGAATAGTAAATGCGTATACATGAATAGTAAATATGTATACATGAATAGTAAATACGTATACATGAATAGTAAATACGTATACATGAATAGTAACTACGTATATATGAATAGTCAAATACAAGACGTATACATGAATAGTAAAATACGTATATGTGAATAGTAAAATACGTATACGTGAATAGTAAAATATGATGAATAGTGAAAATACGAAAATTAAGTTATTTAACCACGCCGTCCTAATGAACTATAGGAACGGAGTAAGGTGACCAGAATAGTCGAGACGCCATCTGGGAGTGGACGAGCGTCGATTGGCTAAGGTATGGGATTCTTGTAGCTTGTTTTCTAATGAGGTCTACCTCGGTTTGTGTGCTATGTGTTATTGTGATACGACCAAACAGGATTAAGTATGAAACCGATTTATTGTATTGTTATTGTGCGTACGTTGCACACTAACACGATTTGATTCAGAGCTTGTTCATTAACTACGTTTAGTAATAATTGTATAAGGTTATAAATACTCCAAGTTGTTAGTAGGTTTATACCGATAGAGGTTTAACTAACCAATTGTCAATGAGACTTCAACTAACTGGAACTTGTGAGGAGAGGAATCCGGGACTGACTTCGGTCATGCATGTTTAGGATAGGAGGTTGGCATCTGTATCAGATCTGTCTTCCGCCTAGGGTCGACAAACTGACCCGACCAGCTCGAGTGAACAGTTCGAGATGGGAGGCAAATCCAGGAGGCACAAGAGGGTCAAGCCTACACCCCTCATAACTTAAGAATTAATGTTTATTCAACCAGTGGAGCTAATAACTCATTGGCTAGGGTTACTTTGACCCGACAAAAATAAACATATCAGTTAGAGAACAACCAGTTCTTTTAGGAGAATGGTTGACACTTATATGGTATGGTCAAACACGAGAACTAAACAATTCTCAGGCCTCAGGATTTAGGAACCTAACTTACTCATTAATGGGCGTCCATTACGACGTTCGATTTATTTGAGTTGTGAATGTTTCACATAAATATGTTGTTGTTATTGTACTTCTTATTATTATTTTTATGAATAATCAACTGCATGTATACGACAAAGTAGTCGTGTGTAGCCTTGTTAGCTTGTGGGCTGCACGTTTTCTGTACCAGCCATGTGCTGAGCTCCTTGGGGCCTGTGATTTAAACTTTGCTGGTAGGTGCCAGACGAGGACCCAACCAGAGAGTAGGAGTGGGTAGAGCACTAATGTAACACCCCCAAACACTGGCCTAGGAGTTAGGGGTATTACACGCCGCGTATTATTACATAATGACGCAAGGCTCTAATAAACGAACTTAAACAGATAGTCAAATAAGGCCCAAACGGAATACTTAAATAAAGTATAAAACAAGAGATGTTAAAACATCCCCAAAAGTCATTACAGAACCCACCAAACTAATATCAGAAGCGGAAACTAACAAAGAGGCCCAAAGGCTCAAATCAAATACAAAGTCTCAAGAGAAACTAAAACAAAGCAACAAAACTCCAGAAGCTGAGGGGAGACGATCCTCGCTAATCAATCTGCAAAAGCGTTAGAAGTAGGGGAATGAGCACACAACTATGCCCAGTAGATGACCAACTTCATCAACCAGCATGCTCAAAACATTTACAGAATGTTATCAAATCAGAAGGAGTCAAGAGCCCACAAATATATCAGAATTCAGAAACAGAAGTCCCATCATTAAGGGACTAAACAGAGCAGAAGCTGACAGAAGCAGAAAACAGAGTGGGACACTAGCGATCACAGCATACAGACAGAACGAGCAACCAGCTCGTGAACAGAACGAGGAAACCTCACTCGTAAACAGAACAGGTGTAAACACCCGTGAACAGAACGGGGAACATCACCCGTGAACAGAAGGATCCTACATAGCGCGCTACGAGACAGCGTAACCAGCCATCCAAAGGCTCAGACACAGAGATAACTAGGTCCCAAAACAGAAGCTTAAATACAGATAAGCATATGTGCACCAAAGGCACCTGAAAGCCCATAGATAGCTTGGAAATCAGAAGGGGAATCCAACCCCGCAAACAGAAGTCAAAACGGAGCTCAAACGAGCAAGTTATGGTCAAAACAGTAGCCTGTCCGAACTTGTGTCCGGACATCAATGTTCGGACACAAGTCGAGACTCAGAAGGCAAAACCAGACAGATGTCCGAACTTGTGTCCGGACTTCAAAGTTCGGACACAAGTCGAACCTTAAAACAGATGGAGAGTCAGAGGTGTCCGAACATCCAAGTTCGGACGGATGTTCGGACATTCTTCGGAAAACAGAACGCGGAGAGTCCGAACTTGTGTCCGGACATCAATGTTCGGACACAAGTCGAAGCCAAAATCAGAGAATGCAGAAGGCTGTGTCCGAACTTCAAAGCTCGGACAGAAGTTCGGACACAGCGAAAACTTCAGAAAGTTTAAGCGCAGAAGGGCATGTCCGAACTTCAACGGTCGGACAGAAGTTCGGACATGCCGAAAAATACAGAGAACAGAGGCGATTTTCACACAGAACAGAAGCATCAAAACACTGTCAAAACAATATAGGTTTTCAGAAAACAACCTTGGGGGTTTGTAAGCATTAAAACACCATCAAACAGACAAATCGCAACCACAATTGCAAGACAAAACACATTTAAACTCAGAACCGGAATGAAACTCCCCAAGGTCGAACACACAAGTCGAATCCATAAGCCACCTACCTCAATTACAGCAGAGAAGTTTCTGAATCCGAATAGCAGACGATCCAACCCCGACACAGCAGTAACGCAGACCCGAAATGCAAACCCAACAGCCACTGAATTCTCATAACAACGCAGAAGAACAACCCTCAATCAGAAACTGATAACAACACCAATGCTGAAACTGAAACGAAGAACAGGATTGAACCCCTCACCTGAATCGGTCTACAGATTGCAGAGCACGTCAACAGCAGAAGAAATTGACGGGGCAACGGAACACAATCGGATTCCTAATCAGATTGTAGAGAAGGATTCAGACAAGAAGAACTTCCCAAATTCAGAATCGAAGATTGAACAACGGGGATTACCTTACTCAGAACCTGATTCCGCCACAGCACACAATCTTCAGCGAGAATCGATGAAGAACCACAAACAGCCAAACTAGAAGGGATTGAACAGAACGAGGTTTTGAGAGAGAGAAAAGAGAAGGGTTGAGGGTTTCCAACTGAGAGAAGAGGAGCGTAAACGATCGTGAGAACGTGTTTAGAAAATAGGTGAATTAAGAATATGGAATAAAATAGGTTAAGGAATTTAATATGAGGTTAACTCACCATAAAATAGAACGGATGGGAAAAGACCTCCTCGTCCCCGGCTTCTCTAATAAAGACTTTGTGTCCTAAATTCAGAATAGACCATCTTAATGAACCATAGTAACGAAATAAAATTATAACCAAATCTTGGGTTATAACATCACCTCCCCCTTAAAAGAATTTCGTCCTCGAAATTAAAACATACCTACTGCTCGAAAAGGGCGGGAAACTTAGAACGCACATCACTTTCGACCTCCCAGGTCGCCTCTTCCTCTGACTGACCCGACCACTGCACCTTCACCAAGGGCATGGTCTTACTCCTGAGCTTACGAACATCTCGGGCTAGAATCCTCGAAGGAACTGCCTCAAACGTGAAGTCCTCCCTCAACTGAAGCGGACTGAAGTCGATCACATGAGATGGGTCCGGAATGTACTTCCTCAGCATCGAAACATGGAAAACACTGTGCACTGCTGCTAAAGACGGAGGCAGAGCCAAGCGATAGGCAACCGGTCCGATCCTCTCTAGGATCTCAAAAGGACCCACAAAACGAGGGCTAAGCTTGCCTCTCTTCCCAAAACGAACGACTCCTCGCACAGGAGAAACCTTCAGATACACATGGTCGCCCACCTCAAACTCTAGAGGTCGTCTCCTCTGATCGGCGTAACTCTTCTGACGACTCTGAGCCACAAGCAGACGCTCTCTGATAGACTGAATCTTGCCCACAGCATCCTGAACCAAGTCTGGACCAATCACAGCTCTCTCCTTCAGATCATCCCAACAGATGGGTGATCTGCACCTCCTGCCATACAAGGCCTCAAAGGGAGCCATCCCGATACTGGTCTGAAAGCTGTTATTGTACGCGAACTCTATCAGTGCCACGTGCTGATCCCAGCTGCCCCCAAAGTCGAGCACACATGCCCTGAGCATGTCCTCTAGGACCTGATTCGTCCTCTCTGTCTGCCCGTCTGACTGAGGATGGTAAGCTGAACTGAAAGACAACTTCGTCCCCAAAGCCTGATGCAAACTCTGCCAGAACCTGGACACAAACCTCGGATCTCTGTCAGACACAATCGAAGCCGGAACCCCATGCAGACGTACTATCTCATCAATGTACAACTGGGCTAAACGGTGCAAACTGAAAGTCTTCCTGACAGGCAAGAAGTGAGCGCTCTTCGTGAGCCGGTCCACAATGACCCAAACTGCATCGAAACCCCTCGGAGTCTTAGGCAGTCCCATAACAAAGTCCATACCGACGCTCTCCCACTTCCACTCCGGAACGGGAAGAGGCTGAAGCAAACCAGCTGGTCTCTGATGCTCGGCCTTGACCTGCTGACAGGTCCTACATCTGGATACAAAGTCGGAGATGTCCCTCTTCATATTGCTCCACCAGAAAGTCTCCCGCAGATCCCGGTACATCTTCACCCCTCCTGGGTGTACCGAGTAAGGAGCTCCATGGGCCTCCTGCATGATCTCACGCCTCAACGCATCGTCTGCCGGCACACAAACACGGCCTCTGAACCTCAGGCAGCCATCCTCTGCAACCCGGAACTCGGACTCCTGACCAGCAGACCAACTCTCTCTGATCTTACACAGACTGACATCAAGCTCCTGACTGGCCTTGATCCGGTCGATCAAGGTAGGCTGAACCTGCAGTGCTGCTAACATCCCAGACCTCTCTGGACGGACAACCCAGATACCCATGCGCTGCAACTCCTGAGCAGACCTCTCCACACCGGACAAGGCACAAACAGTCCCAGACGGACCCCTCCTACTGAGCGCATCAGCAACCACATTCGCCCTACCCGGATGGTAGAGGATCTCTAAATCATAAGTGCAACAACTCCAGCCATCTCCTCTGCCTCAAGTTCAACTCCTTCTGAGTGAACAGATACTTGAGGCTCTTATGGTCCGTATACACCTTGCACGCTGCCCCATACAAGTAGTGCCTCCAAATCTTCAACGCAAAGACCACCGCAGCCAGCTCCAGATCGTGGGTCGGATAGTTCTTCTCATATGGCTTAAGCTGACGAGAGCCATATGCAACTACCTTCCCCTGCTGCATCAGAACACATCCAAGTCCCCTATGGGACGCATCACAGAAAACCTCAAGACCCTCGGTCCCCTCCGGAAGAGTCAAGATCGGCGCAGTAGTCAACCTCTTCTTCAGCTCCAGAAAACACTGCTCACAGGCATCGCTCCACTCGAACTTCATCCTTCTGCAGCAGACGAGTCAACGGAATCACCAACTTGGAGAAGCCCTCCACAAACTTACGATAGTAGCCCGCTAGTCCAAGGAAGCTACGAATATCTCCGACATTAGTAGGCCTGGCCCACTCAGTAATAGCTCGAATCTTCTCCGGGTCCACGGAGATACCATCCTTGGAGACCACATGTCCCAAGAATACCACCTGATCTAGCCAGAACTCGCACTTCTTCAGCTTCGCATACAACTCGTTCTCCCTCAGAGTCTGGAGAACGGTCCTCAAATGCTCCTCGTGCTCCTCAGCACTCTTGGAATACACCAAGATGTCATCGATGAAAACTACAACGAACTGGTCAAAAAACGGCTTGAAGACTCTGTTCATCATATCCATAAATACTGACGGCGCATTCGTCAACCCGAATGGCATCACTAGGAACTCGTAGTGTCCATAACGAGTCCTGAAAGCGGACTTAGGCACGTCATCTGCCTTAATCCTCAGCTGATGATATCCCGACCTCAGATCGATCTTCGAAAACACCTTAGCTCCTGCTAACTGGTCGAACAAGTCGTCTATGCGCGGGAGAGGATACCTATTCTTAATGGTAACCTTGTTGAGCTCCCTGTAGTCAATGCACAACCGCATACTACCGTCCTTCTTCTTTACAAATAGCACTGGCGCCCCAAGGCGACACACTCGGGCGAATGAAGCCCTTATCCAGCAGCTCCTGCAATGGACCTTCAACTCCTTGAGCTCAGCAGGCGCCATCCGGTATGGGGCCTTCGAAATCGGCTGAGTCTCAGGTGCGAGCTCGATCGAGAACTCCACCTCTCTGACAGGGGGAAGCCAGGTACATCATCCTGGAACACATCGGGGAAGTCTCTGACCACTGGAATCTCCTCCAACTTCGCATCCTTGCGAACCTCAGGGATGTAGCACAGATATCCCTGGCATCCCTTCCTCAGAAAACGGAACGCCTGCATCGCAGATATGACTGGCGGCGAGCACGGGAGTCCATTCCCTGCTACAACTAGACGGGGCTGACCCGGCTCCTCAAAAGTGACTCTCGAAGCAGCACAATCAATATGGGCATGGTGCGCAGCAAGCCAATCCATGCCCAGAATCACATCAAAAGAAGTCATCTCCATCGGGATGAGGTTAGCACACAGAGTCCTATCTCTGACTAACACAGGACTATCTTTGCAAACAGAATTCAACAGCATAGAAGAGTCCCTAACTAATGGACTATGCACACATAACTCAACACCCAGAGGCACAACAGGCAAACCGAGCTCACCCACTAACTCAGCAGAAATAAAAGAGTGGGTGGCTCCAGAGTCAAACAAACAGAAAACAGAACGAGATGACAGCTGGAGAATACCTGTGACAACTCTGTCAGTCGATCGGTCTCTCTCTCCAGCCATCGCGTACACTCTGGCCTGGCCCTGGGGCTTCTTCTGCTCAACCCGGTCTCGATCTCTAGACCCAGATGTAGATCCTCCAGCTCCACCTCCAGAGCTACCTCTGCTCCTCTCAGCCTGAGGGCAATCAGCAATCCTATGCTCCATGGACCCACACTTGAAGCAGGCTCCAGACTTCCTGTAGCAGTCCTGGCCTCTGTGAAACTTGCCGCAGACCTGGCACTTCGGAGCGGGAGCTGATGAAGACGAACCACCTCTGTCTCGCGAACGGTCCCCAGAGCGGTCTCCAGTAGACTGCTTCTTCTGAGAAGCAGACTGATCCCTCCTATCACTGTCATCGGACCTCTGCTTCCTCTTCTGGTCCTTCCCTCCAGACTGGCGACCTCTCAAGTCGGCCTCTACCAGCAGGGCGACATCAGGGCAACTCGCCTGAAGGTCTTGTGACGCAGCGGCGTCACAGCAGATCGGATGTCCGGCCTCAGGCCACTCTCAAACTTCCTGGCCTTCCTATGCTCGTCAGGCTCAGGTGCGAACTTAGACAGGCTGATAAACTTGCGGACGTACTCCTCAACGCTCATGTCCCGGCCCTGGCGTAGCCGGTTATACTCCAGGATGCGCTGATCCTTGTAGACGTCGGGGTAGAACTGTTTGTTGAACTCCCCAGTGAACTGCTCCCACGTCAAGGCTGTGGGAACTTCCCCATCACTGACCTCCACCACTCCTTGGCTTCGGCCTTGAACAGAAAGGTGGCGAAGTCGACCTTCTGCTCCTCCTCAGAGCCCATCACCCGAAGTAAATCCTCCACCTCTGACAACCAGTGGCTGGCCTCCTGGGGATCTCCTGCCCCATCGAACGATGGCGGCTTCAGCTTCATGAACTCCTGAAGCGCCTTCACATTCCTCCCTCCAGCATCGCCCCAGCGGGCCTGCTCCGCCAGCTGGTCCTCCTCCAGCTGGACCGCCCCCTGCAGCCATGGTCTGCATGAGCTGCGTCATGAATTGCTGAACAGCATCAGCAACATTCCCTGGAGGGTTATTCGCTTCCTTGGCGGCATTCTGAAGTCCAACAGCAGACAGTTAGACTCCGACACTAACACTGACATTTCTGACTGACTGGCTAACTTAAAATCCCAGCAGATTAGAACCCAGAGCTCTGATACCACTAAATGTAACACCCCCAAACACTGGCCTAGGAGTTAGGGGTATTACACGCCGCGTATTATTACATAATAACGCAAGGCTCTAATAAACGAACTTAAACAGATAGTCAAATAAGGCCCAAACGGAATACTTAAATAAAGTATAAAACAAGAGATGTTAAAACATCCCCAAAAGTTTTACAGAACCCACCAAACTAATATCAGAAGCGGAAACTAACAAAGAGGCCCAAAGGCTCAAATCTAAATACAAAGTCTCAAGAGAAACTAAAACAAAGCAACAAACTCCAGAAGCTGAGGGGAGACGATCCTCGCTAATCAATCTGCAAAAGCGTTAGAAGTAGGGGAATGAGCACACAACTATGCCCAGTAGATGACCAACTTCATCAACCAGCATGCTCAAAACATTTACAGTTACAAATCAGAAGGAGTCAAGAGCCACAAATATATCAGAAATCAGAAACAGAAGTCCAATCATTAAGGGACTAAACAGAGCAGAAGTGACAGAAGCAGAAAACAGAGTGGGACACTAGCGATCACAGCATACAGACAGAACGAGCAACCAGCTCGTGAACAGAACGAGGAAACCTCACTCGTAAACAGAACAGGTGTAAACACCCGTGAACAGAACGGGGAACATCACCCGTGAACAGAAGGATCCTACATAGCGCGCTACGAGACAGCGTAACCAGCCATCCAAAGGCTCAGACACAGAGATAACTAGGTCCCAAAACAGAAGCTTAAATACAGATAAGCGTATGTGCACCAAAGGCACCAGAAAGCCCATAGATAGCTTGGAAATCAGAAGGGGAATCCAACCCCGCAAACAGAAGTCAAAACGGAGCTCAAACGAGCAAGTTATGGTCAAAACAGTAGCCTGTCCGAACTTGTGTCCGGACATCAATGTTCGGACACAAGTCGAGACTCAGAAGGCAAAACCAGACAGATGTCCGAACTTGTGTCCGGACTTCAAAGTTCGGACACAAGTCGAACCTTAAAACAGATGGAGAGTCAGAGGTGTCCGAACATCCAAGTTCGGACGGATGTTCGGACATTCTTCGGAAAACAGAACGTGGAGAGTCCGAACTTGTGTCCGGACATCAATGTTCGGACACAAGTCGAAGCCAAAATCAGAGAATGCAGAAGGCTGTGTCCGAACTTCAAAGCTCGGACAGAAGTTCGGACACAGCGAAAACTTCAGAAAGTTTAAGCGCAGAAGGGCATGTCCGAACTTCAACGGTCGGACAGAAGTTCGGACATGCCGAAAAATACAGAGAACAGAGGCGATTTTCACACAGAACAGAAGCATCAAAACACTGTCAAAACAATATAGGTTTTCAGAAAACAACCTTGGGGGTTTGTAAGCATTAAAACACCATCAAACAGACAAATCGCAACCACAATTGCAAGACAAAACACATTTAAACTCAGAACCGGAATGAAACTCCCCAAGGTCGAACACACAAGTCGAATCCATAAGCCACCTACCTCAATTACAGCAGAGAAGTTTCTGAATCCGAATAGCAGACGATCCAACCCCGACACAGCAGTAACGCAGACCCGAAATGCAAACCCAACAGCCACTGAATTCTCATAACAACGCAGAAGAACAACCCTCAATCAGAAACTGATAACAACACCAATGCTGAAACTGAAACGAAGAACAGGATTGAACCCCTCACCTGAATCGGTCTACAGATTGCAGAGCACGTCAACAGTAGAAGAAATTGACGGGGCAACGGAACACAATCGGATTCCTAATCAGATTGTAGAGAAGGATTCAGACAAGAAGAACTTCCCAAATTCAGAATCGAAGATTGAACAACGGGGATTACCTTACTCAGAACCTGATTCCGCCACAGCACACAATCTTCAGCGAGAATCGATGAAGAACCACAAACAGCCAAACTAGAAGGGATTGAACAGAACGAGGTTTTGAGAGAGAGAAAGGAGAAGGGTTGAGGGTTTCCAACTGAGAGAAGAGGAGCGTAAACGATCGTGAGAACGTGTTTAGAAAATAGGTGAATTAAGAATATGGAATAAAATAGGTTAAGGAATTTAATATGAGGTTAACTCACCATAAAATAGAACAGATGGGAAAAGACCTCCTCGTCCCCGGCTTCTCTAATAAAGACTTCTGTGTCCTAAATTCAGAATAGACCATCTTAATGAACCATAGTAACGAAATAAAATTATAACCAAATCTTGGGTTATAACATCCCCTGTCCTTAGTGGACGTGATAAACAGTGAGGGGCTGTATATCCCCTGTCCTAAAGGACGTGATTGGCGGTGGGGGCCATCTCTCCCAGTTGAATTATTCCACTCTCGAGTTCTTGGTTCTTGGATCTACTTTATCATTCCTAGTCCTTTGTGGCTATCTGGGTTTTCTACTCCTAATGGGAATTGTTCTAACATCAACAATGGATGCTTACTAACTATGTGGTGTGACTACTTAAGTGGATGACTTGTTTTGGAAGTTCTCTATCTCTATCTTTGTCTTGTTTTCTTTTCTCTTTAACCTGATTGTTTTGAAGTGCTTTATCTCTGTTTTACTTTTAAGAGTTTGTTTTCATGATTACTGTTTATTTTGAAGAGTTATGTTTTTATAAGTTTGTTTTTGGAGAATTGTACCAGTTCCATTCCAGGGAACTGACCCGCCCCTTTCGGGGTGGGCTGCTTGGTTTCATCTTGCAGGTACGAGTTGATTTACAGGTGGCCACGAAGAGATGAGCGTTTGGGATGGGACTAGGTTTTGTGGAGAGTTAATGTGTTAAATTTCTATTATGTTGTGTTAAGTTTTTCTCGAGTTCAGACCGTAGCTTTTGCAGATTGTAAGTTGTAATTGGTGAGGTTTGGTGCCGGGTGTTTGGAACCCGATGGTCTGTAATCGCCTTACAGTTTTATTTCCGCTGTATTTATGGTTAATAGGGGCGTTACAAAAGCTTAGCTATTCTGACTTATAATCGGTTTAGGGGGAACATGTGTTTGTGTGGTGTGTTCGGGCCTCCAACCCGAACCGCCTTAACTTAAGTTACTCGTCCGACTATTAGGACGGTAATGAGTGTTGTTGTTATTGTATAACGAGCTTATCATGAGACTGGCAACATTCTCTAGGCTCACCAGTGTATAAGCAATGTTTGGGTCGGTTCCTAAGAGAACCATTCCCGTTATGTTATGTATTTTGTTGTGATGCAATATCTATTGCGGTGTTATGTTGTACACGTGGAAACGTGCAAAGTGTGGTTATGTGTTGTTATGTAGTGTATGTTATATGTTGTATAATGTGGAGTATGTGGATTATGGGTATGAATCCCAGTTTGAGAAAAGAGGCGTTTAAGGATAACCCGATTTAAGGGTAAGTGTCGTCTATTAAGGAAGTAGCTCCATTAGAGGAGGAACACTCTAGGATAATGAATACCAAGAGTGACTTATTAAGTAAGGATATATTATCCGTTTGTTGAGCCCATTGAGGCGAAATTTATGTGTTGTGTGTTTACTGTTACATGCATGATTTAAATACAATCAACCGCATGCTAAGACGACAATTAGTTGTGCGTGGCCCGGTAGCATGTGGGCTGCGGGATTACCATACCAGCAAAGGTGCTGAGCCCCTTGGGGGCCACCCTTTCTCTTCTTTTCCTATTTCAGGTACAGAGAGCTGGAAGCCGTTCGAGAGTAGGACGGGGTAGTCATTGTACATGGGTAATCATTTAAGTGTATGTATACAGTAGGTGTAGTAAGACCGAATTGTTGTCGGCACCAGTTTATAAATACTCGGTATAGTTGAAAGGTGTATGTTGTTGTTGTGTGTGTTAATGGAAAGGTATAGTAATGTGTAGTCGCTCGGGAATTTAGCCCATCAGACCGGTACAATGTGTATGTATTAGCCTTGTTAGCCACGTGGGTGGCTAACGGCGTGTAACACCAACGAGTTAAGTAATGTTACGAGGTTGTTATTCCGCTGCAGTTTATTGTAAGTGTGTTAATGTTGGATGGGTGTTACTGATTGCCAACTACAATCATATCCCCACACACACATATCAAGCTTATTAGTTTAATTTTTCCCACACAAAAACTAGAATTACAAGAGCTAGTTTTTAGGGTTTAGCTTAGATATTACCTTAAGGTATCCAAATGGAGAGTTAGGCAATCAAAGGATGGAATTTCCAACACTCCACAATGCATGGGAGAACCGGCTGAAATGAGGGAAAAATCAACGTGGGCAAAAAATTTGATTTTTTGCAAGGAAAAGCTACAAAGGATGAAACTCTTGCTTTATTTTTACCTTAGAGCATCAAGGTGGTGAAGGAGAGTCAAAATCAACTCCTTAAGCTTCAAAAGGCAAAACACCCATGGAAGTGAAGGTGGAGGAATCGAGACTTTGAGGGGTGGAAAACGTAGCCCTCGCCGATACGAATCTAACGGTACAATTTTGTGCGATTCGGTGAAGAAATGAGCAAGTGAGGAGAGATTGAAGATGGGGCTGGTGAGTCTCCCTCTCGAATCGGTAATATACAGAGGAAGAAGAAGATATACAGAGGCTGGGAAGAAAAAACGTGAAATGAGGAAAGAAGGGAGGTGAGAGGGTAAGTAATCTACTTTTTACTATTCCCCTTTTTTTTTTACTTTACTTATTCCTTTGTCATCTTATTACTAAATAGCTACCAAGCTATTAATGAGTGTACACATATTAATTAAAACCGGCCCACATGAATTAATAGCCCGGGTCGTTTTTCGTCTTTTCGAATTAAACGTGTCTCGTCTCCCGGTTTCGTCACTATTCACTTGCCGGGTCCGTTTTCCGGAATTTTCTCGTTTAATTAATTTTAATGGTTTTTAAGCTTCCATTAATACTTATTTATAGTTATTTAATCAACTATAATTTTTACGGGTCCATTTGACCACTTAAAGTCACGTTTTGGGTTTTCTCGAAAAACGTGCTTTTATGCTTATTTAGCGTTTTAATCCATTATTTGGATCCGTTTTCTTCGGGAATCATTCCCGTATACTAATTAGGCCTAACTAAGCCTTATGAATCCATCTCGGACCCTTACGAGATTATATATCTCTTATTTTCATTTAATGCGCATTTTAGCGTTTTTCGCGTTTAACGCATTTTCTCTTTTCTTTTGGTTTTATTCTTTTTACCAATACTCTCTAGGCACAATTAGGCCCTTAATAATCTTATTAGAGTAATTAATCACCATTTTTAGATCTGGGGTATTAAAATCTACCCCCCTTAGGAACTTTGTCCTCAAAGTTGGTGAATCTAAATGTTACTCTCATGGGCGTACTATGCCAAGGTTATAATACATGTACAACCTTACAGACTTCACAAGTCTGTCTCATTTCATACTACACATACCTCCCACATATCACAGCATGTATAGCAATCAAAAATACTTTTTGTTCTCTCTCCATGGAATCGGTCCGAAGACAAGAAGGCACTACAGTCCTCGAATCCATGTTGAGTAATATACTACTGATCCCTCAGGTACCGGTCACGTTGAACACTTACTCTTTCTGGTTCACGGCCGTTTCATGACAAATGGGCACTTACTCTCTCTGGCCCACGGTCCCTTCGGTTCTGATCAAAACGTTACACATATACATATCCTCGGGCACTCTGGTTGACTCACTCAACACAGGAACATCTCAGGGTACTCTCCCGTCCCGCTGCCTTTGGAAAAATCACACACTGTCACCGCCCCGACCGGTCACTTAGGACCGCCGCACGTACGGTGCAATGGTTTCAAAACTAGTACACGCCCACCGTTCTACCGGTCATCAAGACTTAAGGCCGTAGCCATCGGCGGGTGATAGCGGTTTAAAAACCAGTTTCATTTCATCTTCATACTTGAAGAAAATTCTTTTTCAAAATCTGTTTGAAAATTCTTTTAAAACATCACACAACTCCAAATCATTTATGGTAGTTGTATCTTTCTTAGCGTGATTACTTGTGACCACTATAGGGAGCTTCAGGAATCATCTAACCCTGATGTGATCAGCATCAGTGTTGAACTATCCTTCCACCCCAATTTGTGTTCGGTTTCCCTTGATCGCTAGCAGATCAAGTTCCACCTCCCACGTCAGTTTCAAACAATCAGATAGTCAAACATTTTTGTTTTCTATCTTTTACTCTTTCTAGTCATATTCACGAAACAATTCGTTTCAATTAATCTCTAGTTCCTAGTACTTAGGTCATTTGTCATTCTCATTGCTTCACTACTTTACCTAGGTATTCCATACTTATGGCTTCTTTTACTCAAATTGTTGCTCAATTTAAAACACATAACATACAACTCCAAAGGATGGAACTCACTCCATCTATCATTCTCAAATAAAATCACCTAGGGAGCTCACTCCCTACAAGGTTCCACATCGGTTTCATACCAATTCGTACTCATTATGTCTCATGTCTAATCTCACTAGACATATACTATAGGGATTCTCATTCCCTAGGAGTCTCTCTACTCCTCTTTTCATAAATATTACATACTCGTTACTTGCATCACTCATGCACAACAATCATTATTACACAATGAATGGGTACATATGTTTATGTAACATAAGTTCCAATCATCAAAACAATTTCTTTTGTGCTATGCACATAGTAGTTTACGCACTAAACGTAAAACATACTCTAAGCGGTTTCTCGCCTTACCCCCCTTAAAAGGGTTACGCCCGCGTAACAGACCATATGTTATACTGAACATTGGTTCACTAATTCTGGTATCATGAAGTGTTTTAACTTCAATGCGGTTAATTAACTCATAACCGGGTTCGGTTCTAGCCTCAAGGCTTCAAAGCATTTAGGATTAGGCAACTACTCACAATTGCTAGGTATACTTAACCTTTGAGTTACGGTCCACAAGCTTCTATTGCGTGACCTGATAACTAGAGCTTAACTCGCCCTTTTGGTACTCTCACTGTATTATCCACTCCCTTTCTATCCCTTTTGACTTGGGAACAAAGGTTAGTCAATCGTCGCTAGGTATCTCTTACCGTATGCGAATTCGATGAGTTATAGATTTTCTCTCCAGCTCTCTGGAAATCTATTTTGTATAACTATGGATACCTTCATGATTATTCACATATTTTTCCCCGACTTATTGTCGGTTGAGGTCAAGCTACTACTCAGTATGTAGTGCTTCCTCGATTAATAGTTGCTTCTGAATTACATTTGTTTACTTGTTTCTGTACAAGAATTCCTCATTCATACTACTCTGCCTTTTTCCACACATCGATCCTGGGCCCTGTGGGTTACTGCCCACGTTCTTTGTGCATCTTTAGCCAATGGCCGCACGGTTATCTCTCTAGATTCTCACTCAATAGGCTTCGTTGACATTTCTTAATTCCTGGCTCTCCCACTTGATCATTACCGCACAAGTGCAATACCAAAACACTCAGTCATACAGAGTGCAGAAGCGTAAACCCTTGACAGTAAATCTCTCATGAGATAGGAATGATCATGTCTTCTTTACCACATTTCCTTACCAACTTCATATCACTAACCGAATATACTCTTACAATGGTCGCTTACTGCGTACCTTGTTCTTTCTCATTTTCATGGCATCCGCTACTACTTTAGCTTCCGCCAGGTGTTCTCGCCATTTACACTATGGCTTGCCATTCACTTGGCTCAACAATATACGCTATTCTTTAAATCTCTCTGCGCGCTTGCGCACTGCTTACTCTGCAGTTCATACTGTACACATACAGTGTTCACTACTCATCCGATTACTCTATCGGTTTCCTTTCACTGCTATCAAGCCTTCCTACAGACTATTTGATTTCAAATACTCCTTGGCAATATACACATGCTCAGGTTTTAGTACACCGCTTTAATGGTTTCACATTACATACATAGGCGGTAGCCTTTCTCTGAAGGATTCACGCAATTACCGCTCCGTAGGCTCCACAATAACAAGTGGTGTCCCCACTCTAAGGTAGTGGTTCGTGCTCCACAGTAACTCTTATGCCTTAATACATATGTTTTGCAACGTTTGAATCTACGAATTGTAGTTGGTTCTATCGGCTTACAAGCCACCTTGCCTCGAGTCATGCTCCATGCGGGCTGTTTATATAGGTTTCTGCTTCTCCGTATACCATTAAATGGTTTGGAGGTATTACTAGGTTTTTGATATGGTTGTCTCACCACACTTCCGTACATTGAAGTCCCTCTAAGTTTCTTGATATTAATTCATGCCTTCTGGCAATCCAGGGTACCCCGTGTTACGTGGGATCCCTTCGGGTTCTACCCGAGTGTTCTCTTTAACACTTGTGTTCTCAACACGATGTTTTGTTCAACTATTGTTGACTCCGGCACCCTTCTCGGATTGCTCCTGGGTGTTACTGAGTAATGCCATTCCATCTGGCTTGTACTTATGGTTATGTTCAGTTGCGACTTCGCCTTGCGGCTATGTATAACTCGAACTATCCCGTTTAGGGTTGTAATGTCTCCCGTTATTGGGTAGAGTATTAGTACTTTTCCTTTACCTACTTAATTAGGTCGTTATTCTCTTAGTGAGATATACTGTGGAAATTCTATCCCGTTTATCAAACATTGATATGATCAATTAAGGCATTCATCTTATTGCTTACACTGGTATCCATTCCAGTTATTAGGTATTTCCTCCTTGATTCCTGAGACATATCTCATGTCTGTGCTTAATACTCTGTGCTTCTCGCACTTATTAACGCTATATCCTTAGGTTCGTCACCTTACTGGATTCTAGACTCCTTTATCTTGGTAAGCTTCCTTATGTTCTTTGGTCATTCGAGGTGTCCAACTGTCTTTGTTTGAATTGGCTCTTTCGTCCGTAGTATGGAGTGGGCTACTTCCCGTGTTCCGTACTCTACTAGTATACATACATGGAGTATCTTATTGATACGTTACCACTTACCTGACTAACTCATAATTGGTCTGTCAGGTCCGCAAGCTCCTTCGGAGTGCGGTCGTTCCATGTCTCATTTGTGTATACTTGTAGTGTCGGTCACGCCTAGGTGAAGTATTCTGTCGCCAACTCCTCTTAAATCGTCCTATGATAACTTACCGTGATTCTCTGGTTTGGTTTTTAAAAATTTGGGGGTTTTTGGAAATTTCATGTTTTGAAGAAAAGTTTGAGTCTTGAAAGTAAACTCTTCGCGACATTTCAATGCCGGTTGCTTCTTACTAAGTCTGACTTCTTGCAGACTGGTACGTTCTTTATACGGTGGTCAGGCCTTTAGGCCTTTCCAAGGTTTCGTTTCCAAACTCTTAGGGTTTGTGGTGCTATATTGGCTTCTCTTGCCGTCTTGGTACTTGCTAAGTACTGGTCGCTTGTCAAAGCTCTTCTTATTAGTCCCGCTATTACTGCACTTGCCGTGGCAAGTGCGCGGTACTGGCGGTTTTTTGGTTAACTCATACCGGTCACGGTATTGTTCACATTGTATTTGGTAGCCTTGTCGGCTCTTCCTTGATCCTTTAATTGGATAACTGCTCCTTGGAGCTGCTTCTCATTCCTCTTGACATGACTGTCATTCATTTAGGTGCTCCTCCACTCTCGGAGTTCCTTAATTACTTTAATTCTATGCTTTACCTCGTTGCTCGTTCCCACGTCTTTACTGTGGTTACCGAGGTTTAACTTATTTAGGTACTACTTCTGTAGTCCTATTCGGGTATATCCCGTAGTTATGCTTATAGCTGTCTAAGCTGTGCCCGTTAGGTATTGCAACCTCTTCGGGTGTGGCAGGGTGGGTGTACCTACTCTTGACTAGATTCTTGGTCGGTTAGTGTACCGATGTTGGTATTAGTTAACTATGGCGGTCCGTAGACATGTGTCCCGGTTCTCGTTAGTTCTCATAAGTCCGTCTGGTCGCACGATTGGTGCATCCTTCTCACTGCTGCTCGACCAGCTGGGTTCTCGCGACTGCTAAGCATGTCGCCCCAGGCTGCCACAAATTCTGGTCTCCTTGGATTAGGATGTCTCGACCTTCCGTCATTGCATGCAGTTATTGTCATTTCAGCGGGATCCGTCTCCGGGATTTCCGGTTCTCGGGATCTACCGCATGACAGGTTCTGGTTCATTTTGAAATATTTTGTAAGTGCCAGATCGGGTTTCCCGTCTTTTGGCGTTCCTTCCCAAGCTTTTAATACGGGGATTGTGGAGGGCGGGTTTGGTATCGTAGGTATCCAGATCATACTGGAAGTTCCTAACTAGCGCATCTCTCACGCTACCACTCAACCCATAGCCCAAGTCTCTAATTCCTAACTCGGTATTACCTAAGCTCGGTATTTCCAGTCATCAGAGCGATACTTCGCTCTGATACCATTTTTGTAACACCCCAACCGTTAATCTCGTCATTACCTCTTATACCGATTCTAATTACTCTTACTCACGCAGCGGAACTCTAATCACAACGAGGGGTGAAACAACGCCGTTAGCCACCCATGTGGCTAACCTGGCCTAACTCTCATACAGTAACGGTCTGATGGACTGGAACAACCGAATTCACAACACAAATACAATACTCAAATCATTTCTTTACTATACCGAGTCTACAACAAATGGATGCCGACAACATATTCGGACTTACACCTCCTTCAATACATAAGTAATTAAAACTACTACCCATGCAACCCACCGACCCGTCCTACTCTCGAACGGTAACATCTTCGGTGTACCTGTAGAATAAAAACATCGCCCCTAGGGGCTCAGCTTAACGCTGCATATGAAATTCGCATACCCCAGCGCTAACCGGGGTACGCCGACTACTTTTGTCGGATATACTGGAGTTCACAGTATCACATACATACATATATGTATTACTCAATATAACATATCACTCACATACATTTATATATTACATCATATATCTCAATCTTGTTATTATTCATCTTAACTATCTACATCCAATCACGGACACGGTTCCTAACCAACACAACCGGTTGTTAGTGGTATCTAGTTACTCTTAGGCCTTGAGGTTATTCCTCACTATGCCTTGTTTACTTATTCAATACCTCACCCGCTCTCTCGGGTTACTTATTCATATACACACCCTTCTCTTGGGCTACTCGTACTATACTCACCCACACTCTCAGGTTACTTATTCTCATTATCTCACCCATACTCTTGGGTTATTTATACTCATTATCTCACCCACACTCTTGGTTATTTATACTCATTATCTCACCCACACTCTTGGGTTATTTATACTCAAGCTCTTGTAGATTTTCGAGACACTACAGGTCTCCTACGTCACGCTTGTTACTCTTAATACATACTTAGGCCAAAACTCATGGCTCTCTAGCATAGTCTTACTTCCCCGGTTTCGACCCTACTCTGGGTCTAGCATGGTGGGAAGGTTCAACTAGCTCACGGAACTCTCTCTTAGTTCCTATCTCTTTTACTTAGGTCCGACTACTCTCGGACTACTCTCGTTCCCATACACTCCTCTCTCGGAGTTATAATAATATCATGTATATTAGTCTAGAAGCATCACTCTCGATGTTTCTAATGACTTGGGAACATTACTTTAGTTCGGTTAATCTTAGGTTTTAAGAGTTACCCATACATTTACTTTACTCATACTTTCGGTTACTTGCATATACCAGGTAAAATCCTCATATAGGAGGTCGACCATGTCTCAAGGGAGTTACTAATCCCTCAGATCTCTTTTACCTTCTTCACTGGTTCACATCTTCGAACTATCTTAAATCCTCTTGGAGGAGGTTCACTTATCTTTCCACTCTCATTTGTTTCGTGGATTGTTTCAATGTGGTTTTCTAACCATTATCGGGTATTTACTCAACCCGTACTTCTCCTCACATTCTAGGGAGTTCATATGTTTGCGTTATCGTTATACTTTAACGGATAGTTTGTGTGTTTGCACGTTTTCGTTATCATAAGCGTCGACCCGATCTATGGGTCTCTAGCCAAACGTTACTCACTACGAGTCGGTCCATTCACTATGTTAGACCACACCGGCATACAAGTATGTTAGCTCATTCAACATACAACAAGGCATACATAATCAAACAAGGGATTATTTTCATGCTTTAATCTTGATTAAGCCGGCACAGAAACACACAAATCAACGTAACTCGGTTAGCACGCGGAGTATGAGAAAATCATACCTTTCACCGGGATTTTACTTTTACCGTGTCATCTCACCATGCTCGGGTCACACACGATCCTCTGATAACGTTTCAAACATTATTATTAATACTAAGCTCATACGGAACATAATTAAATGTTATTCCCGTATTACCCCGTTATCCCGTTATCTTGGTTTCACTCTTGTTAATTTGAGTTCTCTCTTCTCAAACACTTCTAACACTTTCTTACACTTCCCAGGGCCTTAACATATCTCCAAACAAGGCCTTAACATCTTATAACATCATTAACATTTAAACCCCCATCATTTCAACCCTTAAAAATGCTCTCTATTGGTTTCTGGGGGTGGTCCGGGACTTGGTCCCTATCTTAAGTCCCGGACCAAAGCTGGTTGTAACTCTCGGGTGGTTTTTCTACCATGGTCCGGGATCTTGTCCCTATCCCAAGTCCCGGACCAGCATGGATGTTCAATCTCGGCGTATTTAAATGGGGTGGTCCGGGACCTTACCCTTCTCTCAAGTCCCGGACCAAGTGCTGGGATGAATTCTCGGTATGAAAACAGGGGGTGGTCCGGGACTTTGTCCATGGACTAGGTCCCGGACCCTGCTACAGATTTTGCAAACTTAGCATTTTCCAACTCTGTTCAAGGTCTTCTCTTAGTCCCTTAATTACCCAATTTTTTCCCACCTTAAATCCACATGTTTAAGCACCTAATTACCCACCTAAACCACCTCAAACCAAGCACCAAGTACACTCACCAATCTAGTTAATTTTACCTAGATTCTTACACACTTACAAGGCTAGTTATTCTCTGTTATGTTACAAGACTTGTAACAGATTTCAGTTCCTTTATTATACCATTCCCAAACTCAATTTCTAATGCCATAGCTACACTCCAATGACATTATTTTACTCCTAACACATACTCCTTCTTAGTTTGGTTTCCAAATCATTAACCAACCATTTAAAACTCTTAAACCTCCTAGTTTCTTCCTTATAACAAAGCACTATCCATCAATTCCTAGGCAAATTTTGACAGCACTTGCCTAGTTCTTTAGCATAATCACCACACTTAAATCAACTCACAACACTTCTCACACCTGTTTGGTTTAGGCATTAATAAACACACCAAATTCCCATGGTTCACACATATGCCTAGCTTAGTTTCCTAGGCTTGTTTGCACACTTAAAACCACATTAAACATTCTCATTCAACTCACAATATTGTGTATCATTACTACTCAAGCTCAAGGTTGTTTATACAACACTAACATAAGTTTTCCCAAGACAAATAAAACCAACACAAGGTAAGCCCATTACCTTGTTTATTCTCGGTTTTTACTCCTCTTCTTCCTCTTCTTCTTGTTCCCTCTTCCTCTTCTTGTTTTCACAACATACAAAGGAGCATAGATTGCCAACTACAATCATATCCCCACACACACATATCAAGCTTATTAATTTAATTTTTCCCACACAAAAACTAGAATTACAAGAGCTAGTTTTTAGGGTTTAGCTTAGAGATTACCTTAAGGTATCCAAATGGAGAGTTAGGCAATCAAAGGATGGAATTTCCAACACTCCACAATGCATGGGAGAACCGCTGAAATGAGGGAAAAATCAACGTGGGCAAAAAATTTGATTTTTTGCAAGGAAAAGCTACAAAGGATGAAACTCTTGCTTTTATTTTTACCTTAGAGCATCAAGGTGGTGAAGGAGAGTCAAAATCAACTCCTTAAGCTTCAAAAGGCAAAACACCCATGGAAGTGAAGGTGGAGGAATCGAGACTTTGAGGGGTGGAAAACGTAGCCCTCGCCGATACGAATCTAACGGTACAATTTTTGTGCGATTCGGTGAAGAAATGAGCAAGTGAGGAGAGATTGAAGATGGGGCTGGTGAGTCTCCCTCTCGAATCGGTAATATACAGAGGAAGAAGAAGATATACAGAGGCTGGGAAGAAAAAATGTGAAATGAGGAAAGAAGGGAGGTGAGAGGGTAAGTAATCTACTTTTTACTATTCCCCTTTTTCTTTTACTTTACTTATTCCTTTGTCATCTTATTACTAAATAGCTACCAAGCTATTAATGAGTGTACACATATTAATTACAACCGGCCCACATGAATTAATAGCCCGGGTCGTTTTTCGTCTTTTCGAATTAAACGCGTCTCGTCTCCCGTTTCGTCACTATTCACTTGCCGGGTCCGTTTTCCGGAATTTTCTCGTTTAATTAATTTTAATGGTTTTTAAGCTTCCATTAATACTTATTTATAGTTATTTAATCAACTATAATTTTTACGGGTCCATTTGACCACTTAAAGTCACGTTTTCGGGTTTTCTCGAAAAACGTGCTTTTATGCTTATTTAGCGTTTTAATCCATTATTTGGATCCGTTTTCTTCGGGAATCATTCCCGTATACTAATTAGGCCTAACTAAGCCTAGGAATCCATCTCGGACCCTTACGAGATTATATATCTCTTATTTTCATTTAATGCGCATTTTAGCGTTTTTCGCGTTTAACGCATTTTCTCTTTTCTTTTGGTTTTATTCTTTTTACCAATACTCTCTAGGCACAATTAGGCCCTTAATAATCTTATTAGAGTAATTAAATCACCATTTTTAGATCCGGGGTATTAAAGTAATCATTCTACAAAGCAATATAAATTATATATCACAAGTAGCATAAGAAAAGTACTACACACATGGGTGTAAATACAACATTCAAACAGGTATCTCATAAGATACATACAAACAAGTGCACATCACACACAAACAAACCAACAATGTACGCCCCGCGTACCAAACCTAACCAACAAAACCTCGTATACCCCGCATACCACCAATTCACTGTATGCAATGCATACGAAACAAACAAATAAACAACCTCGTATGCCCCGCATACCACAAACTACTGTATGCCCCGCATACGAACAACAAAACTTAGTGCACACACGTGCACAGCCAAGAGGCTCAACCCCCCTTAAAAAGGGTTACGCCCCCGTACCCCACAAGTATACAACAGCCACTCAACAAGGCGCTGGATACTTGGCTCTCATAGAGTTCTCCAACTCGTGGATTATCCTCATATCAGAGAGATGGGTATGACTCTATCCCTTCTGGGCTCCACAATACATAAAGGGTGAGGCACTAACTATTTATGCTCTCTCCCAAGCTCGTTCCTATGGGCCCACTCGCTCCGTATGAGGTGCAGACCTATGAACATAGGCTCAGTTTGCCTCTTTTCATTGCTGTGTATCCTCTCATTTGGATCACTAGCGTACATGCGTGTGTCTTCTCTCACTGATATTCAGCTTAAGATGTAATATGACATTGGCTATTGTTAGTACTTAGTACTCTTTGCACTTATCTTAGTAATACTAAGACGTACCAGCCTACATGTCCACGGAGATGATGATTGTCATCCGTGTCTCCTAGTGGTTTTGTTCCGGAGTAACACACTGTTGTAGTTTCTTGATACACACTCGTGTTGATATCCATTGCATCTTTCTGTATTCCCACTAGATTAATAACTGCACAAGTGCAATACCAAAACACTCAGCCCTACAGAGTGCAGAGGCGTAAACTCTCGGGAGCTAATATCTAATGAGTCCAATAGATAAGATGAACGAACTATCATGTGAATGGTACATTCCAAGTCCATTATTCCTTGCTTAAGGTATCTGCTAGTATATTAGCTTTGTCTCTCATCATTGCGTAGTCACGCATTTATGTCCACATCATCTGGTAGATTTCCTCTAGATTGCAAAAATTTGCTCGATCCTTATGAGGATTCTACATAATATTCATCCATAATGGGTTTCCATGTCTCTTTCTTTCGGTTTCACGTCCTTGAACGGTTCCCTTGTCTTCACTGTATACTATCTACTCCTCTTTGTTGAAGGTTCTTGATTTACCAACTGAATAAGTATGTTAAGAATAAGATAATAAGGCTAGGAACAAAGTTTCACAACCGGATTTGAAGGGAATCAAAAGATAAGTGCTTAAAGCACATTTTTATACCTTAAGAACAAGATTAGATTTCTCCACCTCCTTCCCTTGTTACATCCAAGATTTGCTCTCCATTTAACCTCCAAAACAAGCTAGAAACATGGATGGAAATGATTGATGCTTAGCTCCATGGAAAGATGAAAGAATTTTGAAGAGAATGAACATAAAATGGCTTAATAAGCTTACCTATGTCAATTGTTGTTCTCTTCTGAATATTGAGTGTTACCCACGGTTTTGGAGAAGCAAAAGAGAGGATAAGCAAGGTTGGTGTCGGATGGGAATGAAGGAAATGAGAAGAATAAGCTAGATTTGCTTTAAGTTAAGTTTATGTTATTTTATGTAATAGTAAATGATGATTCACCAAATTAGCTAGATATTTGTATCAATGTTGAATGAGCTGTCTTCCATGCTCCCATGCCTGCCGACTTCTAAGGGGTATGGGTGGTCATTCATTGACCATTGACCATACTTAGTCAATATTGCTTAAAAATGCACTATTTGGGTTACTATTCACAAATGAATGCTATATTTTCGATTTTTTTTTGAAATCTTGGATTTAGACCTTCTAATGTGGTACATTATAGTACATTAGTATATCAAGGTCTAATCCAATGGCTAACACCACTCAAAACCCACTCAGAAAGTCAATTTTCTCAAAAACGTGCTTTAAGGATTTTAAAGCACCTTTTGTGTTAGAACATGTTTTAGAGCTTGGTTTCCTTTGCGAATGGTTTTATAATGTTCATTACTTCATTATAATACTTAGGAATCCAATTCTATATCAAATAGAGGTCATTAGACCTTTAAGGTTTCCTTAGAGCACATTTTTGCCCTACTTGACCTTGAAGCATGAAATGCTTGTTCTTTGTGTTGGAGTGTTGTCCAACAGTTGTAACATGTTTAGTTATGTGTTAATAAGCTTAGGACAAAGTTTTAGGTCCTAAGAAGTTCATTTGGGTATGTATTTACCCTAAACAGTCAAAGGGTGCAATCTCTTGCTTTGAGTCTTTGTTGACCACTATTGTTCTCAATTGACTTTTAGGCATGTTAGGGCCTTAATAAATGTGATTAGATGTTTAATCCATGTTTAATTAGTTTGGGGTATTTCAGTAATAACCTTGTTTTCTTCTTGCCTTGGAGCATTGTTTCAACCCTCCAATGGTGGAGTAATTCCCTTCTTGATTCAAGGGTGTGAAACCCCTCTCAAAAATCTCCAAAGGGAAAACCCTAACTTGTGCTCTAAGCCCTTTTTATTGAATTAGAATTCTCTAAGGGTTTAGAAGGATAATTAAAATGCATTTTTGTGTTTCTTGGGGTGTGGGATGGAGTTTGACAACTCCATTCCCATTTGACCGATGGGTGCAAGAAAGAGAGGAAGAGGGGGGAAAGGGAAAGGAAGGAAGGAATTTAAAAGCTCAAGGTAAGGGCTCCTTCTTAATGCTTAATTTTAATGCATTAGAGTAATGGGAATGGGTGAACAAATAAAGAACCTAAACTATTGTATTAGTATCGTAGTTTGTGGAAGTTTGAGTATTTATGAGTTAGAGTGTAGATTGTAGGCCTTAGAGCCAAATAATTGTGTATGAGTATTGGAATTGTGGATTGAGGAAGTATTGATGAATTTATATTTGCTTGAGTGCTGGTAGGACCCTTGAATGGGTGTGGCTAGGTTAGGAATGAATTTGATGAAAAAGTATGTATGTGGAGAGAAGTTAGAATTGTAGGTGAACTATGGCAAAATTTTAGTAGGAATTGTGCATTAAGGATGACTTGGTGAATGGGAGAACCAAGGTGTGTATTGGGTTTAGTAGAGATGTTTAGAAACCATGGATAGGTAATTGTAGTATGTGAATTTAAGGGTATAAAATCTGTAGCAAGAGTGTTGAAACGTGTTGGAGAAATAAGGGAGAATTAGTGTGTAGGATTTAGTGGAGTGAGAATTGTACTGAGTAAGACTTTGGGTTGAGTGTAATGCAAATGAGGCAATGAAAGAGCCACAGGGGTAGTAGGAAGAATAAAGGAAAAATCTGTAGCAATTGTTGAAGAATGATGTAAGAAAATCTGTAGCAGTGGAGTTGTTTAAGTGCTTTGGAGTTTAGAAAAGAATGAGAATTTATGGCGTTAAGAGTAGGCATGAACCTTGGCATGAAGGGTGCATTGTCTTACAATGTTTGGAATGGTCAAATGGAGTGAAAACAATAATGCAAGTACCAAGGGGTGAAAATCTGTAGCACAAGTGTGCATAAGTGTAACAGAGAAATGGGAAATTCATGAATTTGAGCAAGATGTTTGAATAGGGATTAACCTATGTTTTAAAGAGGTTTAGAGCATGTTTTAAGGAGTTTAAACATGTAGGAAACATGTGGAATGATTAGGAAATGATTAAAGGTGAATTAGGGGTTGAAAACTGATCAAAAACTGTAAATTTTGACAGTTCCAGGGGTGGTCCGGGTTTGCAAACCGGTACACAAACCCGGACCACATCAAAAACACACCCGAGAGAATTGCCAGTGAATGGTCCGGGTTTGCAAACCCTGACCTATACCCGGACCATACACAAATCATTCCCGAGGACTTTTGCAACGTAGTGGTCGGGTATGTAAACCCGGACACTAACCCAGACCCTACTAAAATCCTTCCAGAATGTGTTTTAAAGTTGTTCTAAGGTAGAGTAAGGATGGGTAATGATAGTATAAGGTAATTAAGACTTAGTTAATGATGTTTAAAGTTCATTAAGGCCATGAACAAGTGTGATAAGTAATTAAGAAAGTTGTAAGTATATGAACATTAAGTTAAACCGAAACAACGGGATAACGGGGTAAGTACGGGGGAGTAGTAATTATTTG
Organism: Limonium bicolor; assembly: GCA_023374045.1. NCBI lineage: Eukaryota > Viridiplantae > Streptophyta > Magnoliopsida > Caryophyllales > Plumbaginaceae > Limonium > Limonium bicolor. Next base: position 87,135,879 of record CM041781.1, on the reverse strand, counting down.
TGTATTGTATGAGCATAGTATAATAACAACGTTGGAAACATTATCTGAAATACCCCGAACTTAAATATAGTGATTAAGATAATTCTAATCCTTATTTTAGAGCCTAATAATGCTTAAGTAATATTGGCAAGGAAAAAATAAATCCAAAAGAAATAAAGAAACGCTAAAAAAGCGAAAAACGCTAAATAAGCGTTAAATAACCATAAGAGGTGCGAGACCCTCGGTTAGAGTATTATATGGATTCTTAAGGCTTATAATGCCTAAAATATGAGGGAACAAATCCCGAAGGAAACAGACCTTTAAAATGGGTTAAAAGCATAAAAGAACCTTAAAGCACGTTTTTCGAAGAAACCGGGAAAACGTGACTTTAAGCGGGTCAAATAGACTCGTAACAATCTTGGTCAACCAAATAGTCATTATAGACAGTAATAAAGGTTGGGAACCAATAAAATTAATTAAACGAGAAAATTCCGGAAAACGGGTTCCGGTTAGTAAAAACTGTAACAACCGAGAAGTTGTGGGGTGAGAATGTAAATAAACAAAGTTAGTGTGTCCACTTTGCAAATAAAAATAAAAATTGAGTGTGTGTGTGTGAGTGGGCCGGCCCTCTCCCCTCCTCACTCTCTTAATTCCTTTTTTATTTGCTATTAGATATATGAGGACAAAACCATAAGAGAAAGGGGACCACTTACTCACTCTCTCTCCCCCATTCTCCTTACTCCACCGTACTCCCTTCTCCTTCCTTCTGATTTTCTCCTCCCTCTCAGCTGATAATGGCGATTTGAAGAAGCTCACCTAGCTCCCACCTTCACTCCTCTTGTCCAAGCTCAATCCTTGTCCAAATTCAACAAAAATTGTACCATTGGAATCCCCTTGCAAAGGAGAACGTCTTCCTCCTTTCAAAAATCGAAAACAACAATTTCATCTCCATGGGTGTGCTGCATTTGGAGCTTGAACACCACCATTAGAAGCACCTTCACCTCCTTGTCATTTTGAGGTAAAAACATTCTTGAAAACCCATCTTTTTCTAGCCCTTATTTGCAAAACGAAAATTCAAAGTGAACCTTGCCTTGTTCCTTGCATTCCAGCCGATTGTGGCTTCTCTTATGGGCTAGGAATCTTGCTCTCTTGCTAGACACGAACTTCATTCATTGGTGGGAAGGTAATACTCTTTTCTAAACCCTAAAACATCTAAATTCTAGGGTTAGTTAAGATTAAGGTACTAAACTAGTACAGGTATGTATGGCTTGATGTAGCATTGCCATTTCTTGAACAAAAACCGAGAACAAGAGAAGAAGGAAAGAGGAAAGAAGAGATGGAAAGGAAAGAAAGAAAACTAGCAAGAGAAGGTAAATACTCTTACCTTGAGTTAGTTTGTGTATTGTATTGTAACAGTTTTTGAGTAGTAAAATGAGTAATGTATTTGAGTAATGAGTAGTGGAGATGTTGTAGTGTAATGAGGAAAAGTAATGTAACAGTTTTGAAGTTTTTAAATGATGTTTTAAAAGCTTGGGAAAACCATGGGTAGTATATGTGTATGTGCAGGAATCTATTTGTGTTGTAGTGAAGTTGAAATGTGAGTATAATGCATTGTATAAACAGGTTGGTTGAATGAGCAGTTAGTGAGCTGAAATAGTGTGTGAGCGAAGTAAGAATTACAGGGGAGACTATGTCCAAATTTGTCTAGAAATTGAGGACTTAGTGTGTGTAAGGAGAGGTAATGACCTAGACAATAGCTAGGTGTATTTGGAGAGTTCAAAGAGAGTGTTCAGCCACTTTGAAAACAGATTTGAAAAGGGTTTAAGTAATGTGAAGAGATAGGATGTAAAGTAATGTATTTTGAATGCTAGGAGTGGCATTAGTTGAGGAAGTAATGGAGGATAGAAGTTTGAGTGAAAATCTGTAGCATAAGAGGGAAAACAAAAATCTGTAGCATTGGTGAAATGGAAACTAGTACAAGTGTTGAAAAGAAGTGAGGAAAAATGTGTAAGTGTATCTAGGATTGAGTAGTAAGTTTGGTGGATGAACTAAGGTGATTTAGAGGGCTTAATTAGTACTAAATCATGTGGGAAAGTATTGGTAAAGATTGGGGAAGCAATGGGTAAAGAAATCAACTGAAAACAGATTTTAAAACTGAAGTACTGGGCCGGACCGACCTTAGGACCGAACTTGCAAGATCAGTCGAGCCCAGAAATAAAGACGGGAACCTTCTGGAACGGACCGGACTTGCGACCGGACTTGCAAGTTCGGTCGGACCAGAAATTCTCCCGTCTGAAACCTTCTGGAATGGACCGGACTTGCGACCGGACTTGCAAGTTCGGTCGGCCAGAAAAATTCCGTAATGAAAGCTACTGGAATGGACCGAACTTGCGACCGGACTTGCAAGGTCGGTCGGGCCTGAAATTTTCACGCGATGTAACTTACTGACTTGGACCGACCTTGGGACCGGACTTGCAAGGTCGGTCGAGTCAAAAAAAAAGAAAAGAAAAAAAAGGAGTATTTTTTATATTATATATATATAATTGATATATGTATATATATATATATATATATATATATATATATATATATATATATATATGCCTATATACATATATGCATATATACGTAGTAGTACACTATAAATGAAGTAGTAAAGGTAAGGAAGTGAAAATGAGAGGTAATGAGAAAGAATGGGTTTAATAATCAAGTATGAATGTAAAGGAGTAGTATATATACATTAGGAGTACTAATGAAGGAATAAGTGGGATAAATAGTGGATCATTGATCATACAACTTCATGTATGTATAGGAATCAAATAGTTGAGCTCCAAGGAACCGGTAGTACGAATACGACGGTGAACGGTATGATTTCTTCATGCTCTGTATCCTAACCTGGTTACCCCGATTGTTTGTGTGCTTATGTGATCACCAATAAGATAAATGCACGAATCGGAATTGTAATGCACTTAATTGTGTTTGAACTATTTTGTTCTTGATTGTATCTTCTTGAACATTTAGTTTGTATAATTCATGAAATGTATGAATGAGAATGAAGGGTATGTGTATGTAATGTGTACTTGTGTATTGTATGGATGTATGGAAATGAAGTACTGACTTCTGCTAATTCCTAACAATCTAACTCCTAACATGAGTAATGAGTAAATGGAATGAGTAGAATAAGTCGATAAGGAAACACAAGAGGTTGGATCCGAATCCTGGATGTAATCTTTTCCATGGACCAATCCCCTTGAATGGGTAGCATCCTGGATTAGTGGGCCACCCTAAAGCCCGGTGGTGGGATGTAGCAATCCCTGCCCGGAGGTCATACCGACTTGACTTGAGTAAAGTATGTAAGAAGTAAGTATTGTATTTGTATTGGTCTTGACTATTGTAAGTCATTGACGGGAGTAAAAGAGTATTGAACACCCGACTAACCTGGGTGTGTAAAGAAGCTAACAAGCCTTCTGTGTGAATAGGAGAAGTGTATCTCCGTATTACGTATCGAGTATGTAATGAGTATGTATTGTGTATGTGTATTCTGAAAGATGGTAAGTAAGTATTAGTTGACTTGTATTGTCTTCCAAGCATGTATTGTACTGTATGTATGTATGTATACCTTGTGTAGTATTGTAGTATCGTGAATGAAAGCATGTATGTACGTATGTATGTATTGTAAATGAATTGCATGTATTCGACCAAATGGTCGGCATACCCTCGCTAGTACGCGGGGTATGCAGTTATCATATTCAGCATAAGCTGACCCCCTAGGGGGAACGTTTTTAGTATGCAGGCACCCAAAGCGGACGTGGTCAAGGTGAAAGACCGGAGGCTACACTTGGATAAGTAGAAGTAGAAGTAGATAGAAGTGTACGAAGTGGCACACCCCTTGTACTTAGAAAGTAAGTAGTTGTGAGGAATGGGTAGTGGTTAGACTCTTAATGAGTATGCATGGAATTGAAGAGGTATCGTATCTGTATTTGGAACTTAGTAAACTCGGTATGTGTAGTGCATTATCTTGTATTGAATTATGGAGTATTGTATTGAATGGAGTATTGTAGTACTCAGTAAGTAATGGGAGTATGTATTGCATTTGTGTAGTACTCGGATATTCCGGTCCATCAGACCGATGCTGTATGTAGAAGTAGTAGCCTTGTTAGTCACGTGGGTGACTAACGGCATTGTATCACCCGATGTATGTAAGTATGTATCCGCTGCGTGACTCGGGAAGCACGAGGCGATTGGACGGTAATGATTGTATTAATGGTAGGGGTGTTACAAAAAGTGGTATCAGAGCGAAGTATCGCTCTGATGACTGGAAATACCGAGCTTAGGGAATACCGAGTTAGGAATTGGAAGCTTAGGGCTAAGGGCTGAGTGATAGCGTTAGAGATACGCTAGTTAGGAATCACTGGAGTGTGCCAGATACCTACAATACCAGTCCCGCCCACCGCATTCCCCATTGTATAAATTGGGGAAGGAATGCCAGAGAGAAGGAAAGTCCTCTCATATTCGGGAAGCCCGATCTGGCAGTAGTGAGATATTCCTATAAGAGGAAAGAACCCGACATAGGGTAGATTCCAAGAAAAGGAAATCTTGGGGGTGGATCCCGGTTGAATAACGACACCCGCACTTAATAGCGGTAGGATGAGCGCTCAACCATGAGGAGGCTACAACTTACAATAGCATGGGGCGACGTGCTTAGCAGTCGCGAAACCTGGCTAATCAACCTGCGGCTGGAAAAGAAGCACTAAGCGTGCAACAGAGCGGAAAAAGGAGCAGTAACAAAACCCGAGACAAAGTCTACGGGGCAGTAATAGTAAAGTAACACCAACAACGGTGTACTAGCTGACTAAGGACATAGTCAGGAACGGTTAACTCCAAAAACCACAACGCCAAAAGGTTACTATACCTGGCCGACATAGCTTACACAGCTACAAGAACATCCACGGGATATAATCCAATAGGACTACAAGAGTAGTGCCTCAACAAGCTAAGGCTCAATAACCACAATAAATGAGCAACAAGGAATAACGCTAAACCAAATCAAATAGGAATCTCCAAGGATTGGAGAAGTACTCCGATCAATGACAGTCATGTTAAGATCACAGAGGAACTACTTAAAAGATTAAGTATCCCAAACACAGATCAACAAGATCAAGGGAAGAGTCAACAAGACTACCAAACACGGATGGAAACCATACCGTGACCAGTAGAGGTTTACCCAAAAACCACCAGTACCACGCACTTGCCACGGCAAGTGCAGTAAGAACAGGAATATGTAAAGGAACTCTAACATACCACTGGTACATAGTAATGTACCATGACCGTAATGAAACAACTACAGGATCACACATCCTAACAACTAGAAGTAAGGAACCTTGGAAAGGCCTAACAGCCTGGCCATTGTATTAAGGACATACCAGTCAGCAAGAAGCTGGACTTGGTCAAGACCGCAACATGGCTATGCCATGTAGAACTTCTTTTAACACCGAACCATTGTTTCAAAACCCAAAATTCTTCCTTCAAACCACAACCTTTCTTTAAAACCTTGGATTTTTAAAAACCGAACCAACATAATTACGGTGAGTATCATAGAATGATACAAGAGAAGTTGGCAACAGAATACTTTACCTAGGCGTGTGATGAGCACTACGAGTGTACCCAATTACGGGATGTGGGGACAACCAACTCCGAAGAAGCTTGCGGGCCTGACATATAGTTGGGTAAGTGGTAACGTATCAATATGGTACCCCGCGTATGTATACCTGTAGTGTACGAAACACGGAAGTAGTCAACTCCGTTCTACGGACCGTGAGTAAATTCAAACCAGAACAACTGGACACCTCAGGCGATCCAGGAGAAGGAACTCAGCTAAGAAATAAGTATAAAGGAATTCAGAGAATCCATCTGAAAGTAAGAATAAGAATTAGAAAGTGCAAAGAGCATATAAGTAAGTATAGACATTGGATATGTCTGAAGGACACCAAACAAATACATGATAGCTGGAAATTATACCCAGCCCACACACAGTAAGCCAATCGCCTAACGTGAACACCACAATGCTCAACAAACGGGACAGAACTCCCAATAGCAACCCCAAGACTACCGCAGGTATAATCCACCATCAAAGAGAATATTAACCTAGTCTTAAGCACTAGGAGTAAGTATAAACAGTCTACCCAAGAACGGGAGACGCTATAACCCTAAAGGGAATAGCTCAAATACAATACCACAAGGCGGTATAGTAGACACAACATATAATAAACATTAGCCGGATGTAACGGCATAACTAACAGCACTCAGGAACAATCCTTGAAGGGTGTCTGAGATAATAACAGTTGAACAAGCGGCATGATAAGAACACATGAGCTAGAACAAACATTCGAGTAGGACACCGAAGGGATTTCGCATGGCGGGAAATACCCTGAATTACACAAAGGCACTGATTAGTACCAGATTGCTAAAAGGGTCTCCTATGAGCGGAAGCGTGATGTCACGACTTGCCATGGAGCCCAGTAATACCTCCAACCCTATGATGGTATGCTAGGAGTGGAAACGTGTGTAAGAAGCTTGCAAAGACCATAGCTTGCAGCAATAAGGCTTAATGGCCACAAACCAAATACGTTGTGTAAACTAAAATGGTTGCAAAACCACACCATTTGATAATAAGACTTGCAAGAGATATTGTCTCATATGACAAGAAATCAACAACTGGACCATCAATTCAAACCCAACATCCTGAGTGGCTTGGAGTAATGGCCATCTCAGTGTCGCTGTCACTAGAGCATCAGTCTAGTATACAGTTGACAAGCTTTTAATTACCCTACATGCCTTCTGTAGCAATGGTAGCATAGAGGCATAAGAATCGTAATAACGCCAACAATGGCCTAGTCCACACTTGGGACACTACGAGAAACCAAGGGAAAGACACCTCTTGTTGACCAAAGATCACCAATGCGGTAATGATGTGAACCCTCAGAAAAGGCTTTCATCTACTATAACCACAAACTTGTGCATGTAGTTATTTCAAGAGACAATCGAACAAGAAAATGAGATTTCTGAACCCACTACGCCTACAAGAGGCTTTGGACTGTAAAAGCGCGACGCTTAAAGAGCATAGAGACTCGAAGGAGTAAGTATACTTCATAGGCACCAAGCATGTGGTGAACCATTGTATAAAGACTAACATGGTAAACCTTGCCATGAGACTTATGAGTGGTAACTAATCTCTCGACAAGAACCTTCACTTACCAATGATGAAATACCCTCCAATTGGAGAAGGGACCAGAAAACCCTTGAAGTCCTTGGGATGTTCCGGTAATGTACATGCAAAGTAAAACTGCATAGCTAGAGCCTAAGATCAATGCTCAGCACTATGGAGACAGTAATTGTCAAAAACAATCAATGAGTGTGCACATTGCACACCATGAATGACCGGCGCTCAAGAGAGCTTGTAACCCGATAAACCACTTCATCCTTGGTCAACCAAGTTATTTGGAAAACTATATCATGAATGAGGAAGTAATGTGAGGTAAGCTAACCTACACATGAAACCTAAATAGAAATAAAAACATCCCCACAAGGGGGAAGATAATGATATTGCGGTATGCTATGATGACCGTCATATGCGTGAACAAGGAACCTCCTAATGTGTTCACACCATAAGGAAGTGGTGCCAATGACAATGGCAATGAGTAAAGACAAAACTACCACAGTAACGGAATCAGTAGAACGATGTTGTATACTGAGTGAGAATACGGTGCGTAACAGCGACCGCTATGTGGAAGTAGTTAAGCAATGACACGGAGTATGAGTATGAGAAGACAGGCAGAAATATTTACTCCTATGCGATCACATAAGTGATTACTGTCAAGCGTTTACGCTCTGCACTCTGTATGACTGAGTGTTTTGGTATTGCACTAGTGCAGCTAATGATCTAGTGGGATAGCTAGGAATATGGAGAATATAAATCGTAGTAAACTTTTCTTTCACCAACGAACATGGCATAAGCCAGTCAGCAAGCTTAGTAACAAACCGTGCGGCCTAAGGCCAAAGAAGCACGAAGAGTGTAGAACACACTAACTATCACAAGATGTGAATTCCATTGGAATAAAAGAAAGGTGAAAGGAGACAAGGAAAGTCACTAGAACCACAGCGATATTGAACCAAAAAATGCAAGGCTCATAGTGACAGTAAAGACACTAAGTTTTTATTAACCTCCCCGAAGTCGTAGGAACCCTGGTATATTTCATAACAGTTATGTAACTCATATGATGACTTAGCTAATAAAAAACCTATTAGTAGTGATCTTAACCACCTTCACCCGAAAATAAGTCGTAGGAACCCACCGACATAGTCGTGGGAGTACGCTCATATCCGTATGTCATTTGATAGATGTGCCCAGAGAGATGGCTACCTATAAGTCCTATAAACTCTTTGAGTTCAAACACCGTGGTAAAAAGAATACCATATTTAATTAGTAAACTTATTCCACAATAGAGGGATAAAAAGGTGATGTATAGCCCATTAACGAATATACTTGATAGGTGAGTAACCCATTAGTAATCAGGGTCACGCAGCAGAAGCTAGTGGGCCCTAGCTAAGTAAATGTAATACGCCTAGTAAGTATGATGAATGGATGTGTCTTTAATGCCTTGAATGCTAATAGGCTAGAACCGATTTGGTTATGAGTTAATAAACTCATAGGATCCTTGGTGCAAAGACTAAACCATTGACATGGTTAAGACTTTGACCAGAGCATATTCTTCGTGTATAGTATATGTAGTGAAGCTATAACACTTCAGATTGCCCCAAACCGAGTAAACCAATGTTTAATAGTAACATATGGTAGATTACGTGGGCGTACGTAATCTTATTTAAGGGGGGTAGAGCGAAAACCGCTTAATGTAAGTTTCGTGAATAAAACACACGAAACTATAATGTGGATAGCACAAATGAGAATCGAATTGATGATTATGTAACTTATGTCAGATAAACATTCGTATTCATTATATTGTGTAAGTGTGGTAATTAGGCCACAAGAGTAGGCGAATACCATTGGATGCAATATATAACCACTGTGTAACTCAACATATGAGTAGTATTTGTAAGGAAGAGTAGAGAAAACTGTCTTTTGGGAAATGATTGATTCACTCTGTTGTGTATGTGTCTATTTGAACTTAGACATGGCTACGATGCAATAGAGTCGGTATAAAACCGATGTAGAAACCAGTAGATAGGATTTGAAACAAATGAGAATGAAGATGAGTGAGCGGGACTGGAGCTCCCACAATGTATTGTATCCTTAAAGAAGTAGTAGGACTTGGGACTATGAGTAGTAGAGGAATGTAGCCACGAGCGGTATGCGTCAGTATTCGAAGTTTTTAATACCCCCGGATCTAAAATGGTGATTAAATTACTCTAATAAAATTATTAAGGGCCTAATGGTGCCTAAAGAGTATTGGTAAAAGAATAAAACCAAAGAAAGAGAAAACGCTTAGAAAGGAAAAACGCTAAAATGCGCATTAAATTTAAATAAGAGATATATGATCTTGTAAGGGTCGAGAGGGATTCCTAAGGCTTGGTTAGGCCTAATTAGTATACGGGAATGATTCCCGAAGAAAACGGATCCAAATAATGGGTTAAAACGCTAACGGAGTTTTTAAAGCACGTTTTTCGAGAAAAAACCCGAAAACGTGACTTTAACTGGTCAAACGGACCCGTAAAAAATTATAGTTGATTAAATAACTATAATTAAGTATTAATGGGAGCTTGATAGCCATTAAAAAAATAAAGAAACGAGAAAAATCCAAAAACGGGCCCGGTGAGTGAATAGTGCCAAACCGGGTAAAATAACGAGCGTTTTCTGTAAAATGGAAAAAACGCTCCAGCTCACTAATAATGTGGGCCGGTTTTAATTAATATGTATACACTCATTAATAGCTTGCTAGCTATAAGTAATGAGAGGACAAATAAGTAAATAAAGCAATAGTATAAAGTAAAAAGGGAATATAATTAATTTTACTTTACTACCCTCTCTTCTTCCTTATTCTCTTTATCCACGATTTGTTTCCCCTCCATCGGACTCCTCTTCTTCTCTTCAGCCTACGATGGCGATTTCTCCACCCCAAGCAGCGCCCTCCTTCTCCTTCATCTACAAGTCTAAAGCAACTTCAAATCACAAAATAAACACACCATGAGACTCCTCTCTTCTCGAGCATCGTTCTCCACCTCTCGAAACTCAAAAAACCCCACATTCGATCTCCATGGAAGCAGCTCCAAATGAAGGTTCAAGCTGCTCATTTGATCCACAACAGCCCTTGGTTGTTTAAGTAAGAAGGAAGTTCAAAAATCTTCACTTTCTAGCCTTTGGTTTTATCTTCGAATCACCAGATTTTTGAGCCCTCTCGTCCTTCACTTGCCAGCCGATTTTGGCCTTCCTAAAGAGCTGGAGACTTGTGTTTTTTACTTGCCAAGCACTTATCTAGAGATTTTAAGGTAAGCTTTTATTGAAGCCTAGATCATTCCCTTTGTAATCTAGGGTTTTCCTAGGGTTAGGAATTGATTGGTGTTTGTGTTCTTGAGCGTGGCTATAGCTCAGTCAATTGATATACAAGAATAATAAGAGAGAAAGAGCAAGAAGGAAAAGGGGAAGGGAAAACAAGAGGAGAAAGAAAGGAAAGAAACTAGCAAGAACTCAAGGTATATAACTCGCCCTTGAGCTAGTTTTGTTGTATTGTGAAACAGATTTTGAATGCTTTGTGCATGGGGGATGTGTATTCCTATAGCATTGATTGTGCTACTGTGATGAGAGTAAGAAATTGAGATTTAATTAGAGTTGTTAATGATGATGATCAAAGGCTTTGTTGCCAAATGAATTAAGTGTTTGGGTGTGGGGAAATAAGTGTTGTTTGATGCCTAAACAAAACAGGGGTGAAGATTGTGTTTGTGGGTATATTTAGTGTGGTGAAATGCTTAGAAAAACAAGCAAGTTCTGTCAAAATTGCCTAGGAATGGATGGATTTGAGTTTTTATTATAAGGACGAAACTAGGTGTTAAAGAGGTGGTAAATGAGTGGTTAAAGATTGGAAACCAACTAAGGAGAAGTGGTATGAGGAGTAGAAATAATGTCAATTGAAGTGCTGGGAATGGCACTGTTTGAATGGTAAAAGAAGGTACCAAATCTGTTACAAGAGTTAAGCAAAACAAGAAAACTAGTTTTGATAATGTAAGTGAATTTTAAGTGACATTAACTAGAGTTGGTGAATGCACTTGGTGCTTAGTTTAAGTGATTAAGAAGGTATTTAAGTGCTTAATCATGTGGATTTAGGTGGGGAAGATTGGATAATTAAAGGCCTAAGAGAAGACCTTGAACAGAATTGTAAAATGCTAAATTTGCAAAATCTGTAGCAGGGTCGGGACTTAGGTCCAGGACCAAGTCCGGACCACCCCTATTTTTACCCCCGAGAGTTGCCTGCTTGTTTGGTCCCGGGTCTCTAGCTCCATGCCCAAGTCCCGGACCATATACAATTTTTAGCCGAGAGCACACACCCATATTGGTCCGGGACTTGGCCTAGGTACAAGGTCCCGGACCATGCATTATTTTTGGCCGAGAGTTTGTTTTGTGATCGGTCCGGGACTTAGGGTATGGACCAAGTCCCGGACCACCCCCCAGAAACCTACAGAGAGTGTTTTAAAGGATTTAAATGATGGGGGATTGAGTGTTAATGATGTTATAAGTTGTTAAGGCCTTGTTTGGTGTGATGTAAAGGCCCTAAGAAGTGTTAGAAAGTATTAGAAGTGTTTGAGAAGTGAGAGCTCAAAGTAATAAAAGTGAAACTGAGATAACGGGGATAACGGGTAACTACGGGGTAACATTTAATTATGTTCCGTATAAGCTTAGTATTAATAATAATGTTTGAAACATTATCAGAGAGTCGTGCGTGACCCGAGGACGGTGAGATGACACGGTAAAAGTGAAAACCCCGGTGAAAGGTATGATTTTCTCATGCCCCGTATGCTAACCGAGTTACTCTGATTTGTGTGTTTGTTTGCCGGCTTAATCAAGATTAAAGCATGAAAATAATCCCTTGTTGATTAAGTATGCTTTATGTATGTTGTATGAACTAACATACTTGTATGCCGGTGTGGTCTAACATAGTGCATAGACCGACTCATAGAGAGTAGTGAATGACTAGAAACCCGTAGATCGGGTAGTCTCACGATCAATGGTAACATGCAAACACACATAGCTATCGATAAAGTATAACGATAACACAAACATATGAACTCCCTAAAAGTGAGGAGTGTACGGGTTGAGTATATACCCGATAACGGTTAGAGAACCATATTGAAACAATCCACGAAATAAATATGAGTGGAGAGATAAATGACCTCCATCGAGGGGTTGAAGTTAGTCCATAATGTAAACTTATAAGAAAGGTAAAGAGACCTAAGGGACTATGTAACTCCCTTGAGATACGGTCGACCCTCTTATATGGATTTTACCCGTATAGAAAATATCCTAATGTATAGCATGATTGTGAGGGTAACCCTTAAACCTAAGATTACCCGAATTTAAGTAATTCCCAAAGTCATTAGAAACATCGAGAATGATGCTTCTAGACTAATATACATGATATTACTATAACCCCGAGAGAGGAGTGTATGGGAACGAGAGTAGTCCGAGAGTAGTCGGACCTAAGTAAAAGAGATAGGAACTAAAGAGAGAGTTCCGTGAGCTGGTTGAACCTTCCCACCATGCTAGACCCAGAGTAGGGTCGAAAACGGGGAATAAGACTATGCTAGAGAGCCATGAGTTTTGGCTTAAGTATGTATAAGAGTAACAAGCGTGACGTAGGAGACCTGTAGTGTCTCGAGAATCTACAAGAGCTTGAGTATGAGTGACCCAAGAGTGTGGGTGAGATAATGAGTATAAATAACAACCCCGAGAGAAGGGGTGAGAATATGAATGTGTAACCCGAGAGAATGGGTAAGTATAAGAATGAGTAGCCCCAAGAGAATGGGCGTGTATACGAATGAGTAACCCGAGAGAGCGGGTGAGGTATTGAATAAGTAAACATGGCTTAGTGAGGAATAACCCTCATGCCTAAGAGTAACCAGTTACCACTAACAACATTGTTATGTTAGTTAGGAATCGTGTTCCGTGACTGGAAGTAGATTCCTTGAGTGATAACATATATATTGTATTGCCATGATGCATGTTGTTTGATTAAAATGAACTCCATGTATATCCGACCCAAAGTAGTCGGCGTACCGCGGTTAGCACGCGGCGGATATATGCGAATTTCATGCGCAACGTAAGCTGACCCCCTAGGGGAACGTTTTTAGTGTGCAGGTACTTGAAGCTGACCACCGTTCGAGAGTGTAGGACGGGGACTGCAGTGAGCATGGGTAGTTAGATTGTAATTACTTATGCGTTTGAATGAGGTGTAAGTCCGAGTATGTTATCGGCATCCGTTTATGTAGACTCGGATATCGTAGATTAGAGGTATGATTGAGTGTATTTGTATGAAGTACTCGGTTGTTCCAGTTCATCAGACCGTTACGGTATGTAAGAAAGGCCTGGTTAGCCACATGGGTGGCTAACGGCGTTTGTTTCACCCCTCGTTGTAATTAGAGTTCCGCTGCGTGAGTAGGAGTAATAGTAACAGTTAAGAGGTAATGACGAGATTAACCGGTTGGGGTGTTACAATGTTATTGGAAGAAGTAAATTGAGGACAGCTGAATTTCATAAGTATTGTATTCCCTAGTCAGAATAGTAGAGATAATAGAGGGTAATGGAAGAAAGTAGAGAAGATTGATGAAATGAGCATTTAGGCATTGAATTCCGAGGGAAGTATTTGGGAGTAGATTGAGAATGATTGATGGACTGAATTCCATCCTTTGGAGTGGTATGAATTAGTCATCACGACTAGAAAGAGTAAAAAAGATAGAAAATGAAAACAATTTAAATTAGTTGTTTGGTTGAATCTGTTGTGGGAAAGTCGAACTTGATCCTGACCAGATCAAGGGAAACCAAACACAAAATTGGGGTGGAAAGATAGTTCAACGCTGGTGCTGATCACATCAGGGTCGAACGATTCTTGAAGCTCCCTCAAGTGGTCACAAGAATCACACATAGGGTAGAAGCAATATACAAATACAATGGAATTGGAGTTGTATGCTTTGAAAATTTCTAAGTAGTAGTGGCGAAAGAAATTTTCTTAGCCTGAAGATGAAGGATTGCTAGAAGCGTATGCCTGAGAAGGTAGTAGAGTATCGTATTGTATTATTCCAAGGGCAGCAGGACATAGAAGAGTCCTGTGTTCAGAGACCTGAGTGCCTGCGGGATTGTAATGTGTATTGCATTGCTTGGGGATAGCTTTGCACTGCATGTACGTTTAAATTTGTTAATGAGGAACTGGATGGCTGGTAGTAACGTGGATTTGAGTAATTATTGTACATTGGTAAGGCATGGAAAGTAGGAATCTTGAGTAATGGATTGAGGAGTTGTAAGGAGGAAGAATGTACGACGTCTGGCATAGACAAGTATGAATGAGCAAGCATTTAACCCTATTAACCTTGAGCAACTTTGAGGACAAAGTTCTTAAGGGGGGTAGATTGAAATTGTTGTGCCCCAATTTTTTTTTCTTTATTTCTGATTTAAAAGGAATTATGACAATTCTAATTGTTATTATATTAGCTTCGGGAAGAAGGATCTTTTGTTTGGATTTTTTTATGTTAGTAAAAGATTTACTAACTTCCTTTTCTTCCCCTTCCTTTATTTAAATTAATTATTCTTTCTTTATCTTATTTATTTTATGTTAAGGATGTGAGTTTTCTAGTTTTTATTTTATTTTCCTCCTCTCCTTCCGAAACATGACGACAGTTTACACCTCAATCTCCCTCTCCTCCTTTTCTTCTCTCCAAATAAAGTTCCTCCTTGCATCCTTCTCATCTAGTCTCTCACAAGTCTAAATCATTGGATTATTTTTGCTTGTGGATCCGTTCGTCGGTCAATGGTCTTCGGGTTTGTTGATGTGTATTCCCATTCTATTTCTTGTTGAGTTTTCGCTCTCCTTTTCTAATTTTTGATTTTGGGAATTCTGGATTATTCAGTCGAGAGTTCGTTGTTTGAGAAGGGATTCGAGAGGGGATGTGTGGAGTCTGTGGAGAGATTTGCTTTGCGTCGGATGTGAGGTAGGTGTAGATGGATTCGGTATGGGTGTGTTTCACCCATGGGGATTCGAGATTTGTTTCGTTTCTAAATGTGTTGCTTTGATATTTGATTCGATGATGGATTTGGATTGATTTCGATTTATGTTTTCACTCCGTTTTAAACCCATGGTATTTGTTTGATTGCCTATTTTGATATGGAAAAGTGATATGTTAACTATAATTTTACAAATGGGTAATTAAGTGATAACGATTTCAATTTGGTATCATAGTTGTTGACGTGAGTTTGATTTTGAAGTCGGTACCTTTGGTTTTGACCTATTGCGCATTTATTATCTCGTTAAGAGGGGCACTTTAATTATATATATTATATGTACATAAAATCATTG
Source organism: Limonium bicolor (assembly GCA_023374045.1). Taxonomy (NCBI): domain Eukaryota; kingdom Viridiplantae; phylum Streptophyta; class Magnoliopsida; order Caryophyllales; family Plumbaginaceae; genus Limonium; species Limonium bicolor. Next base: position 87,120,331 of record CM041781.1, on the reverse strand, counting down.
CAAATTTGAGAAGCTATTTTTGCCGTATATAGTTTCACTTATATATCAAAGCTTTAGTTTTTGGTTTTCGTAACTACGGCGCTACGCTATGCATATCTAACAATATAGTGTTTCATTAATATATACGAATATGATTGTTCCACATGATTACTTTACATCTCTTTTAAATATTATTAGTATTTAATTTTAAAATAGTGTTTTGTTGATTTTCATTTGTACGCGGATGTTTATGAACTGAATTCTATAAAGACCAAAGTTTGTAGATTATGATAGATTCGAAGCGAGATTTCCTATTTAATACTTAGTTGATTCGATATGTATACATGATTTCTCCGTACTATTATATACAACTGATTCTTTCTCGTGTTCAAAGGTGTGTACGTAGCGGCATCGTGATTAGGTAAACTTATTTTAATAGTGTTCTTTTAAATGAAACAACCATTTTTGATTGCTCGTGTATGTATTTATGGATATAATTAAATACCATATATATAAATGTACAATTATAAGTATGCAAATATAATTTGACTTCAGATATAAACTTTATGATTTCAGTTTGTGAAATGATATATATTTGGGTACGTTCACCGCAACTTATAAGTTTCGTTGGATTCTCAATTTCGACAGTTTGATATTAGTTTGAATCTATACGCTTGTCGATATTTAGGATTGCTACAAAATTGGATTGCTACAAAATTAATCAAACTCTGGTTCCTATGCCGATTTGACCTTCATCGTACATACTATTCATAAGCTAGTATTTGATTCTAATATTGACTTCTATAATTACGTTTGATACTTTCGATATGGATTGTTTTTGTTACAACGGTTTCCGTTTGGTTTTCAGGTTTTTCTGTAATCTATATTAGAATGATTTATATATAGTCTAATTGAATATGTAAATTGGTTGGAAGTATGGTTTCCGATTTCTTATGCTTTTATAACGAAAAGATTTTGCATATTTATTATAATCAATACTTAGTGATTGCGTGTTGTGTCAATGACGAGTGAGGCTTTATCTGATTACAATTTACTGCAATGGTTTGTTTGGCAATAGTATATATATATTCTTTTCGTATATTATTATTTTCAAACGTATATTATATGACAAATTTGGCCTCGGTGTTACGCTGAATTAAAGTATATGTATATACACATTTATAAGTATACGATTTAAGTCTAATTTTGGACATGCATTTGTGATTATGGTTTTGTTAAACTAATCTGTTTTGGGACCTAGTTGATTGCTTTCTAAGCCGTGGAGACTGGGTCGAGTTATCCCGTAGCGCGCTGCGTAGGACGTCCTTCTGTATCGTATCACGGGCATCCCCCGTTCTGTTATCTGGAGTCGACGGACTCATTCTGTATCTGGAGTCGACGGACTCATTCTGTTATCTGGGGTCTCAGACCTGTTCTGTTATCTGAGGTCTTCTGACCTATTCTGTATGCTCTGAATAAGGTCCCTTAAAAACTATGTTTTCGATAACGTTCTGATGTGTGTATAAGATTCTGATTTGCTTCTGTTCAGTTTTGAGCAATGTCAGCTTCTGCCATGAGACACTACTTTGTGCTTTGTCTCATTATGTGTGTTGTGGTTTCAACTCCGTTTTGTCCTTCTCTGTTTTGTCAACCTTGGGTTATGGTTTTCCGTTTTGTGAAGATTAGATTGTATTACAAATGAGCTTTGTAAAGAAACTATGCTTGTTTTATTTTCTTCTTCTGATAGTCATATATGACTTATGATTTCGAAAAGCTTTATGGTTTATGTAAAAGTCTTCCGTTGTTAAGCCCACTTTTTGTGACCTCTGTTTCACTCTGCTTTGTATTTTGACTTCGTATTTTTGAGGTGGTTTCATTTGATTTTGATTCTGAAATTGATTTGCTAACTTATATATATAAGCTATGTTCTGTAAAAATATTTTGAGCATGCTTATGCTGATGAAGTTTATCACTTACTGAGCTGTGGTTTGGCTCACCCTATTCATTTAACATTTTGCAGGTTTTAGCCTCTATTGGAAGGCTCCGCTTCTGTTTCTGCTTTTAGTTTTGCTTCGTAGCCTTTGTATTTATTTTAGACTACTGCTATGTAATTCTTTTGGCTTCCGCTTTGTAATTTGTGAGACAAGTTGTAATCATTATTTATGTGATAGAAGAAACATTTGTATCTGTTTGGGATTCGTCAGAGAGTAGCCTTGCATGTCTTAGGTCAGTAGTAAGCGTGCGGCGTTTGTGGAGTCTCAGAACCAGTGGTGGGTGGTTTTGGGGTCGTTACAGAAATACCCCGAACTTAAATATAGTGATTAAGATAATTAAAATCCTTATTTAAGAGCCTAATAATGCTTAAGTAATATTGGCAAGGAAAAATAAATCCAAAAGAAATAAAGAAACGCTTAAAAAGTGAAAAACGCTAAATAAGCGTTAAATAACCATAAGAGGTGCGAGACCTCGGTTAGAGTATTATATGGATTCTTAAGGCTTAATAATGCCTAAATAATATGAGGGAACAAATCCCGAAGGAAACAGACCTTTAAAATGGGTTAAAAGCATAAAAGAACCTTAAAGCACGTTTTTCAAAGAAACCGGGAAAACGTGACTTTAAGCGGGTCAAATAGACTCGTAACAATCTTGGTCAACCAAATAGTCATTAATAGACAGTAATAAAGGTTGGGAACCAATAAAATTAATTAAACGAGAAAATTCCGGAACACGGGTTCCGGTTAGTAAAAACTGTAACAACCGAGAAGTTGTGGGGTGAGAATGTAAATAAACAAAGTTAGTGTGTCCACTTTGCAAATAAAAATTTGAGTGTGTGTGTGTGAGTGGGCCGGCCAGCTCCCCCTCCCTCACTCTCTTAATTCCTTCTTTATTTACTATTAGACATATGAGGACAAAACCATAAAGAGAAAGGGGACCACTTACTCACTCTCTCTCCCCCATTCTCCTTACTCCACCGTACTCCCTTCTTCTTCCTTCTGATTTTCTCCTCCCTCTCAGCCGATAATGGCGATTTGAAGAAGCTCACCTAGCTCCCACCTTCACTCCTCTTGTCCAAGCTCAATCCTTGTCCAAATTCAACAAAACTTGTACCATTGGAATCCCCTTGCAAAGGAGAACATCTTCCTCCTTTCAAAAATCGAAAACAACCAATTTCATCTCCATGGGTGTGCTGCATTTGGAGCTTGAACACCACCATTAGAAGCACCTTCACCTCCTTGTCATTTTGAGGTAAAAACATTCTTGAAAACCCATCTTTTTCTAGCCCTTATTTGCAAAACGAAAATTCAAAGTGAACCTTGCCTTGTTCCTTGCATTCCAGCCGATTGTGGCTCCTCTTATGGGCTAGGAATCTTGCTCTCTTGCTAGACACGAACTTCATTCATTGGTGGGAAGGTAATACTCTTTTCTAAACCCTAAAACATCTAAATTCTAGGGTTAGATAAGATTAAGGTACTAAACTAGTATGGGTATGTATGGCGTGCTGTAGCATTGCCATTTCTTGAACAAAAACCGAGAACAAGAGAAGAAGGAAAGAGGAAAAGAAGAGATGGAAAGGAAAGAAAGAAAACTAGCAAGAGAAGGTAAATACTCTTACCTTGAGTTAGTTTGTGTATTGTATTGTAACAGTTTTTGAGTAGTAAAATGAGTAATGTATTTGAGTAATGAGTAGTGAGTATGTTGTAGTGTAATGAGGAAAAGTAATGTAACAGTTTTGAAGTTTTTAAATGATGTTTAAAAGCTTGGGAAACCCATGGGTAGTATATGTGTATGTGCAGGAATCTTATTGTGTTGTAGTGAAGTTGAAATGTGAGTATAATGCATTGTATAAACAGGTTGTGTGAATGAGTAGTTAGTGAGCTGAAATAGTGTGTGAGCGAAGTAAGAATTACAGGGGAGACTATGTCCAAATTTGTCTAGAAATTGAGGACTTAGTGTGTGTAAGGAGAGGTAATGACCTAGACAATAGCTAGGTGTATTTGGAGAGTTTAAAGAGAGTGTTCAGCCACTTTGAAAACAGATTTTGAAAAGGGTTTAAGTAATGTGAAGAGATAGGATGTAAAGTAATGTATTTTGAATGCTAGGAGTGGCATTAGTTGAGGAAGTAATGGAGGATAGAAGTTTGAGTGAAAATCTGTAGCATAAGAGGGAAAACAAAAATCTGTAGCATTGGTGAAATGGAAACTAGTACAAGTGTTGAAAAGAAGTGAGGAAAAATGTGTAAGTGTATCTAGGATTGAGTAGTAAGTTTGGTGGATGAACTAAGGTGATTTAGAGGGCTTAATTAGTACTAAATCATGTGGGAAAGTATTGGTAAAGATTGGGGAAGCAATGGGTAAAGAAATCAACTGAAAACAGATTTTAAAACTGAAGTACTGGGCCGGACCGACCTTAGGACCGAACTTGCAAGGTCGGTCGAGCCCAGAATCACAAAGTCGGGAACCTTCTGGAATGGACCGGACTTGCGACCGGACTTGCAAGTTCGGTCGGACCAGAAAATTCTCCCGTCTGAAACCTTCTGGAATGGACCAAACTTGCGACCGGACTTGCAAGTTCGGTCGGCCAGAAAAATTCGGTAATGAAAGATACTGGAATGGACCGAACTTGCGACCGGACTTGCAAGGTCGGTCGGGCCTGAAATTTTCACGCGATGTAACTTACTGACTTGGACCGACCTTGGGACCGGACTTGCAAGGTCGGTCGAATCAAAAAAAAAGAAAAAAAAAGGAGTATTTTTATTATATGATTATAGCAATCATATGTATATGTATCTATATATATATATATATGCCTATATACATATATGCATATATATGTAGTAGTACACTATAAATGAAGTAGTAAAGGTAAGGAAGTGAAAATGAGAGGTAATGAGAAAAGAATGGGTTTAATAATCAAGTTTGAATGTAAAGGAGTAGTATATATACATTAGGAGTGCTAATGAAGGAATAAGTGGGATCAATAGTGGATCATTGATCATACAACTTCATGTATGTATAGGAATCAAATAGTTGAGCTCCAAAGGAACCGGTAGTACGAATACGACGGTGAACGGTATGATTTCTTCATGCTCTGTATCCTAACCTGGTTACCCCGATTTGTGTGCTTATGTGATCACCAATAAGATAAATGCACGAATCGAAATTGTAATGCACTTAATTGTGTGTGAACTATTTTGTTCTTGATTGTATCTTCTTGAACATTTAGTTTGTATAATTCATGAAATGTATGAATGAGAATGAAGGGTATGTGTATGTAATGTGTACTTGTGTATTGTATGGATGTATGGAAATGAAGTACTGACTTCTGCTAATTCCTAACAATCTAACTCCTAACATGAGTAATGAGTAAATGGAATGAGTAGAAGTCCGATATAGTTTCGGCCACGCGTGAGGATAAGGAAACACAAGAGGTTGGATCCGAATCCTGGCTGTAATCTTTTCCATGGACCAATCCCCTTGAATGGGTAGCATCCTGGATTAGTGGGCCACCCTAAAGCCCGGTGGTGGGATGTAGTAATCCCTGCCCGGAGGTCATACCGACTTGACTTGAGTAAAGTATGTAAGAAGTAAGTATTGTATGTGTATTGGTCTTGACTATTGTAAGTCATTGACCGGGAGTAAAAGAGTATTGAACACCCGACTAACCCGGGTGTGTAAAGAAGCTAACAAGCCTTCTGTGTGAATAGGAGAAGTGTATCTCCGTATTGCGTACCGAGTATGTAATGAGTATGTATTGTGTATGTGTATTCTGAAAGATGGTAAGTAAGTATTGGTTGACTTGTATTGTCTTCCAAGCATGTATTGTACTGTACGTATGTATGTATACCTTGTGTAGTATTGTAGTATCGTGAATGAAAGCATGTATGTACGTATGTATGTATTGTAAAATGAATTGCATGTATTCGACCAAATGGTCGGCGTACCCTCGCTAGTACGCGGGGTATGCAGATATCATATTCAGCATAAGCTGACCCCCTAGGGGGAACGTTTTTAGTATGCAGGCACCCGAAGCGGACGTGGTCAAGGTGAAAGACCAGAGGCTACACTTGGATAAGTAGAAGTAGAATGTAGAAGTGTACGAAGTGGCACACCCCTTGTACTTAGAAAGTAAGTAGTTGTGAGGAATGGGTAGTGGTTAGACTCTTAATGAGTATGCATGGAATTGAAGAGGTATCGTATCTGTATTTGGAACTTAGTAAACTCGGTATGTGTAGTGCATTATCTTGTATTGAATTATGGAGTATTGTATTGAATGGAGTATTGTAGTACTCAGTAAGTAATGGGAGTATGTATTGTATTTGTGTAGTACTCGGATATTCCGGTCCATCAGACCGATGCTGTATGTAGAAGTAGTAGCCTTGTTAGTCACGTGGGTGACTAACGGCATTGTATCACCCGATGTATGTAAGTATGTATCCGCTGCGTGACTCGGGAAGCACGAGGAGATTGGACGGTAATAATTATATTAATGGTAGGGGTGTTACATTATCAGTGGAACAAGTGTGAACCAAGGAACAAGGGAACACACGGTAAAGCTAACCCCGGTGAAAGGTATGATTTTCTCATGCCCCGTATGCTAACCGAGTTACGTTGATTTGTGTGTTGTATGCCGGATAATCAAGACTAAAGCATGAAAACGGTTTACTGCCTTTCATTGTATGTCTTGCTGTATGTTGTATGAGCTAACCCTTCTTGATTGATTGTGTAGCTTCACTTAGTGCGTAGACCGACTCATGGATGAGTCTTGTTGTTTAGTGACTCGTAGTAAGAGTCATGTTGTGAACTAACGGGAATGTATAAACACACTAAACTAACGAACCAATAAACGATAACGCAAACCATCGAACGCACTAGAATGTGAGAGAGGGTAGGGGAGTAGCAACCTCCCGATAACGGTAGGAGAACCGAACTGAATAATCCACAAGCAATAAGTAGTGGAAGTGTGTAAGTAACCCATAATAGAGGGATTGATGGTAGAGCAAGACATGAACCATGAGAGTAGTAAAGAATGATGAGGGATCTCTAAACCCCTTAGCAAATTAGTCGACCCACTATGAGAGGACCCGACTGATGTAAGTAATGTCCCGAACATGAGAGTATTCGATACGTTGGGGAAACCCTTAAACCTGAGAATACTAGACGGTGGCAATTCCCTAAGCTAGTGGAGGTTATCGAGAGAGATACTTCTAGGCTAATCCATGAGATTGTAAGATGCTCCAAGAGAGGAGTGTTGGGAATATGAGTAGTCCGGTAAAATGGACATTTGTATATTTGAGGAGCTAAGTGTATAGCCCATTGTATTTGTAGGCCCGGTGGGGAGTCTTGTGTATGACTCCGCCCAGAGACCAAAAGTAATGAGTATTGAGTATTGCATATGTATGAGTAAAGTAATGAGTATTGAGTAAGGAGTAAATATGAGTATGTAATGAGTACCAAGCAATGAGTAAGTATGAGTAAGGAGAAAAGTATGGGTACGGAGTATGTGAGAACAAGTAGTGAGTACTGAGTAAGAGTAAGTAATGGTAGCAGTGAGTACTGAGTAAAGTATGAGTGGAATAATGAGTAAGGTATTGAGCGTAGTGTGAGTAAAACAACGAGTAAGTAAGATTAAGCCTGGTGTAAGCTTTGTGAACCCGAATAAGGAGAAAGAGAGCATCCGATGAAACCGGATGAACGAATAACTAAACGAACGGTTGACTAACAAATTGTCTTCCTTGGTAGGTAACGAACCTTGTACATGTATGTAAGTATTGTTGATTGTATTGTCGTAGTATTAGTATGTATGCATGCATGTAAAACGAACTCCATGTATATCCGACCCAAAGTAGTCGGCATACCGCGTGTGCGAATTTCATATGCAGCAATTTTACTGAGCCCCTAGGGGCACCGTTTTTATTTTACAGGTATTTGAAGCTGACAGCCGTTCGAGAGTGTAGGACGAGGCTGCTATGTAAGCATGGGTAGTTGAATTATAGGATTGTATTTGTATTGCAATGCGAATTTGGAAGTCCAAAATGTATCGGTAATTTAAGGATTGTAGTAGACTCGGTATAGTATTGTATTGGAGTTGTAATTGAATTATGGTTGAGTATGCAATGGGAAGTAATGTATTGTGTAGAGTACTCGGTATGTTCATATTCATCAGACCGATAGTATGTAGGATTGTAACCCGCCTTGTTAGTCACATGGGTGACTAACGGCATTGTACACCCGTCGTTGCGTATGTAATATCCGCTGCGAAGGTAAGTATTTGTACAGTAATGACGGTATTAGCGGTAGGGGTGTTACAATACATGAATAGTAACTACGTATACATGAATAGTAACTACGTATATATGAATAGTCAAATACGAGATGTATACGTGAATAGTAAAATACGTATACGTGAATAGTAAAATACGTATACATGAATAGTAAAATACGTATATGTGAATAGTAAAATACGTATACGTGAACAGTAAAATACGGTGAATAGTGAAAATACGAAAATTAAGTTATTTAACCACGCCGTCCTAATGAACTATTGGAGCGGAGTAGGTGACTGGAATAGTCGAGACGTCATCCGGGAGTGGACAAACGTCGATAGGCTAAGGTATGGGATTCTTGTAGCTTGTTTGCTAACGGGGTCTACCTCGGTTTGTGTGCTATGTGTTATTGTGATACGACCAAACAAGATTAAGCATGAAACCGATTTACCGTATTGTTATTGTGTGTCCATTGCTCACTAACACGACTTGATTCAGAGCTTGTTCATTAACTATGTTTAGTAACAATTGTATAAGGTTATAAATACTCCCCGTTGTTAGTTGGTTAATTCCGAGAGAGGTTTAACTAACAAATTGTCATTGAGACTTCAACTAACTGGAACTTGGGGGGAGAGGAATCCGGGACTGACTCCAGTCATGCATGTTTAGGTTAGGAGGTCGGCATCTGTATCAGATCTGTCTTCCGCCTAGGGTCGACAAACTGACCCGACCATCTCGAGTTAACAGTTCGAGGTGGGAGGCAAATTCAGGAGGCGCATGAGGGTCAAGCCTACACCCCTCATAACTTAAGAATAATGTTTATTAACCCAATGGAGCTAATAACTCATTGGCTAGGGTTACTTTCACCCGACAAAAATAAACAACTCAGTTAGGGAACAACCAGTTCTACTAGGAGAATGGTTGACACTTATAAGGTATGGTCAAACACGAGAACTAAACAATTCTCAGGCCTCAGGATTTAGGAATCTAACTTACTCATTAATGGACGTCCATTACGACGTTCGATTTATTTGAGCTGTGAATGTTTCACATAAATGTGTTGTTGTTATTGTACTTCTTATTATTGTGTATTAATAATCAACTGCATGTATACGACAAGTAGTCGTGTGTAGCCCTGTTAGCTTGTGGGCTGCACATTTTTTGTACCAGCAATATGTTGAGCCCCTTGGGGCCTATGATTTAAACTTTGCAGGTAGGTGCCAGACGAGGACCCAACCTGAGAGTAGGAGTGGGTGGAGTACTAAGGGTTTAATTTGCATTACGAGGTGTGCCTGTACACTCGTTTTATAAAACTGTGGTAGTAAGTTGTAATAATAGGAGAGATACTTGGAACTCGGTATTGTATTTTGTTTTAAGACTTTGTACGCACTTACGTTCGGTACACTCGGGTCCGTCAGACCGTAGCTTGAAACTGGCATAAACTAGTTAGTCACGTGGGTGATTAACGGCGGTAACACCAACTTGTAGTATTTTTCCGCTGTGTTATAATATTGTTGCAGGTGTGATATGCGATGGTTCAGGTTTAGTAGTTGGGGTGTTACACCATTCAATCCTTTCATGTAGAAAAAACTACAAAAGTTGCAACTTACAAAACTATTGATTTTACTTTCTTTCTTTTCTCACGTTTATCCTTGGGAATCATAGGAATAGCTCCCTTCATTTGTCCCTACTTTTTTCCTTACATCGGTAGTTACTAAGCCCCAAAGACTATTTCTTGGCTAACCCAGGCTATGATCTTCTTATGCCCTAAAAACCTTATATTTAAAACCTCCTTAGTGGCTTGATGTCTTTGTGGCATACCCTTTATAGACTTATGTATGATGTCTTCAAGGTTATTAAGCACGCTCCTTTCGGATGAAACGGAACACACAAACTTTTTGTCAAGTATCAGGGTTTATCTTGCTGTTTCAAGTCTGGAAGTCTCATCCATGATGGGATTAACATCTGAAACCATCGAGCGACCACCTGATTCGAATCCAGAGGTATACTCAGGGTCTTCAAACATCCTCTTTAAAGCGTCTCCATCTTGCTCTCCCTCTGACTCACCGTTTACTTCACCCTCAGATAGCAGTTTCGGTAAGAATGATTGCACAACAGATAAGCCCATGATATCAAGATTTTTCCTTTACACAAGGCGACAAGTTTTTGGATGAAACCAGAAAGATCCCTGACGAATGATCAACTGAGAGAAAAGTTCAGGAAATACCTCGTAAAATTGGTTAAACTTGCTCAAAACTAAGCTACAAAACAGCACAAATTTATATCTGGCGCTAACATATTGCAGAACTCTAGGCTCCTAAACACTTAAAACAAATACCAGCTCAGTCTTGCATAACAGATGCGATATTGCGACTCCCTCAAGTTTACTTGATCTCGCTTTCACCAGTGGGGTGTTCCTCATCGGAACCCTGAACCAATTTTTCAAGGGACTCGACATTACCTGGTTCAGAACCAGTGTGAATTCGTAGCGTCTCAGCATCTTCACTGCAAGAAACCATCAAAGCTTAAAACCATCAGAATCAGGCCCGTCTCAAAATCAACACGACATACAAAACCCCAGTCATTCAAGGGATAAGGTGTAAGGAGGCATACTCCGTGACTCCAAATATTTCCTTGATGATCAGAGAGCTGTCCCTAGAACAAAACTCGGGTAACTAATACAACAAAAAGAGACAAATCAGAACCAGTAAGCCTTCGGTGACACAAGACACTCGGGGAAAATCTACCCAGAATAAACTGAGAACAGTCAACCAAAAGCGGCAAATGGATGAAAGCAGCATCACGCAGCATTTTGGTGTGCTAAATTACCTATTCAGAAAAAGGAATTAGATGAAAGAAGTTCAGCATGCAACATACAATTTATGGATGGAAGTGTTCACACTTCACAAGTTGGTGTGTGATGAACCCGTGTATACTTGATTCAACAGAACACAAGACTAAATCTGGAAATGAAGTGATGAGGTAACAAGATAAGAAAAGGAAAGTAAAAATCAGGAAGAATCCTGCCTAATCAGGGAATAACCCTGCCTATTCCTCTAAGAGGCCAAAACTGAGTATTCTTCTTCATGCTTAAGCTAAAGCTACTTCTACCTTAAATAGCCAATACTAGAAAAAGTTATCTTGGGTAAGGGGCAACCACTAGTTATTCCAAAACTGCCCTCAGCCCTCCTTTTGTGGTCCTATCAGTGTGCTAAATATCATTCGTCAACTTCAAATAAGCTCTAAACCAGGGAGCTAAAAGCAACGAATCAAAGCTTTCAACCAGTTCATACACATTGATCTAGTATGAGGATATTCGTGTACCATTTTCATCCTGTTAGGTTAAAATAATACGTTTTTAAACAGGGTCTCGAGTTTCTTTTCCGAGTTCTAACTGGGAGATTGGATGAAGGAGATTTACAAAGCTACAAAGAATACCATTTTCTCACATTATCCATTCATAGGTTTTGAAATTCAGATTGTCAGACATGACCATTTCTTTGCAGCTAAAAGTCCACGAATGTTGTAGGATATTGTCAGCCTAGCACAGATGAAATAAAGTCCTTGAAAAGTGTGCTGGTAAGATCAAGACTAATAGTGAAACTGAAGGCAGACAATTATCATCAAAGTCCACTAAATGTTCAAAAATACACAAGCAGTTAGCACTCCACACGGACGCATCCAATGGGAATGGGAAATTTCCAGACAAAACTACAACACAGACAGAACGAACCTACCTCAGACAAGTAGAAAATTTTCCCAAACAATGCTTGCACTGCAAGTTTCTTTCTGAAGCCCTTTTCAGAATAACCTGAAGGATCCATTGCCACTGGACCTGGAAAACGGAAATAACTAGTCATATCAACACTATGAAAGCAACAATTGCATTCAGTTCACTGGTTGTACAAACAAATCTGAATCAAGGAAAATGGATTAGAAGGTGTGCCTTTGCATGTACAGGACATTTTAACCCGGTTTTAATAACCCCATATTTTCCCCTTCTTCCACTCCAGTCACATTCCCAATTTTTTTCACTCCTTTGTGTTTTTCTTTCCAGTATATCGATGGCTTTGCCCAACCTCATATATTGATTCATGTTAGCCGTTCCCTATTATTATGGGAATAAGGATTTGTTGTTGTGTTATGATTTTCTCTGCAGTTTTATGTCTTTTGTCTGCATACACACAGTGAAGTTCCACTCCCAACTATAGGCCTTTGTTTGTTTGCTAAATCCCAAGATCAAGTCCAAGTCTAAATGGATAAAGGTTGAAGTATAAATTTGTACTTTAAGGGCTCTATAAACCCAACCAAATACGGGCTACATTAGAGATAAAGTTGAATAGTGAAAAAACCAAGAAAACAAGAGCAGATGTACAAGATATATTAGAAGTGTCAAATGGAACGAAAGAAAATCAATACAATATCACACATTCAACCGCTCTAATACCTCTTCTTCATTCCGCCTCTCTAGAGACAGTCTCTCATCTATCCCGAGTAGCCACATGTCCTTCTAGACCATTCTGACCCATGTTTGTTTAGGTCTTCCTCCCCCTTTCCTACTTCCCTCCTCTTCCCACATCTCAGTACATCTAACCAGTGTCTCCCTAGGTCTCCGACTCACATGTTCAAACTACCACAAACCAGGACCATGCTGAGAAAACCATAAAATGAATGAATTTGGGAACATATAATTTTTTTCAAGTACACTTGTCTATTTACCAAATCATCCACAACTTACTATGGGATAGCACTATTAAGCTTATTCCACCGCCGATAGAGAGAAACTTGATTTAAAAAAAAAAATTGCATAGTTTCCATATTATTTCAAGCAGTCCTGAACAGTTTTGATTCACTGCAACAAATTTTACAGTTTAGGGGCCGCTAGCAGACGATTTAAAGAGATTAGAAACAAGATACAAGTACGTCACCTCAAATAGGAATTCATGCTAGTCTGAGAAAATCAAGCATGACGTCCTGTATGCTTGTCAACCCAACACTGCTGAATATGCACTCAATACTAGGATAGTAGAAATCTTGTGTTATATGTCATTTGACGTCTAACTCACCCACTACTGTAACTATGGAATAAAATGTCATTTGACGTCTAAATTTTAGCCAGGATCAGGAAAATGATGTAATCATGTAACTATCTCCCTCGAATTCAAGGTGAGCAGGCCTGAGAGAAGCACCAGAATGGAGAACACAGAACAGCAGTTGAAAAGAACAAATCAATCTAAACCCATAATTTCTCATCACATCAGTCATAAGAATGCTTCGAGAAGATGTACTTGATTGAGGAATACATGTTCCCTCAACTTATCTGAGAGGATGTATTCTTATTGATCACAAACCTCCAGATATTTGAAATCATATTTTTTAGAATTAGGCCAGGGCAGACTTGCTATTTTCTGCATAATTGGTAATTTCATGATACAAATCCACTTCTAAGCTTCATGAAACCAAAGAAAACTAGAGAGAATGACATACGAGCAGGGATAGGCCATGATAATGGTAATACGCATGGCTAGCAGAATTGCCATTAGACTTCCCCAAGATACATCAAGCTAGTGTCAGCGCCTGTTAGTCCAAAGACGTGGAAGCAGCATCCATTAAACTCTTCCCCAACAGAAGCAGCAGCTAGAGCGGCAAGGGATAGAGTCTGACAGGGAGCAGTCCTGAAAGCACCACGCGAGGAGAAATCACTCCTTTGTTGTATATGTCGACACAATCTTGCATTTATTTACACATAAATGTCAGCAGACACATTATCATAATGTTGTTGTATCAGGCAAAAGGGGAGCTTCTCACTGGCCAGGAGCAAGGCTCAAGACCTTGGTTTTAAATTGTGTGATGCGTGGTGAGGCGTTTAGGCTCATGGAGTGATGTGTAATGCGCGATGCAATGAGGTGGTCGCATCTTGTCATTGATGTGACCAATTTTATAATATCACCTATAATATGTTGTACATACACACAATATTTGTAGTAGGGTGGGAGCTAGGAGACAGACACGAAAGGAAAAAAAACATAGAAATGACGAAAGGGGAAAGGATCGGGGAGAGGGAGGGAAAGATTAAAAAAGCGTAGGGAGGGAGTACTCAGTGCGTGAGTGCAATTTAAATGGCTAAATTCTGTTTTTTTTGTTTTTTAAAACCTTCCCAAACGACGTTGTTTTGAGAAGGTTAAAATATTGAAAAAAAAAAGAGAAAACAGAATGATGCGGGCCTTGCGGATGCCGATGCGATAAGGGCTTCGCATCCTTCAAAAACGCATCACCCCTAGCCAAGCTCAAGACACGCCGGTCAAGGAAAGGACGACATGGCCCGTAGTAGTCACTAGCAGTTTCCCACCCAATCTTGAGGACCAATAGGCAACTTCACCAAGCGCGTATGGGTATTGATATACCCATCAGTTGGAGGAGGCTTAGATAGCATTACTCCAACTCTCTAGTGAAAAGCATGTTTGGATATTTCTCGTGTGTTTACAATCTGTACAGAGAACTTATATATATACACACATTCTAGGATTTAGAGACTATTATAACTATGAGATATAATGGGCCTAGTACATGGGCTTCTACCCTCCCGTGTTCCCTGGCCTGCTAAACGTAAGGGGCAGACGGGAACGGAAGTCAAAATAGACAACCCTAGTCAAGGGCTTCATGAAACCATCAGCAATTTGGGATTTTGTTGGTAAAAACTCAAACTTTAGGCTTCGATTCCACACTCTTTCTCGAACGAAAAAATAGTCAATCTCGATATGCTTCGCCCTGGTATGTAAAACTGGATTCGAAGCGTGAAATGTTGCCCCAATATTGTCACAAAAGAGAGTTGGAGCGGTGGAGAGGAAAACCCCGAGTTTGCTGAGAATTTGTTGGAGCCATAAGCATTCAGAGGTAGCGGTGGTCAAAGACTTGAATTCCGCCTCGGTTGGTGATTTCGCCACCGTCCTTTGCTTGCGAGACGCCCAAGAGACGAGGTGGTCACCGAGCAAAATGCAATACCCAGCGGTGGAGCGGCGGTCGCCAGGAGAGCCCGCTCAGTCAGCGTCACCCTATACACGGAGAGAACCCAGAGCAGAGGTGGAGAAATGCAAGGAAAGATCTGCGATAAGCTTCAAGTATCGTAAAACATGCTTTACAGCTTTCCAATGAGATTCTCGTGGCATATGCATGAACTGGCTGATCTTGTTTACTGCAAAATTGAAGTCTGGACGAGTAAATGCTAGATATTATAGGCTACCAACAATTGATCTGTAAGTCTCAGGGTCAGGGTAGAGAGGAGACTCAATTGAGTCTAGGCTTGCACTGTCTGTAATGGGGGTATGGGTTGGCTTTGCTTGCAGTATATTTGTGCGTGCCAATAAATCTTTGACATAGTGAGATTGAGATAGAAAACAGCCTGTAGCATCTCTAGAAACCCTAACACCCAGAAACTGAAGTAACATCCCAAGATCCTTTATAGGAAACTCCTTGGCAATGCAAGCAATCAATTGGTTGAGAATAGTATCTGACGTGCCAGTTAGAAGGATATCATAGATCAAAATAGACCTGCTGACCATAGTGAGAGTAGATAAAGAGAGATGAATCAGCAGCAGACAGTTGAAAACCAATAGTGACCAAAAAACTGCTCAGGCGAGCAAACCAAGCCATAGGAGATTGGCGAAGGCTATAGAGAGCCTTCTCCAATTTACAAACATAGTGTGGGTAATTAGGATCAACACAGCCCGGGGCTGATGTATATAGACTTCATCCTCCAAATGCCCATGCAAGAAGGCATTATCAACATCAATTTTCCTCATAGGCCAACCTCTAGAAATAGCAATAGAGATTACCAACCGAACAGTAGCAACTTTAACTACCGGACTGAAGGTCTCATGGTAGTCGATCCCAGCCTCCTGATTATAGCCAAGGGCCACAAGCCTGGCTTTGCGTCTGTCCAAACTACCACCTGATTTTCTTTTAGTTTTGAGAACTCGTCCCAAAACATTTAGACCAGGTCTGGCACCAACCTCCAAATTTGAGTTGTGGTCAAAGCTTTAAATTCAGCCTGGATGGCTTGCTGCCATTCAGGATATTTCATGGCCTTAGAAAATGAGGGTTCCTGGGGGGCATCATCAGAAGCAGGCATAGAGGTAGCATTGAGAGTTTTGGATGGCCAAGGGATCGTGCCATCAATGCGTTGGACAGGCTTTAGAGAATGGGTTTGGGCTCTAGTAATCATCTGGTGGGTAGGGTGAGGAGGTATAGAGGTAGGAGATGAGGGTATAGAGGCCTCAGGGGGAAGAGAGGGAACAGGGTTATCTGGTGAAGAGGAAGGAGTAGACGTCTGGGGACCAGAGAGGTGGGCAGGAGGTGGTGTTGGTAGGTGAGAGTCAGTGGTGGGTGTAGGAAGTAGTGGTGGAAGAGTGTTCCTTGTGGTGAGGGGTAGCTGAAAGTGTGTGAGAGTGGGGGTATGTGGTGGAACTGAGAGAAGAGACTGAGAAGAGGAAGGAAAATATGTTTCCTTAAACAATACATCACGTGATATATAAAATTGATGAGAGGGTGACTGGTAACAAATGTACCCAGTAGAGTGAAAGTCATAGCCCAAGAAGATGCATTCAAGAGTGCGGAGAGAGAGTTTATGAGAGTTAAAGGACTTTCATAGGGAGTGGAGAGATTAAGGACTTCGGTGGGGGTACGGTTAATAAGATATGTGGAGGTTTTGAATGCATAGGTCCAAAAGTGTAGAGTTACGATGATTGGACATCCACAACATTTTTTATTTTACTCTCAACAGAACCATTCTGTTGGTGTGAGTGCAGGCAGGTAAAACGGTGAATAGTGCCATTTTGAGACAGAAAAGTATCAAGGGCTTTGAATTCCCCTCCGCCATCAGTTTGTACGGCTTTTATAGTTTTCCCAAATTGAGTGAGCACCAGATTGCTAAACATAATGAAAACATGCTTAGTGTCTGATTTTTGTTTTAGGGGAAAAAACCACATAAAACGAGAATAGTCATCAACACATAACAAAAAGTAGCGGTAACCATCTATAGAACAAGTATGAGCAGGCCCCCAAAGGTCTAAAAACAACAGATCAAAACATCCCTTAGAAATAGAGGGAGATTTAGGGCGAGGAAGGGCATGAGTCTTGCCTTGAGCATAGGCATTACACAGCTCAGGTAAAGTAGTAGAGGAAACAGGCAAATTAAGAGTGTTTATAGTATGTCTAGTAATCTGAAATGAGGGGTGACCCAAGCGCTGGTGCCAAATGGAATGGGAGCAACAGTGTTGTAGTTCATCTGTGAGGGTGTGGCAGGTGGAGAAGAGGGAAGAACATAGACCCCATCCCTAACTGGTCCGCAGAGGAGAGTGGCCTTGGTACTCGGGTCCTTTAAGAGAAAATATTGAGGATAGAATTCAAAGAAAACAGCATTGCCAGTACAAAATGATTAACAGACAGCAAATGTTTTGGTAGATGTGGTGTGTGTAACACATTAGAAAGAGTGCATTCACGGTTAGGATAGTGAAGAGTAAGAGAACCAGAATGAGTGATTGGAAGTTGAGATCCATCACCTAGTGAGACGGTTTCGGTTCCACTGTAATCTGTGGAAGAGAGAGTTAGTTTATCCAGATCTCCGGTGAAATGGTGGGAAGCTACTGTGTCTGGAAGCCATTCAGAACAACTGAGTTTGTTTGTAGCATTGGCAGTGATAGATTGAGGTGGGCGGGGCTGATAGGATTGATTAAATCTGTGATAGCATTGTTTTGCTGTGTGTCCTCGTTTTTCATAGATCTGACACTTTGGCTTAGTGTCAGGCTGGCCAGTGAAGAAAGTGGTGGTAGAATTTGTGGTGTTATTAGATGTATTGGTAGTGGGCTTGGTTTTAAATTGCGTGATGCGTGACGAGGCGTTTTGGTTTTTGAAGTGATGCGTGATGCGTGATGCGACGAGGCGGTCGCATCTCGTCATTGATGCGATCAATTATATAATATCACTTATAGTATATTGTGATACTACATTTTGTATATATAAGCAATATTTAACATATTATATGACATACAAATACATATTGATATTAAACTTTAAATATTCATTTGAAATGTGTTCAAATGGAGATGATGCACATGGATCTGGGTTTCGGGGAGCCAGACACAGAAAGAAAAAAAAGGGAGAATGGGAGTGGGGGAAGAGGAAAGGGGAAATAATAAATCGTGATGGGAAAGTGAGGGCAAATAATAAAATGAGGAACGAAGCAAAGCAGCTTTTTGATTTTTTAAATTAAAAAGAGAAAAACTTTCTCAAAAGTGCCATCATTTGATACATTTAGAATTTTTTTTTAAAATAAAAGAAGAAAATGGAGTGCAGACACGACTCGCATTGCACAATGCGTTGTACTCATCGATTCGCATCAATACCGCATCATGCGCGCATCATGCGCGCTTTTTTAAACCAAGGTAGTGGGATTGGAAGAGCAACCCTAGCCTCTGCCTCTGGTGTTTGAGTAATTTCCTTGAGCACCTTGAGTTCTGTTGGTGTTGTTAGATGTATTGGTAGATTGTTTACCACGGCCATAAGAAGATTGTGTGGCATTGAGAGAGATAGACTGAGATGTGGTTTTGTGTAGCTGAATGATCCACGTTTCACCAGATAGAAGGATAGAGTGTAGTTGGCTAGGGGAACATGGTTCAGATCTGGTCATTAGAGTAGAGACCATAGCTGCATATTCATGACTTAGACCTTTGAGAAGGTAACATTGGAACTCACGATCAGTCACCTAATGGCCAGTGATAGATAATGCATCGACAAGGGCCTTGGCCCTGTTAAAATAGGTAGTAATGTCCTCGGTCCCCAGTTTTTCCATAGATGACAATTGGAACAATAACTGACCAATTTGAGCAATATTCTGTGCAGAGTAGGTACTCATCAAGTAATCCCATACCTTAGAAGATGGTTCAATGCCGACCACTTGCGTGACAACAGATTCACTCAAGGACGGGAGCAAGATGGAAATGACAAGCTGATTTTGTTGCAACCATTGCAAATAGGCTGGATTCTCAGCACCATTCAAAAATTCAGACGGACAAGGATAAGTGCCAGTGACAAATTTATATAAATCATTTCCTTTCAGAAGAGGTAATATCATCCCTCTCCATACCAGAAAATTGTCCTTAAGTTTTATGACATTTGTGGAGGCTGTTAAGATGGATTGGTGTGTCTGTGTAGGGATGGATTGCTGTGAAGATGATCGATCATTGCCAGATCCAGGAGATCCAGTGCCGTAGTTGACAGCAGAGCTGATCGAAGTAACAGCCATGAAGGCGTGGGAACAAAGCAACGAGGAGAGAGGGGTAGAAAGGATAGCGTAGAAAGATAGTAGGGTAGTTAGAAAATATGCCCAGGTGGGGCATCTTATACCATAGTGAAAAGCATGTTTGTATTGATATTTCTCGTGTGTTTACAATCTGTACAGAGGACTCATATATATACGCACATTCTGGGCTTTAGAGACTATTATAACTATGAGACATGATGGGCCTAGTACATGGGCTTCTACTCTCTCCTCTACTTGTAATCTCTCTCATTCCTCAAACTTAGTGAAACTTATGTGGGTATACCCTGACCCCGTGGACTAAGTTGTATTCCTAGCAGCTGAATCACAAAAAATCACCATGTTCATTGCCTTTGTATTAACACTCTAACCGCAATGCTCCTAACCGCAACTAAAATCCAATAGTCAAGCCTCTCAACAAACATTAAACATATCAGGTGTTATGTGAAGATTACCCAAAAATCAAACTAACAGGCCCCAAGAAACTGTTCTAAAGAAATATTGCAACCCCATGAAAATAGAAAAAATGCATACTGAAGCGACAAATCGATGTATACCTTTGTCTTCAAGCTTAGAGAAACTTATGTGGGTATACCCCCACCCCGTGGACTATGTTGCATTCCTAGCAACTGAATCACGTAAAATCATCATGTTCATTACCTTTGTATTAACACTCTAACCGCAATGCTCCTAACCGCATCTAAAATCTAATAGTCAAGCCTCTCAACAAACATTAAACATATCGGAAATAAAGTGAACATTACCCAAAAATCACACTAACAGGCCCCTAGAAACTGTTCTAAAGAAATATTGCAACCCAATGAAAATAGAAAATTGCATACTAAAGCGACAAACCGATGTATACCTTTGTCTTCAAACTTAGTGAAACTTATGTGGGTATACCCCCACCCCGTGGACTAAGTTGCATTCCTAGCAACTGAATTACGTAAAACCATCATGTTGATTACCTTTGTATTAACACTCTAACGCAATGCTCCTAACCGCATCTAAAATCCAATAGTTAAGCCTCTCAACAAACATTAAACATATCAGGAGTAAAGTGAAGATTACCCGAAAATCGCACTAACAGGCCCCAAGAAACCGTTCTAAAGAATTATTGCAACCCAATGAAAATAGGAAATTGCATACTGAAGCGACAAATCTATGTATACCTTTGTCATTCACAATTCGCCTTGATATGTCATTTACAATCTCGGCAACCTCACTATCTTTCAACATGGAGGCTTTCCTCAGCTGGATTAAATCTGCTACAAGATCAGGGTTGAAGGGTTTCTCATTCAAAGCATAACGAATGTATTTCCGTAGAATTTCCTCCACGCTAAAATCTGTCTATCAAAAATGAACTATGCTGTTAGTACCCATATGTTGAGTGCTGCAAGTTCTAGTTCTATTCATCAAGAATGATAGTCATAACACCAAAAACAAAATTCAAATCAGGAATATACTGCCATTTCTAGCTGATATCCACCTATAATTGTCCAGGAAACAAATAATCACAGTACAAAGGAAATGTAGACAAAAAGACTGTAGGGCTGCAAAATACAGATCATCAATCCACACAAAGGGCACACCACACGTCAATTCTAAGACATAATTATCAAAAACAAGTACCATTTTTCTACAAGAGGACTAACCAATTTCCTGAAGAAGAAAAAAAAAACTAATCAGAATGAACAAGCACCATATTTTTCTTACAGCAGCCTTAAATTAGCTAGCTATTCAGCCTATTAAAGAGTGTTGATGTTAAGAAGTAATCAAATCCATCAGATCACGAAGGAGGTATACATAACCAATTAATAAAGAAACCTCGCTACATTATTCACTTGAATCTGAGGTACCCAAGGATTCAGCAGCTTTTAATAGAAATTTATGATGTGATGTATGTATCCAAAGATGACATCAGATCCTTCTTCACAAACGAACAAATAGAAATAAAAACTTCCACCATTGCTTGACTTTTTATTATTCTAGGGGATCTGATCCATAACTTCCATTTCACCCAGTTCTCTTATATGCCTTTATCTGCACAATGTAATCACATAATTCAGAATTATAGGGAGGGAGATGCAACACATGGGACTTGTCTTTCAATTTTTTTTAAGGGATTTGAGAAACTAATTTCTTTTGAGCCTATCTACCATACTCTCTATGTTCTCATTATACTAACTTAACCAGGTTTCTAAATCCTAGATCGAGTCTCGTTCAATGTCAAAACCCTCATCACCATATGTGACAATAACTAACAGCCTTAACACCATTCTTCTTACAGGTCTACAAACTTTCCAAATGCAAAAAATGTTTCAGAAATCAATGCAAAAGTACAATTGTATGTGATACACAGAAAAGTCTTCAATTGAAGTTCAGGAATAATAAACGTTAGCAGCAGCAAACACTCAAAGTAGGTGAGGAGAGGTCACTGTTGTACTATCATTCTACCTTTTGCATCAGATTTTTCAATGTTGATTGTTCTACTTCACTTCGGCCTTTACCAAATAAGTCATCCAGTGATTTGCACAGCATGGCATTTTTGTTCACCTGAATGTTCATACATACTCGTTAGTCAAACATAATAAATCAAGTTTACTCACAATTCATAAACTTAAGAAAATAAAAAGCGACAATTCAAGGCATACATCACTTTTCTAGTTTGCTGAAACCTGCAGTCAGACAAATCATGGAACAAACCTTGCACCTTAATGTTCAGCTCCAATAGTTAGTATGAAACCGAACAGCATGTTTTCTCGTGTTATTCATATTCACTCGTCCAAGAACAAATGTTCTACTCTTCTCAAAAATGGCAGCTCAAGTACCACGAAGATAAGCATCAGGACCAGTCAGACTTTAATTGTTTAAATCATTGGTGTAGATTTCCTTGCCTTAGTGTTCATTGCCACACTTCAGAATTGGTAGATTATACACTAACAGTACAACCTCTTACAATGATTCCACTCTTCGCTCGATTAAGGTTTCAGCCATATCCTCAATCTTAGGGGCATCTATATCTCAGCACCGCATATCAAGCGACCAGATGCTATTGTATAATCAGCGACACAGCTCACATTCACCATTTAAAAACAAAGTGATTAAATTAACCAAACTTAATCCAAACAAAACCAACGCCGACGGATGAGGATATTCATACCAATTTACGGCGCTTCTCTTTCGGGTGACTAAACTTCCTCACGGTCTTCACAAACGCAATTAGAAATGTAATCCCCACATAGGTGAGAGGAACAGCGAGCAGCCATGGCAAGGAGCTCCTTCCGACTCTCGGGCCAGGAACAGCTTGTGTCACCGTACCGGTGAACTCCACCAAATCCAAGGCCTTCTCCTGTATCCAAGGTATGTCCTCTTCTACTTCAACTTCCTCCTCCTCCTGGACTTTCTTCAAAGAAGAGGACTCTGTCCTGGAACCGACCGAGAGCTTATCGTCTGCCTTTGCTTTCAAAACGAAGGCCTGCCGGTGGCGGAATAGAGGGCAGCCGGAAAAAGAAAGTGGAGGGAGCACGGAGGAAGAATATGTTTTGCAGTCTGGAAACTGAGAAGACGTTACTGGGGATGAGGCTGAGCAAGACATTTTTGGGTCGGTCAGCTCAAGAGGGGCAGTTTAGAGACCGTCACCGGGGACTTCCGCGGGCGTTTGAAAGCCCTCTTATCTTTGTGCTGCTCTCGCAGTATTGCTATTTACACTTCTTTTTTTATTTGGAAAATAAGGCTTCAAATATTATTTTTCCCACCATGTTGTTTTTCCCTTTATATCTGATAATTTTTTAAATTTTCTTTCAACTCGAGAGATGTTTTAATATTGTCCAAAATTGATAAAACTTTACATGGATGATGCTAAATTCTTATATTTTAGTCTAGTAACAAATTCAAAGTTTTTTAAGTGCACATGTGACATGTGGGACCCTATAAAAATACGTTCACATGTCACATGTTTTATTAGGTCCCACGGATCACATATGAACTTAAAAAACTTTGCATTTCGTGCTGGACCAAAATATAACACTTTATCATCGTCCATATAAAGTTTCATCAATTTTGGACAACATTTAAGCACCCTTTAAGTTGAACAAAAAATAGAAAAGTTGTCGGATGTAAAACGATGAAAACCACGTGTGGGGAAAGTAATTTTTGAAACCTCGTGATGGGTGTGTAATTTCACCAATCGTCATATGTGGGGGATGTAATTTTGTTATAACCCAAGATTTGGTTATAATTTTATTTCGTTACTAAGGTTCATTAAGATGGTCTATTCTGAATTTAGGACACGGAAGTCCTTATTAAAGAAGCCGGGGGCGAGGAGGTCTTTTGTTTTCTATCGAATTAATCAGGTGAGGATAATACTTATTTCATTTTCTTTTTCCCTCATTAATTACCCTCACTTCTAATCACGTTCTCACGATCGTTTACGCTCTTCTTCTCGCTCAGTTGGAAACCCTCAACCCTTCTCTCTTCTCTCTCAATTTTCTCTTCACGCTTTGTTCTTCTCCATCTGTCCAAGTGCTGTTGTTTGGGAATTCGAGTTTCTGCTGTGAATTCATCGTCTCCGTCGCAATTCGCATTCTGCTCAAGGTATAGTGTTCAGCCCTCTCTCAGTTCTACAGTTGCGTTGATTCTCACGTTCTGATTCGTTCTCTGCAATCTGATTATGATTCAGCGATTCTTCTCGACTCCTTCATCGGGTTCATCTGCTGTGGACTGCTCTGTAATCTGTAGACAGATTCAGGTGAGGGTTTTGATTCCGTTTTCGTTTCAGATTTTGGGTTGTGGACAGTTTCTGATTGTGGTGTTCGTTCTCTGCGTCGTTGTGAGTTTTCAGTGGCTGTCTGATTGCATTTCTGGGTCTGCGTCTGCTGTGTCTGCGTTGGAGCGATCGTTGTTCAGATTCGAAGAGAATTCTCTGTTGTAATTGAGGTAGGTGGCTTTCGGATTCGATCCGTGTGTTCAGCCTTGGGGAGTTTGGGTTCTGCATTTATTCAATGATTTGATCTTGTGTTTGTGTGTGGTTTATGTCTGTTTAATGCCATTTCAATGGATTAAACCCCCAAGGTTGTTTTGTAAATGTGTGTGTTGATTTGGATTGGTTTTTGTGCCTCTGTTCGTTTGATTTCGCTTCTGATTTCTGAGGTTTTCGGCATGTCCGAACTTCCGTCCGAGCTTTGAAGTTCGGACATGCCCTTCTGCGCTTAATCTTTTGAAAATCTTCGCTGTGTCCGAACTTCCGTCCGAACTTTGAAGTTCGGACACAGCCTTCTGCATTCTCTGATTTTGGCTTCGACTTGTGTCCGAACATTGGATGTCCGGACACAAGTTCGGACTCTCCGCGTTCTGTTTTCGTAAAATGTCCGAACATCCGTCCGAACTTGGATGTTCGGACACCTCTGACTCTCCATCTGTTTTAAGGTTCGACTTGTGTCCGAACTTTGAAGTCCGGACACAAGTTCGGACATCTGTCTGATTTTGTCTTCTGAGTCTCGACTTGTGTCCGAACATTGATGTCCGGACACAAGTTCGGACAGGCTACTGTTTTGGCCATAACTTGCTCGTTTGAGCTCCGTTTTGACTTCTGTTTGCGGGGTTGGATTCCCCTTCTGATTTCCAAGCTATCTATGAGCTTTCTGGTGCCTTTGGTGCACATATGCTTATCTGTATTTAAGCTTCTGTTTTGGGACCTAGTTATCTCTGTGTCTGAGCCTTTGGATGGCTGGTTACGCTGTCTCGTAGCGCGCTATGTAGGATCCTTCTGTTCACGGGTGATGTTCCCCGTTCTGTTCACGGGTGTTTACACCTGTTCTGTTTACGAGTGAGGTTTCCTCGTTCTGTTCACGAGCTGGTTGCTCGTTCTGTCTGTATGCTGTGATCACTAGTGTCCCACTCTGTTTTCTGCTTCTGTCTGCTTCTGCTCTGTTTAGTCCCTTAATGATTGGACTTCTGTTTCTGATTTCTGATATTTTGTGGATTCTCTTGACTCCTTCTGATTTGTCAATATTCTGTAAATGTTTTGAGCATGCTGGTTGATGAAGTTGGTCATCTACTGGGCATAGTTGTGTGCTCATTCCCCTACTTCTAACGCTTTTGCAGATTGATTAGCGAGGATCGTCTCCCCTCAGCTTCTGGAGTTTAGCTGCTTTGTATTTAGCTCCTTTTGATACTTTGTATTTGGATTTGAGCCTTTGGGCCTTTTGTTAGCTTCCGTTTCTGTTATACGTTTGGTGGGTTCTGTAAAACCTTTTGAGGTGTTAAGACTTCATTGTGGTTATACTTTGTTCAAGTATTCTGTTTTGGGCCTTATTTGATTATCTGTTTAATGTTTATTAGAGCCTTGCGTTATTATGTAATAATACGCGGCGTGTAATACCCCTAACTCCTAGGCCAGTGTTGGGGGTGTTACATTTAGTGGTATCAGAGCTCTGGGTTCTAATCTGCTGGGATTTTAAGTTAGCCAGTCAGTCAGAAATGTCAGTGTTAGTGTCGGAGTTAACTGTCTGCTGTTGGACTTTCAGAATGCCGCCAAGGAGAGCGAATAACCCTCCAGGGAATGTTGCTGATGCTGTTCAGCAGTTCATGACGCAGCTCATGCAGACCATGGCTGCAGGGGGCGGTCCAGCTGGAGGAGGACCAGCTGGCGGAGCAGGCCCGGCTGGGGCAGATGCTGGAGGGAGGAACGTGAAGGCGCTTCAGGAGTTCATGAAGCTGAAGCCGCCATCGTTCGATGGGGCAGGAGATCCCCAGGAGGCCAGCCACTGGTTGTCAGAGGTGGAGGATTTTGCGAGTGATGGGCTCTGAGGAGGAGCAGAAGGTCGACTTTGCCACCTTTCTGTTCAAGGCCGAAGCCAAGGAGTGGTGGAGGTCAGTTATGGGGAAGTTCCCACAGCCTTGGACGTGGGAGCAGTTCATTGGGGAGTTCAACAAGCAGTTCTACCCCGACGTCTACAAGGATCAGCGCATCCTGGAGTATAACCGGCTACGCCAGGGTCGGGATATGAGTGTGGAGGAGTACGTCCGGAAGTTTATCAGCCTGTCTAAGTTGCGCCTGAGCCTGACGAGCATAGGAAGGCCAGGAAGTTTGAGAGTGGCCTGAGGCCGGATATCCGATCTGCTGTGACGCCGCTGCGTCACAAGACCTTCAGGGACGTTGCTGATGTCGCCCTGTTGGTAGAGGCTGACTTGAGAGGTCGCCAGTCTGGAGGAAGGACCAGAAGAGGAAGCAGAGGTCCGATGACAGTGATAGGAGGGATCAGTCTGCTTCTCAGAAGAAGCAGTCTACTGGAGACCGCTCTGGGGACCGTTCGCGAGACAGAGGTGGTTCGTCTTCATCAGCTCCCGCTCCGAAGTGCCAGGTCTGTGGCAAGTTTCATAGAGGCCAGGACTGCTACAGGAAGTCTGGGCCTGCTTCAAGTGTGGGTCCTTGGAGCATAGGATTGCTGATTGCCCTCAGGCTGAGAGGAGCAGAGGTAGCTCTGGAGGTGGAGCTGGAGGATCTACATCTGGGTCTAGAGATCGAGACCGGGTTGAGCAGAAGAAGCCCCAGGGCCAGGCCAGAGTGTACGCGATGGCTGGAGAGAGAGACCGATCGACTGACAGAGTTGTCACAGGTATTCTCCAGCTGTCATCTCGTTCTGTTTTCTGTTTGTTTGACTCTGGAGCCACCCACTCTTTTATTTCTGCTGAGTTAGTGGGTGAGCTCGGTTTGCCTGTTGTGCCTCTGGGTGTTGAGTTATGTGTGCATAGTCCATTAGTTAGGGACTCTTCTATGTTGTTGAATTCTGTTTGCAAAGATAGTCCTGTGTTAGTCAGAGATAGGACTCTGTGTGCTAACCTCATCCCGATGGAGATGACTTCTTTTGATGTGATTCTGGGCATGGATTGGCTTGCTGCGCACCATGCCCATATTGATTGTGCTGCTTCGAGAGTCACTTTTGAGGAGCCGGGTCAGCCCCGTTTGATTGTAGCAGGGAATGGACTCCCGTGCTCGCCGCCAGTCATATCAGCTATGCAGGCGTTCCGTTTTCTGAGGAAAGGATGCCAGGGATATCTGTGCTACATCCCTGAGGTTCGCAAGGATGCGAAGTTGGAGGAGATTCCAGTGGTCAGAGACTTCCCCGACGTGTTCCAGGACGATGTACCTGGGCTTCCCCCTGTCAGAGAGGTGGAGTTCTCGATCGAGCTCGCACCTGAGACTCAGCCGATTTCGAAGGCCCCATACCGTATGGCGCCTGCTGAGCTCAAGGAGCTGAAGGTCCAGTTGCAGGAGCTGCTGGATAAGGGCTTCATCCGCCCTAGTGTGTCGCCTTGGGGAGCGCCAGTGCTATTTGTAAAGAAGAAGGACGGTAGCATGCGGTTGTGCATTGACTACAGGGAGCTCAACAAGGTTACCATTAAGAATAGGTATCCTCTCCCGCGCATAGATGACTTGTTCGACCAGTTAGCTGGAGCTAAGGTGTTTTCGAAGATCGATCTGAGGTCGGGATATCATCAGCTGAGGATTAAGGCAGACGACGTGCCTAAGTCCGCTTTCAGGACTCGTTATGGACACTACGAGTTCCTAGTGATGCCATTCGGGTTGACGAATGCGCCGTCAGTATTTATGGATATGATGAACCGGGTGTTCAAGCCGTTTTTGGACCAGTTCGTGGTAGTCTTTATTGATGACATCTTGGTGTATTCCAAGAGTGCTGAGGAGCACGAGGAGCATTTGAGGACCGTTCTCCAGACTCTGAGGGAGAACGAGTTGTATGCGAAGCTGAAGAAGTGCGAGTTCTGGCTAGATCAGGTGGTATTCTTGGGACATGTGGTCTCCAAGGATGGTATCTCCGTGGACCCGGAGAAGATTCGAGCTATTACTGAGTGGGCCAGGCCTACTAATGTCGGAGATATTCGTAGCTTCCTTGGACTAGCGGGCTACTATCGCAAGTTTGTGGAGGGCTTCTCCAAGTTGGTGATTCCGTTGACTCGTCTGCTGCAGAAGGATGTGAAGTTTGAGTGGAGCGATGCCTGTGAGCAGTGTTTTCTGGAGCTAAAGAAGAGGTTGACTACTGCGCCGATCTTGACTCTTCCGGAGGGGACCGAGGGTCTGGAGGTTTTCTGTGATGCGTCCCATAGGGGACTTGGATGTGTTCTGATGCAGCATGGGAAGGTAGTAGCATATGGCTCTCGTCAGTTGAAGCCATATGAGAAGAACTATCCGACCCACGATCTGGAGCTGGCTGCGGTGGTCTTTGCGTTGAAGATTTGGAGGCACTACTTGTATGGGGCAGCGTGCAAGGTGTATACGGACCATAAGAGCCTCAAGTATCTGTTCACTCAGAAGGAGTTGAACTTGAGGCAGAGGAGGTGGCTGGAGTTGCTACACGATTACGACTTAGAGATCCTCTACCATCCGGGTAGGGCGAATGTGGTGGCTGATGCGCTTAGTAGGAGGGGTCCGTCTGGGACCGTCTGTGCTTTGTCTGGTGTGCAGAGGTCTGCTCTGGAGTTGCAGCGCATGGGTATCTGGGTCGTCCGTCCAGAGAGGTCTGGGATTTTGGCAGCACTGCAGGTTCAGCCTACCTTGATCGACCGGATCAAGGCCAGTCAGGAGCTTGATGTCAGTCTGTGTAAGATCAGAGAGAGTTTGTTGCTGGTCAGGAGTCCGAGTTCCGGGTTTCAGAGGATGGCTGCCTGAGGTTCAGAGGCCGTGTTTGTGTGCCGGCAGACGACGCGTTGAGGCGTGAGATCATGCAGGAGGCTCATGGAGCTCCATACTCGGTACACCCAGGAGGTGTGAAGATGTACCGGGATCTGCGTGAGACTTTCTGGTGGAGCAATATGAAGAGGGACATCTCAGACTTTGTATCCAGATGTAGGACCTGTCAGCAGGTCAAGGCCGAGCATCAGAGACCGGCCGGTTTGCTTCAGCCTCTTCCCGTTCCGGAGTGGAAGTGGGAGAGCGTCGGTATGGATTTTGTCATGGGACTGCCTAAGACTCCGAGGGGTTTCGATGCAGTTTGGGTCATTGTGGACCGGCTCACGAAGAGCGCTCACTTCCTACCTGTCAGGAAGACCTTCAGTTTGCACCGTTTAGCCCAGTTGTACATTGATGAGATAGTACGTCTGCATGGGGTTCCGGCTTCGATTGTGTCTGACAGAGATCCGAGGTTTGTGTCCAGGTTCTGGCAGAGTTTGCATCAGGCTTTGGGGACGAAGTTGTCTTTCAGTTCAGCTTATCATCCTCAGTCAGACGGGCAGACAGAGAGGACGAATCAGGTCCTAGAGGACATGCTCAGGGTGTGTACTCGACTTTGGGGGCAGCTGGGATCAGCACGTGGCACTGATAGAGTTCGCGTACAATAACAGCTTTCAGACCAGTATCGGGATGGCTCCCTTTGAGGCCTTGTATGGCAGGAGGTGCAGATCACCCATCTGTTGGGATGATCTGAAGGAGAGAGCTGTGATTGGTCCAGACTTGGTTCAGGATGCTGTGGGCAAGATTCAGTCTATCAGAGAGCGTCTGCTTGTGGCTCAGAGTCGTCAGAAGAGCTACGACCAGAGGAGACGACCTCTAGAGTTTGAGGTGGGCGATCATGTGTATCTGAAGGTTTCTCCTGTGCGAGGAGTCGTTCGTTTTGGGAAGAGAGGCAAGCTTAGCCCTCGTTTTGTGGGTCCTTTTGAGATCCTAGAGAGGATCGGACCGGTTGCCTATCGTTTGGCTCTGCCTCCGTCTTTAGCAGCAGTGCACAGTGTTTTCCATGTTTCGATGCTGAGGAAGTACATTCCGGACCCATCTCATGTGATCGACTTCAGTCCGCTTCAGTTGACGAGGGAGGACTTCACGTTTGACTGGGCAGTTCCTTTGAGGATTTTGGCGAGGGATGTCCGCAAGCTCAGGAGTAAGACCATGCCCTTGGTGAAGGTGCAGTGGTCGGGTCAGTCCGAGGAAGAGGCGACCTGGGAGGTCGAAAGCGAAGTTCGTTCTAAGTTTCCCGCGCTCTTCGAGCAGTAGGTATGTTTTAATTTCGAGGACGAAATTCTTTTAAGGGGGAGGTGATGTTATAACCCAGATTTGGTTATATTTTATTTCGTTACTATGGTTCATTAAGATGGTCATTCTGAATTTAGGACACGGAAGTCCTTATTAAAGAAGCCGGGGGCGAGGAGGTCTTTTGTTTTCTATCAAATTAATCAGGTGAGGATAATACTTAATTCATTTTCTTTTTCCCTCATTAATTACCCTCACTTCTAATCACGTTCTCACGATCGTTTACGCTCTTCTTCTCGCTCAGTTGGAAACCCTCAACCCTTCTCTCTTCTCTCTCAATTTTCTCTTCACGCTTTGTTCTTCTCCATCTGTCCAAGTGCTGCTGTTTGGGAATTCGAGTTTCTGCTGTGAATTCATCGTCTCCGTCGCAATTCGCATTCTGTTCAAGGTATAGTGTTCAGCCCTCTCTCAGTTCTACAGTTGCGTTGATTTCACGTTCTGATTCGTTCTCTGCAATCTGATTATGATTCAGCGATTCTTCTCGACTCCTTCATCGGGTTCATCTGCTGTGGACTGCTCTGTAATCTGTAGACAGATTCAGGTGAGGGTTTTGATTCCGTTTTCGTTTCAGATTTTGGGTTGTGGACAGTTTCTGATTGTGGTGTTCGTTCTCTGCGTCGTTGTGAGTTTTCAGTGGCTGTCTGATTGCATTTCTGGGTCTGCGTACTGCTGTGTCTGCGTTGGAGCGATCGTTGTTCAGATTCGAAGAGAATTCTCTGTTGTAATTGAGGTAGGTGGCTTTCGGATTCGATCCGTGTGTTCAGCCTTGGGGAGTTTGGTTCTGCATTTATTCAATGATTTGATCTGTGTTGTGTGTGTTATGTCTGTTTAATGCCATTTCAATGGATTAAACCCCCAAGGTTGTTTTGTAAATGTGTGTGTTGATTTGGATTGGTTTTGTGCCTCTGTTCGTTTGATTCGCTTCTGATTTCTGAGGTTTTCGGCATGTCCGAACTTCCGTCCGAGCTTTGAAGTTCGGACATGCCCTTCTGCGCTTAATCTTTTGAAAATCTTCGCTGTGTCCGAACTTCCGTCCGAACTTTGAAGTTCGGACACAGCCTTCTGCATTCTCTGATTTTGGCTTCGACTTGTGTCCGAACATTGGATGTCCGGACACAAGTTCGGACTCTCCGCGTCTCTGTTTTCGTAAAATGTCCGAACATCCGTCCGAACTTGGATGTTCGGACACCTCTGACTCTCCATCTGTTTTAAGGTTCGACTTGTGTCCGAACTTTGAAGTCCGGACACAAGTTCGGACATCTGTCTGATTTTGCCTTCTGAGTCTCGACTTGTGTCCGAACATTGATGTCCGGACACAAGTTCGGACAGGCTACTGTTTTGGCCATAACTTGCTCGTTTGAGCTCCGTTTTGACTTCTGTTTGCGGGGTTGGATTCCCCTTCTGATTTCCAAGCTATCTATGAGCTTTCTGGTGCCTTTGGTGCACATATGCTTATCTGTATTTAAGCTTCTGTTTTGGGACCTAGTTATCTCTGTGTCTGAGCCTTTGGATGGCTGGTTACGCTGTCTCGTAGCGCGCTATGTAGGATCCTTCTGTTCACGGGTGATGTTCCCCGTTCTGTTCACGGGTGTTTACACCTGTTCTGTTTACGAGTGAGGTTTCCTCGTTCTGTTCACGAGCTGGTTGCTCGTTCTGTCTGTATGCTGTGATCTAGTGTCCCACTCTGTTTTCTGCTTCTGTCTGCTTCTGCTCTGTTTAGTCCCTTAATGATTGGACTTCTGTTTCTGATTTCTGATATATTTGTGGATTCTCTTGACTCCTTCTGATTTGTCAACATTCTGTAAATGTTTTGAGCATGCTGGTTGATGAAGTTGGTCATCTACTGGGCATAGTTGTGTGCTCATTCCCCTACTTCTAACGCTTTTGCAGATTGATTAGCGAGGATCGTCTCCCCTCAGCTTCTGGAGTTTAGTTGCTTTGTTTTAGCTTTTGAGACTTTGTATTTGGATTTGAGCCTTTGGGCCTTTTGTTAGCTTCCGTTTCTGTTATACGTTTGGTGGGTTCTGTAAAACCTTTTGAGGTGTTAAGACTTCATTGTGGTTATACTTTGTTCAAGTATTCTGTTTTGGGCCTTATTTTGATTATCTGTTTAATTCTGTTTATTAGAGCCTTGCGTTATTATGTAATAATACGCGGCGTGTAATACCCCTAACTCCTAGGCCAGTGTTGGGGGTGTTACATTTAGTGGTATCAGAGCTCTGGGTTCTAATCTGCTGGGATTTTAAGTTAGCCAGTCAGTCAGAAATGTCAGTGTTAGTGTCGGAGTTTAACTGTCTGCTGTTGGACTTTCAGAATGCCGCCAAGGAGAGCGAATAACCCTCCAGGGAATGTTGCTGATGCTGTTCAGCAGTTCATGACGCAGCTCATGCAGACCATGGCTGCAGGGGGCGGTCCAGCTGGCGGAGCAGGCCCGGCTGGGGCAGATGCTGGAGGGAGGAACGTGAAGGCGCTTCAGGAGTTCATGAAGCTGAAGCCGCCGTCGTTTGATGGGGCAGGAGATCCCCAGGAGGCCAGCCACTGGTTGTCAGAGGTGGAGGATTTGCTGCGAGTGATGGGCTCTGAGGAGGAGCAGAAGGTCGACTTTGCCACCTTTCTGTTCAAGGCCGAAGCCAAGGAGTGGTGGAGGTCAGTTATGGGGAAGTTCCCACAGCCTTGGACGTGGGAGCAGTTCATTGGGAGTTCAACAAGCAGTTCTACCCCGACGTCTACAAGGATCAGCGCATCCTGGAGTATAACCGCTACGCCAGGGTCGGGATATGAGTGTGGAGGAGTACGTCCGGAAGTTTATCAGCCTATCTAAGTTTGCGCCTGAGCCTGACGAGCATAGGAAGGCCAGGAAGTTTGAGAGTGGCCTGAGGCCGGACGGATATCCGATCTGCTGTGACGCCGCTGCGTCACAAGACCTTCAGGGACGTTGCTGATGTCGCCCTGTTGGTAGAGGCTGACTTGAGAGGTCGCCAGTCTGGAGGGAAGGACCAGAAGAGGAAGCAGAGGTCCGATGACAGTGATAGGAGGGATCAGTCTGCTTCTCAGAAGAAGCAGTCTACTGGAGACCGCTCTGGGGACCGTTCGCGAGACAGAGGTGGTTCGTCTTCATCAGCTCCCGCTCCGAAGTGCCGGGTCTGCGGCAAGTTTCATAGAGGCCAGGACTGCTACAGGAAGTCGGGCCTGCTTCAAGTGTGGGTCCTTGGACATAGGATTGCTGATTGCCCTCAGGCTGAGAGGAGCAGAGGTAGCTCTGGAGGTGGAGCTGGAGGATCTACATCTGGGTCTAGAGATCGAGACCGGGCTGAGCAGAAGAAGCCCCAGGGCCAGGCCAGAGTGTACGCGATGGCTGGAGAGAGAGACCGATCGACTGACAGAGTTGTCACAGGTATTCTCCAGCTGTCATCTCGTTCTGTTTTCTGTTTGTTTGACTCTGGAGCCACCCACTCTTTTATTTCTGCTGAGTTGTGGGTGAGCTCGGTTTGCCTGTTGTGCCTCTGGGTGTTGAGTTATGTGTGCATAGTCCATTAGTTAGGGACTCTTCTATGTTGTTGAATTCTGTTTGCAAAGATAGTCCTGTGTTAGTCAGAGATAGGACTCTGTGTGCTAACCTCATCCCGATGGAGATGACTTCTTTTGATGTGATTCTGGGCATGGATTGGCTTGCTGCGCACCATGCCCATATTGATTGTGCTGCTTCGAGAGTCACTTTTGAGGAGCCGGGTCAGCCCCGTTTGATTGTAGCAGGGAATGGACTCCCGTGCTCGCCGCCAGTCATATCAGCTATGCAGGCGTTCCGTTTTCTGAGGAAAGGATGCCAGGGATATCTGTGCTACATCCCTGAGGTTCGCAAGGATGCGAAGTTGGAGGAGATTCCAGTGGTCAGAGACTTCCCAGATGTGTTCCAGGATATGTACCTGGGCTTCCCCCTGTCAGAGAGGTGGAGTTCTCGATCGAGCTCGCACCTGAGACTCAGCCCATTTCGAAGGCCCCATACCGTATGGCGCCTGCTGAGCTCAAGGAGCTGAAGGTCCAGTTGCAGGAGCTGCTGGATAAGGGCTTCATCGCCCTAGTGTGTCGCCTTGGGGAGCGCCAGTGCTTGTTTGTAAAGAAGAAGGACGGTAGCATGCGGTTGTGCATTGACTACAGGGAGCTCAACAAGGTTACCATTAAGAATAGGTATCCTCTCCCGCGCATAGACGACTTGTTCGACCAGTTAGCAGGAGCTAAGGTGTTTTCGAAGATCGATCTGAGGTCGGGATATCATCAGCTGAGGATTAAGGCAGACGACGTGCCTAAGTCCGCTTTCAGGACTCGTTATGGACACTACGAGTTCCTAGTGATGCCATTCGGGTTGACGAATGCGCCGTCAGTATTTATGGATATGATGAACGGGTGTTCAAGCCGTTTTTGGACCAGTTCGTGTAGTTTTATCGATGACATCTTGGTGTATTCCAAGAGTGCTGAGGAGCACGAGGAGCATTTGAGGACCGTTCTCCAGACTCTGAGGGAGAACGAGTTGTATGCGAAGCTGAAGAAGTGCGAGTTCTGGCTAGATCAGGTGGTATTCTTGGGACATGTGGTCTCCAAGGATGGTATCTCCGTGGACCCGGAGAAGATTCGAGCTATTACTGAGTGGGCCAGGCCTACTAATGTCGGAGATATTCGTAGCTTCCTTGGACTAGCGGGCTACTATCGCAAGTTTGTGGAGGGCTTCTCCAAGTTGGTGATTCCGTTGACTCGTCTGCTGCAGAAGGATGTGAAGTTTGAGTGGAGCGATGCCTGTGAGCAGTGTTTTCTGGAGCTGAAGAAGAGGTTGACTACTGCGCCGATCTTGACTCTTCCGGAGGGGACCGAGGGTCTTGAGGTTTTCTGTGATGCGTCCCATAGGGGACTTGGATGTGTTCTGATGCAGCATGGGAAAGGTAGTAGCATATGGCTCTCGTCAGTTGAAGCCATATGAGAAGAACTATCCGACCCACGATCTGGAGCTGGCTGCGGTGGTCTTTGCGTTGAAGATTTGGAGGCACTACTTGTATGGGGCAGCGTGCAAGGTGTATACGGACCATAAGAGCCTCAAGTATCTGTTCACTCAGAAGGAGTTGAACTTGAGGCAGAGGAGGTGGCTGGAGTTGCACGATTATGATTTAGAGATCCTCTACCATCCGGGTAGGGCGAATGTGGTGCTGATGCGCTCAGTAGGAGGGGTCCGTCTGGGACTGTTTGTGCTTTGTCGGTGTGGAGAGGTCTGCTCAGGAGTTGCAGCGCATGGGTATCTGGGTGTCCGTCCAGAGAGGTCTGGGATGTTAGCAGCACTGCAGGTTCAGCCTACCTTGATCGACCGGATCAAGGCCAGTCAGGAGCTTGATGTCAGTCTGTGTAAGATCAGAGAGAGTTTGTCTGCTGGTCAGGAGTCCGGGTTCCGGGTTTCAGAGGATGGCTGCCTGAGGTTCAGAGGCCGTGTTTGTGTGCCGGCAGACGACGCGTTGAGGCGTGAGATCATGCAGGAGGCTCATGGAGCTCCATACTCGGTACACCCAGGAGGTGTGAAGATGTACCGGGATCTCGTGAGACTTTCTGGTGGAGCAATATGAAGAGGGACATTCAGACTTTGTATCCAGATGTAGGACCTGTCAGCAGGTCAAGGCCGAGCATCAGAGACCAGCCGGTTTGCTTCAGCCTCTTCCCGTTCCGGAGTGGAAGTGGGAGAGCGTCGGTATGGATTTTGTCATGGGACTGCCTAAGACCCTGAGGGGTTTCGATGCAGTTTGGGTCATTGTGGACCGGCTCACGAAGAGCGCTCACTTCCTACCTGTCAGGAAGACCTTCAGTTTGCACCGTTTAGCCCAGTTGTACATTGATGAGATAGTACGTCTGCATGGGGTTCCGGCTTCGATTGTGTCTGACAGAGATCCGAGGTTTGTGTCCAGGTTCTGGCAGAGTTTGCATCAGGCTTTGGGGACGAAGTTGTCTTTCAGTTCAGCTTATCATCCTCAGTCAGACGGGCAGACAGAGAGGACGAATCAGGTCCTAGAGGACATGCTCAGGGCATGTGTACTCGACTTTGGGGGCAGCTGGGATCAGCACGTGGCACTGATAGAGTTCGCGTACAATAACAGCTTTCAGACCAGTATCGGGATGGCTCCTTTGAGGCCTTGTATGGCAGGAGGTGCAGATCACCCATCTGTTGGGATGATCTGAAGGAGAGAGCTGTGATTGGTCCAGACTTGGTTCAGGATGCTGTGGGCAAGATTCAGTCTATCAGAGAGCGTCTGCTTGTGGCTCAGAGTCGTCAGAAGAGCTACGCCGATCAGAGGAGACGACCTCTAGAGTTTGAGGTGGGCGATCATGTGTATCTGAAGGTTTCTCCTGTGCGAGGAGGTCGTTTTGGGAAGAGAGGCAAGCTTAGCCCTCGTTTTGTGGGTCCTTTTGAGATCCTAGAGAGGATCGGACCGGTTGCCTATCGTTTGGCTCTGCCTCCGTCTTTAGCAGCAGTGCACAGTGTTTTCCATGTTTCGATGCTGAGGAAGTACATTCCGGACCCATCTCATGTGATCGACTTCAGTCCGCTTCAGTTGAGGGAGGACTTCACGTTTGAGGCAGTTCCTTTGAGGATTTTGGCGAGGGATGTCCGCAAGCTCAGGAGTAAGACCATGCCCTTGGTGAAGGTGCAGTGGGGGTCAGTCCGAGGAAGAGGCGACCTGGGAGGTCGAAAGCGAAGTTCGTTCTAAGTTTCCCGCGCTCTTCGAGCAGTAGGT
The DNA here is from genome assembly GCA_023374045.1 of Limonium bicolor. Lineage (NCBI taxonomy): Eukaryota > Viridiplantae > Streptophyta > Magnoliopsida > Caryophyllales > Plumbaginaceae > Limonium > Limonium bicolor. Next base: position 87,082,970 of record CM041781.1, on the reverse strand, counting down.
AGTTTAATTTCGAGGACGAAATTCTTTTAAGGGGGAGGTGATGTTATAAACCAAGATTGGTATAATTTATTCGAGGACGAAATTCTTTTAAGGGGGAGGATTCTGAATTTAGGACACGGAAGTCCTTATTAAAGAAGCCGGGGGCGAGGAGGTCTTTTGTTTTCTATCAAATTAATCAGGTGAGGATAATACTTAATTCATTTTCTTTTTCCCTCATTAATTACCCTCACTTCTAATCACGTTCTCACGATCGTTTACGCTCTTCTTCTCGCTCAGTTGGAAACCCTCTCCCTTCTCTCTTCTCTCTCAATTTTCTCTTCACGCTTTGTTCTTCTCCATCTGTCCAAGTGCTGCTGTTTGGGAATTCGAGTTTCTGCTGTGAATTCATCGTCTCCGTCGCAATTCGCATTCTGTTCAAGGTATAGTGTTCAGCCCTCTCTCAGTTCTACAGTTGCGTTGATTTCACGTTCTGATTCGTTCTCTGCAATCTGATTATGATTCAGCGATTCTTCTCGACTCCTTCATCGGGTTCATCTGCTGTGGACTGCTCTGTAATCTGTAGACAGATTCAGGTGAGGGTTTTGATTCCGTTTTCGTTTCAGATTTTGGGTTGTGGACAGTTTCTGATTGTGGTGTTCGTTCTCTGCGTCGTTGTGAGTTTTCAGTGGCTGTCTGATTGCATTTCTGGGTCTGCGTACTGCTGTGTCTGCGTTGGAGCGATCGTTGTTCAGATTCGAAGAGAATTCTCTGTTGTAATTGAGGTAGGTGGCTTTCGGATTCGATCCGTGTGTTCAGCCTTGGGGAGTTTGGATTCTGCATTTAATTCAATGATTTGATCTGTGTTTGTGTGTTTTGTCTGTTTAATGCCTTTCAATGGATTAAACCCCCAAGGTTGTTTTGTAAATGTGTGTGTTGATTTGGATTGGTTTTTGTGCCTCTGTTCGTTTGAATTCGCTTCTGATTTCTGAGGTTTTCGGCATGTCCGAACTTCCGTCCGAGCTTTGAAGTTCGGACATGCCCTTCTGCGCTTAATCTTTTGAAAATCTTCGCTGTGTCCGAACTTCCGTCCGTCCGAACTTTGAAGTTCGGACACAGCCTTCTGCATTCTCTGATTTTGCTTCGACTTGTGTCCGAACATTGGATGTCCGGACACAAGTTCGGACTCTCCACGTCTGTTTTCGAAATGTCCGAACATCCGTCCGAACTTGGATGTTCGGACACCTCTGACTCTCCATCTGTTTTAAGGTTCGACTTGTGTCCGAACTTTGAAGTCCGGACACAAGTTCGGACATCTGTCTGATTTTGCCTTCTGAGTCTCGACTTGTGTCCGAACATTGATGTCCGGACACAAGTTCGGACAGGCTACTGTTTTGGCCATAACTTGCTCGTTTGAGCTCCGTTTTGACTTCTGTTTGCGGGGTTGGATTCCCCTTCTGATTTCCAAGCTATCTATGAGCTTTCTGGTGCCTTTGGTGCACATATGCTTATCTGTATTTAAGCTTCTGTTTTGGGACCTAGTTATCTCTGTGTCTGAGCCTTTGGATGGCTGGTTACGCTGTCTCGTAGCGCGCTATGTAGGATCCTTCTGTTCACGGGTGATGTTCCCCGTTCTGTTCACGGGTGTTTACACCTGTTCTGTTTACGAGTGAGGTTTCCTCGTTCTGTTCACGAGCTGGTTGCTCGTTCTGTCTGTATGCTGTGATCGCTAGTGTCCCACTCTGTTTTCTCTGCTTGTCTGCTTCTGCTCTGTTTAGTCCCTTAATGATTGGACTTCTGTTTCTGATTTCTGATATATTTGTGGATTCTCTTGACTCCTTCTGATTTGTCAATATTCTGTAAATGTTTTGAGCATGCTGGTTGATGAAGTTGGTCATCTACTGGGCATAGTTGTGTGCTCATTCCCCTACTTCTAACGCTTTTGCAGATTGATTAGCGAGGATCGTCTCCCCTCAGCTTCTGGAGTTTAGTTCTTTGTTTTTAGCTTCTTTGAGACTTTGTATTTGGATTTGAGCCTTTGGGCCTTTTGTTAGCTTCCGTTTCTGTTATACGTTTGGTGGGTTCTGTAAAACCTTTTGAGGTGTTAAGACTTCATTGTGGTTATACTTTGTTAAGTATTCTGTTTTGGGCCTTATTTGATTATCTGTTTAATTCTGTTTATTAGAGCCTTGCGTTATTATGTAATAATACGCGGCGTGTAATACCCCTAACTCCTAGGCCAGTGTTGGGGGTGTTACATTTAGTGGTATCAGAGCTCTGGGTTCTAATCTGCTGGGATTTTAAGTTAGCCAGTCAGTCAGAAATGTCAGTGTTAGTGTCGGAGTCTAACTGTCTGCTGTTGGACTTTCAGAATGCCGCCAAGGAGAGCGAATAACCCTCCAGGGAATGTTGCTGATGCTGTTCAGCAGTTCATGACGCAGCTCATGCAGACCATGGCTGCAGGGGGCGGTCCAGCTGGAGGAGGACCAGCTGGCGGAGCAGGCCCAGCTGGGGCGGATGCTGGAGGGAGGAACGTGAAGGCGCTTCAGGAGTTCATGAAGCTGAAGCCGCCGTCGTTTGATGGGGCAGGAGACCCCCAGGAGGCCAGCCACTGGTTGTCGGAGGTGGAGGATTTGCTTCGAGTGATGGGCTCCGAGGAGGAGCAGAAGGTCGACTTCGCCACCTTTCTGTTCAAGGCCGAAGCCAAGGAGTGGTGGAGGTCAGTGATGGGGAAGTTCCCACAGCCTTGGACGTGGGAGCAGTTCACTGGGGAGTTCAATAAGCAGTTCTACCCTGACGTCTACAAGGATCAGCGCATCCTGGAGTATAACCGACTACGCCAGGGTCGGGATATGAGTGTGGAGGAGTACGTCCGGAAGTTTATCAGCCTATCTAAGTTTGCACCTGAGCCTGACGAGCATAGGAAGGCCAGGAAGTTTGAGAGTGGCCTGAGGCCGGACATCCGATCTGCTGTGACGCCGCTGCGTCACAAGACCTTCAGGGACGTTGCTGATGTCGCCCTGTGGTAGAGGCTGACTTGAGAGGTCGCCAGTCTGGAGGGAAGGACCAGAAGAGGAAGCAGAGGTCCGATGACAGTGATAGGAGGGATCAGTCTGCTTCTCAGAAGAAGCAGTCTACTGGAGACCGCTCTGGGGACCGTTCGCGAGACAGAGGTGGTTCGTCTTCATCAGCTCCCGCTCCGAAGTGCCGGTCTGTGGCAAGTTTCACAGAGGCCAGGACTGCTACAGGAAGTGGGCCTGCTTCAAGTGTGGGTCCATGGACATAGGATTGCTGATTGCCCTCAGGCTGAGAGGAGCAGAGGTAGCTCTGGAGGTGGAGCTGGAGGATCTACATCTGGGTCTAGAGATCGAGACCGGGCTGAGCAGAAGAAGCCCCAGGGCCAGGCCAGAGTGTACGCGATGGCTGGAGAGAGAGACCGATCGACTGACAGAGTTGTCACAGGTATTCTCCAGCTGTCATCTCGTTCTGTTTTCTGTTTGTTTGACTCTGGAGCCACCCACTCTTTTATTTCTGCTGAATTGGTGGGTGAGCTCGGTTTGCCTGTTGTACCTCTGGGTGTTGAGTTATGTGTGCATAGTCCATTAGTTAGGGACTCTTCTATGCTGTTGAATTCTGTTTGCAAAGATAGTCCTGTGTTAGTCAGAGATAGGACTCTGTGTGCTAACCTCATCCCGATGGAGATGACTTCTTTTGATGTGATTCTGGGCATGGATTGGCTTGCTGCGCACCATGCCCATATTGATTGTGCTGCTTCGAGTCACTTTTGAGGAGCCGGGTCAGCCCCGTTATTGTAGCAGGGAATGGACTCCCGTGCTCGCCGCCAGTCATATCAGCTATGCAGGCGTTCCGTTTTCTGAGGAAGGATGCCAGGGATATCTGTGCTACATCCCTGAGGTTCGCAAGGATGCGAAGTTGGAGGAGATTCCAGTGGTCAGAGACTTCCCAGATGTTCCAGGATGATGTACCTGGGCTTCCCCCTGTCAGAGAGGTGGAGTTCTCGATCGAGCTCGCACCTGAGACTCAGCCCATTTCGAAGGCCCCATACCGTATGGCGCCTGCTGAGCTCAAGGAGCTGAAGGTCCAGTTGCAGGAGCTGCTGGATAAGGGCTTCATCCCCAGTGTGTCGCCTTGGGGAGCGCCAGTGCTTTTGTAAAGAAGAAGGACGGTAGCATGCGGTTGTGCATTGACTACAGGGAGCTCAACAAGGTTACCATTAAGAATAGGTATCCTCTCCCGCGCATAGACGACTTGTTCGACCAGTTAGCAGGAGCTAAGGTGTTTTCGAAGATCGATCTGAGGTCGGGATATCATCAGCTGAGGATTAAGGCAGACGACGTGCCTAAGTCCGCTTTCAGGACTCGTTATGGACACTACGAGTTCCTAGTGATGCCATTCGGGTTGACGAATGCGCCGCCAGTATTTATGGATATGATGAACAGAGTCTTCAAGCCGTTTTTGGACCAGTTCGTGGTAGTCTTTATTGATGACATCTTGGTGTATTCCAAGAGTGCTGAGGAGCACGAGGAGCATTTGAGGACCGTTCTCCAGACTCTGAGGGAGAACGAGTTGTATGCGAAGCTGAAGAAGTGCGAGTTCTGGCTAGATCAGGTGGTATTCTTGGGACATGTGGTCTCCAAGGATGGTATCTCCGTGGACCCGGAGAAGATTCGAGCTATTACTGAGTGGGCCAGGCCTACTAATGTCGGAGATATTCGTAGCTTCCTTGGACTAGCGGGCTACTATCGCAAGTTTGTGGAGGGCTTCTCCAAGTTGGTGATTCCGTTGACTCGTCTGCTGCAGAAGGATGTGAAGTTTGAGTGGAGCGATGCCTGTGAGCAGTGTTTTCTGGAGCTAAGAAGAGGTTGACTACTGCGCCGATCTTGACTCTTCCGGAGGGGACCGAGGGTCTTGAGGTTTTCTGTGATGCGTCCCATAGGGGACTTGGATGTGTTCTGATGCAGCATGGGAAGGTAGTAGCATATGGCTCTCGTCAGTTGAAGCCATATGAGAAGAACTATCCGACCCACGATCTGGAGCTGGCTGCGGTGGTCTTTGCGTTGAAGATTTGGAGGCACTACTTGTATGGGGCAGCGTGCAAGGTGTATACGGACCATAAGAGCCTCAAGTATCTGTTCACTCAGAAGGAGTTGAACTTGAGGCAGAGGAGGTGGCTGGAGTTGTTGCACGATTATGATTAGAGATCCTCTACCATCCGGGTAGGGCGAATGTGGTTGCTGATGCGCTCAGTAGGAGGGGTCCGTCTGGGACTGTTTGTGCTTTGTCCGGTGTGGAGAGGTCTGCTCAGGAGTGCAGCGCATGGGTATCTGGGTTGTCCGTCCAGAGAGGTCTGGGATGTTAGCAGCACTGCAGGTTCAGCCTACCTTGATCGACCGGATCAAGGCCAGTCAGGAGCTTGATGTCAGTCTGTGTAAGATCAGAGAGAGTTTGTCTGCTGGTCAGGAGTCCGAGTTCCGGGTTTCAGAGGATGGCTGCCTGAGGTTCAGAGGCCGTGTTTGTGTGCCGGCAGACGCGTTGAGGCGTGAGATCATGCAGGAGGCTCATGGAGCTCCATACTCGGTACACCCAGGAGGTGTGAAGATGTACCGGGATCTGCGTGAGACTTCTGGTGGAGCAATATGAAGAGGGACATTCAGACTTTGTATCCAGATGTAGGACCTGTCAGCAGGTCAAGGCCGAGCATCAGAGACCAGCCGGTTTGCTTCAGCCTCTTCCCGTTCCGGAGTGGAAGTGGGAGAGCGTCGGTATGGATTTTGTCATGGGACTGCCTAAGACTCCGAGGGGTTTCGATGCAGTTTGGGTCATTGTGGACCGGCTCACGAAGAGCGCTCACTTCCTACCTGTCAGGAAGACCTTCAGTTTGCACCGTTTAGCCCAGTTGTACATTGATGAGATAGTACGTCTGCATGGGGTTCCGGCTTCGATTGTGTCTGACAGAGATCCGAGGTTTGTGTCCAGGTTCTGGCAGAGTTTGCATCAGGCTTTGGGGACGAAGTTGTCTTTCAGTTCAGCTTACCATCCTCAGTCAGACGGGCAGACAGAGAGGACGAATCAGGTCCTAGAGGACATGCTCAGGGCATGTGTACTCGACTTTGGGGGCAGCTGGGATCAGCACGTGGCACTGATAGAGTTCGCGTACAATAACAGCTTTCAGACCAGTATCGGGATGGCTCCGTTTGAGGCCTTGTATGGCAGGAGGTGCAGATCACCCATCTGTTGGGATGATCTGAAGGAGAGAGCTGTGATTGGTCCAGACTTGGTTCAGGATGCTGTGGGCAAGATTCAGTCTATCAGAGAGCGTCTGCTTGTGGCTCAGAGTCGTCAGAAGAGTACGCCGATCAGAGGAGACGACCTCTAGAGTTTGAGGTGGGCGATCATGTGTATCTGAAGGTTTCTCCGGCGAGGAGTTGTCGTTTTGGGAAGAGAGGCAAGCTTAGCCCTCGTTTTGTGGGTCCTTTTGAGATCCTAGAGAGGATCGGACCGGTTGCCTATCGTTTGGCTCTGCCTCCGTCTTTAGCAGCAGTGCACAGTGTTTTCCATGTTTCGATGCTGAGGAAGTACATTCCGGACCCATCTCATGTGATCGACTTCAGTCCGCTTCAGTTGAGGGAGGACTTCACGTTTGAGGCAGTTCCTTTGAGGATTTTGGCGAGGGATGTCCGCAAGCTCAGGAGTAAGACCATGCCCTTGGTGAAGGTGCAGTGGTCGGGTCAGTCCGAGGAAGAGGCGACCTGGGAGGTCGAAAGCGAAGTTCGTTCTAAGTTTCCCGCGCTCTTCGAGCAGTAGGTATGTTTTAATTTCGAGGACGAAATTCTTTTAAGGGGGAGGTGATGTTATAACCCAAGATTTGGTTATATTTTATTTCGTTACTATGGTTCATTAAGATGGTCCATTCTGATAGGACACGGAAGTTTATGTAAAAAGCCGGGGGCGAGGAGGTCTTTTGTTTTCTATCAAATTAATCAGGTGAGGATAATACTTAATTCATTTTCTTTTTCCCTCATTAATTACCCTCACTTCTAATCACGTTCTCACGATCGTTTACGCTCTTCTTCTCGCTCAGTTGGAAACCCTCTCCCTTCTCTCTTCTCTCTCAATTTTCTCTTCACGCTTTGTTCTTCTCCATCTGTCCAAGTGCTGCTGTTTGGGAATTCGAGTTTCTGCTGTGAATTCATCGTCTCCGTCGCAATTCGCATTCTGTTCAAGGTATAGTGTTCAGCCCTCTCTCAGTTCTACAGTTGCGTTGATTTCACGTTCTGATTCGTTCTCTGCAATCTGATTATGATTCAGCGATTCTTCTCGACTCCTTCATCGGGTTCATCTGCTGTGGACTGCTCTGTAATCTGTAGACAGATTCAGGTGAGGGTTTTGATTCCGTTTTCGTTTCAGATTTTGGGTTGTGGACAGTTTCTGATTGTGGTGTTCGTTCTCTGCGTCGTTGTGAGTTTTCAGTGGCTGTCTGATTGCATTTCTGGGTCTACTGCTGTGTCTGCGTTGGAGCGATCGTTGTTCAGATTCGAAGAGAATTCTCTGTTGTAATTGAGGTAGGTGGCTTTCGGATTCGATCCGTGTGTTCAGCCTTGGGGAGTTTGGATTCTGCATTTATTCAATGATTTGATCTGTGTTGGTGTGTGTTTATGTCTGTTTAATGCCTTTCAATGGATTAAACCCCCAAGGTTGTTTTGTAAATGTGTGTGTTGATTTGGATTGGTTTTGTGCCTCTGTTCGTTTGAATTCGCTTCTGATTTCTGAGGTTTTCGGCATGTCCGAACTTCCGTCCGAGCTTTGAAGTTCGGACATGCCCTTCTGCGCTTAATCTTTTGAAAATCTTCGCTGTGTCCGAACTTCCGTCCGAACTTTGAAGTTCGGACACAGCCTTCTGCATTCTCTGATTTTGGCTTCGACTTGTGTCCGAACATTGGATGTCCGGACACAAGTTCGGACTCTCCACGTTCTGTTTTCCGAAGGATGTCCGAACATCCGTCCGAACTTGGATGTTCGGACACCTCTGACTCTCCATCTGTTTTAAGGTTCGACTTGTGTCCGAACTTTGAAGTCCGGACACAAGTTCGGACATCTGTCTGATTTTGCCTTCTGAGTCTCGACTTGTGTCCGAACATTGATGTCCGGACACAAGTTCGGACAGGCTACTGTTTTGGCCATAACTTGCTCGTTTGAGCTCCGTTTTGACTTCTGTTTGCGGGGTTGGATTCCCCTTCTGATTTCCAAGCTATCTATGAGCTTTCTGGTGCCTTTGGTGCACATATGCTTATCTGTATTTAAGCTTCTGTTTTGGGACCTAGTTATCTCTGTGTCTGAGCCTTTGGATGGCTGGTTACGCTGTCTCGTAGCGCGCTATGTAGGATCCTTCTGTTCACGGGTGATGTTCCCCGTTCTGTTCACGGGTGTTTACACCTGTTCTGTTTACGAGTGAGGTTTCCTCGTTCTGTTCACGAGCTGGTTGCTCGTTCTGTCTGTATGCTGTGATCGCTAGTGTCCCACTCTGTTTTCTGCTTCTGTCTGCTTCTCTGCTGTTTAGTCCCTTAATGATTGGACTTCTGTTTCTGATTTCTGATATATTTGTGGATTCTCTTGACTCCTTCTGATTTGTCAATATTCTGTAAATGTTTTGAGCATGCTGGTTGATGAAGTTGGTCATCTACTGGGCATAGTTGTGTGCTCATTCCCCTACTTCTAACGCTTTTGCAGATTGATTAGCGAGGATCGTCTCCCCTCAGCTTCTGGAGTTTAGTTGCTTTGTTTTTGCTTCTTTTGAGACTTTGTATTTGGATTTGAGCCTTTGGGCCTTTTGTTAGTTCTTCTTTCGTTATATTAGTTTGGTGGGTTCTGTAAACTTTTGGATGTTAGACTTCTTGGTTATACTTTTACTTAAGTATTCTGTTTTGGGCCTTATTTGATTATGTTTAATTCGTTTTTAGAGCCTTGCGTTATTATGTAATAATACGCGGCGTGTAATACCCCTAACTCCTAGGCCAGTGTTTGGGGTGTTACATTTAGTGGTATCAGAGCTCTGGGTTCTAATCTGCTGGGATTTTAAGTTAGCCAGTCAGTCAGAAATGTCAGTGTTAGTGTCGGAGTTAACTGTCTGCTGTTGGACTTTCAGAATGCCGCCAAGGAGAGCGAATAACCCTCCAGGGAATGTTGCTGATGCTGTTCAGCAGTTCATGACGCAGCTCATGCAGACCATGGCTGCAGGGGGCGGTCCAGCTGGAGGAGGACCAGCTGGCGGAGCAGGCCCGCGCTGGGGCAGATGCTGGAGGGAGGAACGTGAAGGCGCTTCAGGAGTTCATGAAGCTGAAGCCGCCGTCGTTTGATGGGGCAGGAGACCCCCAGGAGGCCAGCCACTGGTTGTCAGAGGTGGAGGATTTGCTGCGAGTGATGGGCTCTGGAGGAGCAGAAGGTCGACTTTGCCACCTTTCTGTTCAAGGCCGAAGCCAAGGAGTGGTGGAGGTCAGTTATGGGGAAGTTCCCACAGCCTTGGACGTGGGAGCAGTTCATTGGGGAGTTCAACAAGCAGTTCTACCACCGACGTCTACAAGGATCAGCGCATCCTGGAGTATAACCGACTACGCCAGGTCGGGATATGAGTGTGGAGGAGTACGTCCAAGTTTATCAGCTCCTATCTAAGTTTGCGCCTGAGCCTGACGAGCATAGGAAGGCCAGGGTTTGAGAGTGGCCTGAGCCGGAATCCTATCTGCTGTGACGCCGCTGCGTCACAAGACCTTCAGGGACGTTGCTGATGTCGCCCTGTTGGTAGAGGCTGACTTGAGAGGTCGCCAGTCTGGAGGGAAGGACCAGAAGAGGAAGCAGAGGTCCGATGACAGTGATAGGAGGGATCAGTCTGCTTCTCAGAAGAAGCAGTCTACTGGAGACCGCTCTGGGGACCGTTCGCGAGACAGAGGTGGTTCGTCTTCATCAGCTCCCGCTCCGAAGTGCCAGGTCTGTGGCAAGTTTCACAGAGGCAGGACTGCTACAGGAAGTCTGGGCCTGCTTCAAGTGTGGGTCCTGGGCATAGGATTGCTGATTGCCCTCAGGCTGAGAGGAGCAGAGGTAGCTCTGGAGGTGGAGCTGGAGGATCTACATCTGGGTCTAGAGATCGAGACCGGGCTGAGCAGAAGAAGCCCCAGGGCCAGGCCAGAGTGTACGCGATGGCTGGAGAGAGAGACCGATCGACTGACAGAGTTGTCACAGGTATTCTCCAGCTGTCATCTCGTTCTGTTTTCTGTTTGTTTGACTCTGGAGCCACCCACTCTTTTATTTCTGCTGAGTTGTGGGTGAGCTCGGTTTGCCTGTTGTGCCTCTGGGTGTTGAGTTATGTGTGCATAGTCCATTAGTTAGGGACTCTTCTATGCTGTTGAATTCTGTTTGCAAAGATAGTCCTGTGTTAGTCAGAGATAGGACTCTGTGTGCTAACCTCATCCCGATGGAGATGACTTCTTTTGATGTGATTCTGGGCATGGATTGGCTTGCTGCGCACCATGCCCATATTGATTGTGCTGCTTCGAGAGTCACTTTTGAGGAGCCGGGTCAGCCCCGTTAGTTGTAGCAGGGAATGGACTCCCGTGCTCGCCGCCAGTCATATCAGCTATGCAGGCGTTCCGTTTTCTGAGGAAAGGATGCCAGGGATATCTGTGCTACATCCCTGAGGTTCGCAAGGATGCGAAGTTGGAGGAGATTCCAGTGGTCAGAGACTTCCCAGATGTTTCCAGGATGATGTACCTGGGCTTCCCCCTGTCAGAGAGGTGGAGTTCTCGATCGAGCTCGCACCTGAGACTCAGCCCATTTCGAAGGCCCCATACCGTATGGCGCCTGCTGAGCTCAAGGAGCTGAAGGTCCAGTTGCAGGAGCTGCTGGATAAGGGCTTCATTCGCCCGAGTGTGTCGCCTTGGGGAGCGCCAGTGCTATTTGTAAAGAAGAAGGACGGTAGCATGCGGTTGTGCATTGACTACAGGGAGCTCAACAAGGTTACCATTAAGAATAGGTATCCTCTCCCGCGCATAGACGACTTGTTCGACCAGTTAGCAGGAGCTAAGGTGTTTTCGAAGATCGATCTGAGGTCGGGATATCATCAGCTGAGGATTAAGGCAGAACGTGCCTAAGTCCGCTTTCAGGACTCGTTATGGACACTACGAGTTCCTAGTGATGCCATTCGGGTTGACGAATGCGCCGTCAGTATTTATGGATATGATGAACAGAGTCTTCAAGCCGTTTTTGGACCAGTTCGTTGTAGTTTTATCGATGACATCTTGGTGTATTCCAAGAGTGCTGAGGAGCACGAGGAGCATTTGAGGACCGTTCTCCAGACTCTGAGGGAGAACGAGTTGTATGCGAAGCTGAAGAAGTGCGAGTTCTGGCTAGATCAGGTGGTATTCTTGGGACATGTGGTCTCCAAGGATGGTATCTCCGTGGACCCGGAGAAGATTCGAGCTATTACTGAGTGGGCCAGGCCTACTAATGTCGGAGATATTCGTAGCTTCCTTGGACTAGCGGGCTACTATCGCAAGTTTGTGGAGGGCTTCTCCAAGTTGGTGATTCCGTTGACTCGTCTGCTGCAGAAGGATGTGAAGTTTGAGTGGAGCGATGCCTGTGAGCAGTGTTTTCTGGAGCTGAAGAAGAGGTTGACTACTGCGCCGATCTTGACTCTTCCGGAGGGGACCGAGGGTCTTGAGGTTTTCTGTGATGCGTCCCATAGGGGACTTGGATGTGTTCTGATGCAGCATGGGAAGGTAGTAGCATATGGCTCTCGTCAGTTGAAGCCATATGAGAAGAACTATCCGACCCACGATCTGGAGCTGGCTGCGGTGGTCTTTGCGTTGAAGATTTGGAGGCACTACTTGTATGGGGCAGCGTGCAAGGTGTATACGGACCATAAGAGCCTCAAGTATCTGTTCACTCAGAAGGAGTTGAACTTGAGGCAGAGGAGGTGGCTGGAGTTGTTGCACGATTATGATTTAGAGATCCTCTACCATCACGTGTGGGAATGTGGTTGCTGATGCGCTCAGTAGGAGGGGTCCGTCTGGGACTGTTTGTGCTTTGTCCGGTGTGGAGAGGTCTGCTCAGGAGCTGCAGCGCATGGGTATCTGGGTTGTCCGTCCAGAGAGGTCTGGGATGTTAGCAGCACTGCAGGTTCAGCCTACCTTGATCGACCGGATCAAGGCCAGTCAGGAGCTTGATGTCAGTCTGTGTAAGATCAGAGAGAGTTTGTCTGCTGGTCAGGAGTCCGAGTTCCGGGTTTCAGAGGATGGCTGTCTGAGGTTCAGAGACCGTGTTTGTGTGCCGGCAGACGACGCGTTGAGGCGTGAGATCATGCAGGAGGCTCATGGAGCTCCATACTCGGTACACCCAGGAGGGGTGAAGATGTACCGGGACCTACGTGAGACATTCTGGTGGAGCAATATGAAGAGGGACATCTCAGACTTTGTATCCAGATGTAGGACCTGTCAGCAGGTCAAGGCCGAGCATCAGAGACCAGCTGGTTTGCTTCAGCCTCTTCCCGTTCCGGAGTGGAAGTGGGAGAGCGTCGGTATGGATTTTGTCATGGGACTGCCTAAGACTCCGAGGGGTTTTGATGCGTTTGGGTCATTGTGGACCGGCTCACGAAGAGCGCTCACTTCCTACCTGTCAGGAAGACTTCAGTTTGCACCGTTTAGCCCAGTTGTACATTGATGAGATAGTACGTCTGCATGGGGTTCCGGCTTCGATTGTGTCTGACAGAGATCCGAGGTTTGTGTCCAGGTTCTGGCAGAGTTTGCATCAGGCTTTGGGGACGAAGTTGTCTTTCAGTTCAGCTTACCATCCTCAGTCAGACGGGCAGACAGAGAGGACGAATCAGGTCCTAGAGGACATGCTCAGGGCATGTGTACTCGACTTTGGGGGCAGCTGGGATCAGCACGTGGCACTGATAGAGTTCGCGTACAATAACAGCTTTCAGACCAGTATTGGGATGGCTCCGTTTGAGGCCTTGTATGGCAGGAGGTGCAGATCACCCATCTGTTGGGATGATTTGAAGGAGAGAGCTGTGATTGGTCCAGACTTGGTTCAGGATGCTGTGGGCAAGATTCAGTCTATCAGAGAGCGTCTGCTTGTGGCTCAGAGTCGTCAGAAGAGTTACGCCGATCAGAGGAGACGACCTCTAGAGTTTGAGGTGGGCGACCATGTGTATCTGAAGGTTTCTCCGTGCGTGGAGTTTCCGTTTGGGAAGAGAGGCAAGCTTAGCCCTCGTTTTGTGGGTCCTTTTGAGATCCTAGAGAGGATCGGACCGGTTGCCTATCGCTTGGCTCTGCCTCCGTCTTTAGCAGCAGTGCACAGTGTTTTCCACGTTTCGATGCTGAGGAAGTACATTCCGGACCCATCTCATGTGATCGACTTCAGTCCGCTTCAGTTGAGGGAGGACTTCACGTTTGAGGCAGTTCCTTTGAGGATTTTGGCGAGGGATGTCCGCAAGCTCAGGAGTAAGACCATGCCCTTGGTGAAGGTGCAGTGGTCGGGTCAGTCCGAGGAAGAGGCGACCTGGGAGGTCGAAAGCGAAGTTCGTTCTAAGTTTCCCGCGCTCTTCGAGCAGTAGGTATGTTTTAATTTCGAGGACGAAATTCTTTTAAGGGGGAGGTGATGTTATAACCCAAGGTTTGGTTATATTTTTATTTCGTTACTATGGTTCATTAAGATGGTCCATTCTGAATTTATGGACACGGAAGTCCTTATTAAAGAAGCCGGGGGCGAGAGGTCTTTTGTTTTCTATCAAATTAATCAGGTGAGGATAATACTTATTCATTTTCTTTTCCCTCATTAATTACCCTCACTTCTAATCACGTTCTCACGATCGTTTACGCTCTTCTTCTCGCTCAGTTGGAAACCCTCTCCCTTCTCTCTTCTCTCTCAATTCTCTCTTCACGCTTTGTTCTTCTCCATCTGTCCAAGTGCTGCTGTTTGGGAATTCGAGTTTCTGCTGTGAATTCATCGTCTCCGTCGCAATTCGCATTCTGTTCAAGGTATAGTGTTCAGCCCTCTCTCAGTTCTACAGTTGCGTTGATTTCACGTTCTGAATCGTTCTCTGCAATCTGATTATGATTCAGCGATTCTTCTCGACTCCTTCATCGGGTTCATCTGCTGTGGACTGCTCTGTAATCTGTAGACAGATTCAGGTGAGGGTTTTGATTCCGTTTTCGTTTCAGATTTTGGGTTGTGGACAGTTTCTGATTGTGGTGTTCGTTCTCTGCGTCGTTGTGAGTTTTCAGTGGCTGTCTGATTGCATTTCTGGGTCTGAGTACTGCTGTGTCTGCGTTGGAGCGATCGTTGTTCAGATTCGAAGAGAATTCTCTGTTGTAATTGAGGTAGGTGGCTTTCGGATTCGATCCGTGTGTTCAGCCTTGGGGAGTTCGGATTCTGCAATTTAATTCAATGATTTGATCCTGTGTTTGTGTGTTTTGTGCCTGTTTGTGCCTTTTCAGTGGATTAAACCCCCAAGGTTGTTTTGTAAATGTGTGTGTTGATTTGGATTGGTTTTTGTGCCTCTGTTCATGTGAATTCGCTTCTAATTTCTGAGGTTTTCGGCATGTCCGAACTTCCGTCCGAGCTTTGAAGTTCGGACATGCCCTTCTGCGCTTAATCTTTTGAAAATCTTCGCTGTGTCCGAACTTCCGTCCGAGCTTTGAAGTTCGGACACAGCCTTCTGCATTCTTCTGTTTTGCTTCGACTTGTGTCCGAACTTGATGTCCGGACACAAGTTCGGACTCTCCACGTTCTGTTTTCCGAAGGATGTCCGAACATCCGTCCGAACTTTGATGTTCGGACACCTCTGACTCTCCATCTGTTTTAAGGTTCGACTTGTGTCCGAACTTTGAAGTCCGGACACAAGTTCGACATCTGTCTGATTTTGCCTTCTGAGTCTCGACTTGTGTCCGAACATTGATGTCCGGACACAAGTTCGGACAAGCTACTGTTTTGGCCATAACTTGCTCGTTTGAGCTCCGTTTTGACTTCTGTTTGCGGGGTTGGATTCCCCTTCTGATTTCCAAGCTATCTATGAGCTTTCTGGTGCCTTTGGTGCACATATGCTTATCTGTATTTAAGCTTCTGTTTTGGGACCTAGTTATCTCTGTGTCTGAGCCTTTGGATGGCTGGTTACGCTGTCTCGTAGCGCGCTATGTAGGATCCTTCTGTTCACGGGTGATGTTCCCCGTTCTGTTCACGGGTGTTTACACCTGTTCTGTTTACGAGTGAGGTTTCCTCGTTCTGTTCACGAGCTGGTTGCTCGTTCTGTCTGTATGCTGTGATCGCTAGTGTCCCACTCTGTTTTCTGCTTCGGTCTGCTTCTGCTCGGTTTAGTCCCTTAATGATTGGACTTCTGTTTCTGACTTCTGATATATTTGTGGATTCTCTTGACTCCTTCTGATTTGTCAATATTCTGTAAATGTTTTGAGCATGCTGGTTGATGAAGTTGGTCATCTACTGGGCATAGTTGTGTGCTCATTCCCCTACTTCTAACGCTTTTGCAGATTGATTAGCGAGGATCGTCTCCCCTCAGCTTCTGGAGTTTAGTTCATTTGTTATTTGATTCTTTTGAGATTGTGTATTTGGATTGAGCCTTTGGGCCTCTTTGTTAGTTTCCCTTCTGATATTAGTTTGGTGGGTTCTGTAATACTTTTGGATGTAGCACATCTCTTGGTTCTTTACTACGTATTCTGTTTGGGCCTTATTTGGATATGTGTTTAGTTCGTTCTTTTAGAGCCTTGCGTTATTATGTAATAATACGCGGCGTGTAATACCCCTAACTCCTAGGCCAGTGTTTGGGGGTGTTACAGGCTGAGTATGTAATGAGGGTGTATTGTGTATGTATCGTGAATGTGTAATTCGGAAGAAGGTGAGTAAGTATTGTTGGACTTGTATAACCTCATTGTATGTATTGAAGTGTATGTGTGTATTCCTTGCGTAAAGTATTGTAGTATTATGTATAAGAGCATGTATGCATGTATGTTTGAATAAAATGAATTTCATGTATTCGACCAAGTGGTCGGCGTACCCTCGCTAGTACGCGGGGTATGCGGAAGTCATATTCAGTGAAAGCTGACCCCCTCGGGGGAACGTTTTTAGCGTGCATGTACCCGAAGCGGATATGGTCAAGGTAAGAGACCGGTGGCTACATTTGGATAGTTAGAAACAGAATGTAGAAGTGTACTAAGTGGCACACCCCTTGTACTTAGGAAGTAAGTAGTCTGTGAGGAATGGGTAGTGGTTAGACTCTTAATGAGTATCTATGAAATTGGAAAAGGTGTTGTGTTTGAAATACCCCAAATCTTGATATGTTGATTAAATGTTAAAATATGGTATTTAAAGTCAAAAAAAAATGCCTTAGGAACATCAATGAACCATTTAAACCATGGTAAAACACAATAAAACACTAAGACACGGTTTGAGCAAAAACATGCTCTAAGCTAGGAGTGAACTTGGTTAGGACCCAAGGAGCCTACCAAGACTTAATAATATTTATTATGATTTTATAAGGCTAATTAAGTCCTTAGGAAACCTTGGTAGACGATGAAACCAAACAAAACACAAATAAATACCTTAAGGTCAATATGGGCTAAAATGTGCTCTAAGCTTGGGATAAATTTGTATATGACCTAATGGTCATACCTATACCTTATAAATATGTTGATGAACATATTAAATCAATTACCAAAGAAAACCAAGCTTGAAAACAAGTTAAGACACAAAAAGTGCTTTAAGGAGTCTTAAAGCACGTTTTTGAAAAATTGTCTTGTAAATGAGTTTTGAATGGCTAGATGTCCATCATTACTCTTTAATCAACATGTGTACTACTTAGTATCACATTAGGAAGTCTAAATCAATGGGAAATCAAAAATTTCACAATTATGTGCCTTAGTTTGTGAATAGTGCTCAAATAGTGCTAGTTTAAGTCATAAGTCAACATAAGATGTTAAATGGTCAAACAAGGCCATATATATCTTTAATATAGAAGGGGGGACGGTTTTTGAAGTGTGAGTCATCACACTTGGCCAGCAAAGTCAATTAAAGAAGAAAGGATAAAGTAAAAAGACTATTTACTTTATAAACATAAATATCTCACACTTTTACCTCTCACCTCACTTTTCTTCATTTCCTTTCTTTCCCACCGTCTTCCTCATGGTTCTCCCAACTCCAAACCGTTCATGCTACAGCAACCACTCTTCTTCAACTTCATTTCCTTGCCAAATCCAACTCCATGCTCCAAATCAAATTCTAAGAGCATATTTGTGCTAGTTAGACCAAGCCCTTCATTTCCCTCTTTTCAAAACTTCAAGAGCTCAAGTTTGATTCCATGGAGAATCTCCATTGATTGAGGAAAAGCTCCATTTCTTGCACCTTGTTGTTCTTCTTGGTTCTAAGGTAATAAAAGTCTAAGAAAACTAGCATTTCCTCTCATTTTTATTCATGGCCGAGAATCACCTTGTAATGGTGTCTTCTCTTGCTTTTGTTTAGCTTCATTCCAAACTTCAAAGGACTTGGTGGAGTCCTCTCTTGCTACTTAATCAAATTCTCATTTAAATCCAAGGTAAATATCTATTTTAGTGTTTAAAACACTTATGTTAATCTAGGGTTTGTTCATGAGCTTAAGTATAATGCTTAATGCTCATTATCTTTACTTGTATATTGATTAGAAGTTTGACGAGCAATCAAAAACACCTTGCCAATTTTTAATCAAGAAGGGCAAGGAAAAACAAGTGAGGAAGTTTTGAAGAAAGAGAGGTAAATGAGCTATCTTAATGAAGTTTTATGTGTCCTAGGAAATTGAGCTTTAAAATGCTTATTAAAAACTACCTAAAGAGCCAATGGGAAATGAGATAGCAAACTATCCAAAAAGGAGTTTATTAAGGGCATATGTATTGTTGGGTGTATTTGCAGGTCAAAGGCATTACTTATGTGGGAAATTCAGTGTTTAAGGTTTATGCTATTTAAGGGCCTAAGAGCCATGTTATTTAAGGGCCTAAGTGCCAAGCAATTAAGTTTATGCACTATATTGTGATGTAGTGTAAATTTGGTGAAGTTTGTGTGTGAGAAAGTTCTTGATGGATTTAGGTGTTCTTGCGTGTTTAATGGTGAAAACTATGAGCCTTGGAATGAGGATGTGCTAAGAGAACCCATGGCAAATTTTGTAAAATGTATAAGGAGTTTTAAGTGCTTGAATGAACTTGGGTGAACTAGGAATTATTAGGAATGAGTAAATGTTTCACTAAGGAAGAAAACGTGCATTAAGGTGTTACAAGGATTTAGGCATTATCTTGGAAGTTCTAAAAATCAAATGAGTGTTTCTAGGGTGTGTCAAGTCTTGGAGAAGTTATTATAAGGTATAGGTAATGATTTATGAATAAGAAAGAAGTGATGTTTAGGTAAGATGTGAAAAAGGAGATTTAATTAGTAAGAAAAGAAGTTTGAGAGATGATGTTAAGGTGTAGAGGAAACACCTTGGTATAGTGGTCATTATTGGTGAAATACCACTTAGAAATCTTAAGGAGAAAACATTCCAAGTGCTAAGAATTTTGTAAGAAATTTGTGAATGATAAGATGGTTTTGGTGTGTGATTTAAAGAGTTTAGTACATGGCTAAAGGTGTGTTTGATGTGCCAAATGATGTTAGAACACATTAGGAGGCTTGAGGAAAAATTTGGAGAAGGTTTGACAATGAAAGGGAAGTTTCTGCAGCCGACCTACCCAGGGGACCGACCCCAGTCTGGGTCGGTCGGGCTGAAACTGAATTTGGATGTTCTCTGCAGCCGACCTACCCAGGGGGTGGGTCGGTCGGTGGGTCGGTCAGACCTTAAAAAAAAAAAAAAAAAAAAAATTTAAGTTAATTAATTTTAATAATGTTAAGTGGTATTAGTGGTATGCCATTAAGAGAGTATTGATGATTAGAAAAAATTATAAAAGGACTTAAGAGATTAAGTTAAGTAAGATGATTTAAATGTTTAAGGTATGGAAATGATGTGTAATGTTGGGGATTGATGGTTAATGGTGTTCTAAGGTTGTTTAGGACATGTTAGGTGAGTTTTAATGAAAATTAAGTAGGTGAAAAGTTGTAATAAAATGTGAAAGTAAATCAAGTTAAAAATGCAAAGTTATGTAACTAAACTAACGGGGAAAAATTATAAGCATTA
This sequence comes from Limonium bicolor, assembly GCA_023374045.1. Classification (NCBI taxonomy): domain Eukaryota; kingdom Viridiplantae; phylum Streptophyta; class Magnoliopsida; order Caryophyllales; family Plumbaginaceae; genus Limonium; species Limonium bicolor. Next base: position 87,063,784 of record CM041781.1, on the reverse strand, counting down.
GACATTAAATAATCATGCAACCCCGATTTTAATAAACGTATATGTAATGTTATCAGTTGTTCGAGAATTGCTCGAGGAACATAAGTGGACGTGGTAAAGTGGACTCCGGTGACAGGTATGGTTTTCTTGCAACCTGTGTCCTACCGGATTACACCGGCTTGTACGCCAATGTGTTTTTCTAAGTGTTGCCACCTTGTAAGATAAAAATATGTAATGAGTTTATAGTAATTCATTTATGTGGCGCTTTTAATCTCCGATACCGTTTAACCTCAAATAAGTGTTAAACCTTAGCTAACTAGAACTAGGAACACATGAGTGATCGGTATTCGGAGTTAACGACCCAAACCTTGGGAACGTTCTAACCACGGCTATGTGTGAGTTAGTTGGATATCGTTGTTGTATGCAAGTGTGTGAACCTCCCTTGTGTGCTTAACTCGGTCATGATACCGTATGGTGTGTGGATGTGGTAGGCTCCATAATGGATCTCTAACTACTTATTTATAAGTATATATGTACTAATGGGGGTGAGGAGTCCGGTTGTTCCGGCCACGCGTGTGATGGACGGGAGTCGATGTCATATCCGGTTCGGCTCTCTTGGTGTATGTATAGGTGGTATTCCAATTTGGTTTCTACCTTCCCTTAGCTTATCCAAAGCTAGTTACTAACTCACGTCGGGCCACAGGGGCATACGAATGTTATTTCGGTGTGCTTGGGATTACTATATCCGACACACCTTGGGTTTAAGTTAACCGTTCGATATAACTGGACGTTAACGAGGATGGTAACGAGCTTAGCATGAGATTGGCAATAATCTCTAGGCTCACTATATATAAACTATGGGGGAAGGTTCCTTGTGTGAACCGATCTTATGGTGTTTGTGTTGTTATTGTGCTAAGCAATTTCCCCTGCTATGCTATGATATGTATACGTTAGGTGTTTAAAGTGAATGCGATGTTATCATGTGTGCGACGAAACAAGAAAGGTTTCGTTATGTTTTGTTATGTGAGGAATGGGATATGTTGTATAATGTGGAGTATGTGGATCATGGATATGAATCCCAGTTTGAGGAAAGAGGCGTTTAAGGATAACCCGATTTAAGGGTAAGTGTCGTCTATTAAGGAAGTAGCTCCATTAGAGGAGGAACACTCTAGGGATAATGAATACCATGAGTGACTTATTAAGTAAGGATATGTTATCCGTTGTTGAGCCCGTTGAGGCGAAATGATATGTGTTGTGTGTTTACAGTTGCATGCATGATTTAAAAATAATCAACCGCATGCTAAGACGACAATTAGTTGTGCGTGGCCCGGTAGCATGTGGGCTGCGGGATTACCATACCAGCAAAGGTGCTGAGCCCCTTGGGGGCCACCCTTTCTCTTCTTTTCCTATTTCAGGTACAGAGAGCTGGAAGCCGTTCGAGAGTAGGACGGGTAGTCATTGTACATTGGTATACATTTAAGTGTATATATACAGTAGGTGTAGTAAGACCGATATTGTTGTCGGCATCAGTTTATAAACACTCGGGTAAGGTTGAAAGGTGGATGTTGTTGTTGTTGTTAATGGAAGGGGAAAGCATTGTGTAGTCGCTCGGGAATTTAGCCCATCAGACCGGTACAATGTTTATGTATTAGCCTTGTTAGCCACGTGGGTGGTTAACGGCGTGTAACACCATTGAATTGAGTAATGTGATGAGTTGAATTTTCCGCTGCAGTTTAATGTTACGTGTACGGTGTTAGTTGGGGTGTTACAGTGTTGTATAAGGATCTTAGTAAACTCGGTGTATTATATTGTATTGAACTTATGGAGTATTGTAATGAATGGAAAGTTCTAGTATTTGATTTGGTAATTGGAGTATGTATTGTAAGTGTGTAGTACTCGGATATTCCGGTCCATCAGACCGATGCTGTATGTAGTAGTAGTAGTAGCCTTGTTAGTCACGTGGGTGGCTAACGGCATTGTATCACCCACCGTTGAGTATGTAAGTATCCGCTGCGTGAGTCTGGATTGTATAAAGAGATTGGACGGTAATGACAGTATTAGCGGTAGGAGTGTTACAATCAGGTTATTTTCTTTTTTGATGTTGTCAGTTCTAAAACATTAATATTTCTCGATGATAATTTTTTTTTCTGTATTGGAATTTATTTTGTGTATTAGTAGGCTGGCACTTGTTTGGCTTTATGTTCTGATGGAGTGTCTCTAGTTTATGGATCTGAGGATGGCTTGATTCGCATTTGGAGTATCCTGAGCCACAGTGTTATTCGAAGGTTCAAACATGCCTAAGGTACCATATATCACATTCACTGGACTAAGTTTTTTGCTCTTTGTAGAAATAAATTTTGGTTGTATATGCAGAATCAGCTCATTCATATTTCTATAAAATGTATGGAATACTTTTCGATGGATAAATCTCATGCCATGTATGATGTTTATGCTGGTTGGACTGAATCACTTATATATTAATTTTGACTTGTAAAACGTTTCTTTTTGTTATGCTACAAATTTCTGATTTTAGCGCATGATGGTTATGTTTATAGAGTTTTTAAATTCTGAATTTACGTAGGACAGGTACTTTTGGTGTTTTGGGCTTCATAATTATATGTGTAAAAATTTAAATCACACTGACGCATGTTCCCCATATTGTTTTAGTGCTTTAATTATTATTTGGATTTTCAATTAGAAGTATATGAGTGAATAAGCAGTTTATGATCTACTAAAATGAGAGAATAAGCAGTTTATGAGCTGCTGTCTATTTCAGTATTTGCTGTTGTTAATGACATAGTTTAGCAATTTAGCATATTCATTTTCTGGCCAACGTAAGTCAAATTTTTAGTATATACTCGCTATCTCCAATCATTTTTTTTATCTACTCTCATTTTCTTGAGATTTTCACTACTCAGCTCTAAATGTTTTCTCACCGATTTGATAACCCCATTTTATGCTGATTTTCCTGACTCGGATTCTCAATTAGAAGTATACCAGAAGCTTGAATAATGTTTAGAAAAATGCTTAAGTATACAAGAAACGTTAATAGTGTTTAAACTAAAACAAGTTACACCAGCCATGGTGTATATAAAATAAAAAATTCTTAACTATGTGTTTACAAACTTTTCTTTCTAGTCTTTGAAGCATATTTATGTTGATTTTCCTGATTCTGATTTTTAATTAGAAGTGTACAAGAAGCTTGAGTAATGCTCAAGTATACAAGCTTTAATTGCTTCTGTTTTTGCTACATTAATAAAACCTGTTACAACAAGTTCTAACTTTTAAAATACATGCTCAATCTTACCTACATTTTGGTCGTCATAGTTCTACACATTTTAGTTGTTACATAGCATCTCTTGTGTCATAGTTGGAATTAAGTATGTTAGGATGACTGGTTAGCGGAAGGCTAGGATAAGGCACTACATGTTGTGAAAAACTGAAAATGCTTCCAGCTAGTATTTTGTCCAATCTTCATCACAAGCCACAGTATAATCTCTATGAACATGCTGTTGTTTGATTTAATACTTTGCTGATGAAACATGTAATATGCAATGTCTTAAAAATGAAGATCCAGACTAGAATAGACAAACGATTATGATCGATCAGTTAGGCTAAAATCTTCAATATTATTCGCAGTTGTTATCCTCTTGGTTGCAATAAAACTACAAAGATAGAGTCAGTGTCTAGAGGAATTTCTTGGCTAACAAATAAGCATCCTTTATATTCTTCATTTTTTCCTAAACTTGAAATTTTTGCATAAATTTTAATGCTATTACTATTTGTGCTACTGCATCTACTTCTCTATGTGCTACTTTTGATTCTATGTGCTGCTCTTCATTCTCTTCTTCATACTATTGTTGGCGACAGGGAACATACGTAATCTGCGTTGCACTTCATTCTCTTCTTTTTTCATCTTTGTAGAGATTAAAATCTGTGGAATCCCTTTTGCAATGATTAACCTGTGGATTTAGCGCTGCTCGTCACTCCTTTCTTCTGAAACTGGTAGTATACTTGAACTTATCTTTTTCTCTTTGGTTATGGATGATTTTTCTGTTAAACGTTGTGAAGCTAATAGTAATGTTGCAACAAAGATAATCGGTAATATACGGGAAACAAGTTTACACTCTCTTCTTCCGAAATCGGTGTAACACCCCATTTTCTAGCTCTAATTTTTTTATTTCTATTTCTCATCTTACACAGCGGAAGACTTACAAAACTAGTCGGGGTGCTACCGCCAGACCCACACTTAGTGTGGATGCTAAGGCTTATTACCACCACTATACCAAACTAAGTTGAAACCATTAAACCCTTATATATATGTTCAAAAAACCATATCTTAACCTTTAACAACTTATACATCCATAAATTAACATCTTCTTTTAAAACTCATTACTAGTTTAAACCAGGAGTTTTAACCTATTATAACTGAACTTTATGGAAATGCTACATCGCCTTCTAACTTCAATATCTAGTCCGCTTTAGTTCCACTCCCTCATGCAACTTCTAAACCTATTCCTGTGGTCAGTCATACAATCACAGAGAAAAGACCACAGGGCACATGCCAGAGAACAAACGTCAGCAAAGCTGAGTAATTCTTGCCACAACATGTAAAATACATTTAGCTTATAAAACTCTTTAAGAAATACAATACCATAACAACACAGAAGTAAACATAGTAGAATCATAGCAAGATCCATCAAGTTCTATTACAAATACCAAGTTCCACCACAAGTACAACATCCAAGAAAACAATGGTCATATGCCCGAATTTATAGAGTCCGACCTCTTCCAAGGCCATATGCCCATATTTATAGAGTCTGACCTCTCTACCTCACCCCATGTCCTTAAGTGTTCACACCCCCTATGAGTCATCAGCCCATAGAGTGGATCATGATGGCTTACCCATAATTCATTGGTAGTGGGGAAAAAACCAGTGTTCAGCCTTCGAGGGCTCATAAACTTGTAATACCAAGTACCATAGTCATTACCAAGTGTTCAGGTTGTTCCACCACGTCCTTAACCTTAATAAAACATCCACACAACATACCAAGAAGAATCAAAGCACATAACCATCATTAACCAAACAAAAACCAAGTTAGAATACACATAAAACACCTTTAAAATACCTTAAAAACAACTCTATGTTTTAGGTCTTACCTCTGTATAACTTCGACCCATCTTTTTACCAGTTAAATACCAACATATTATGAGTAATTAGTCACGAAATAAAAGCAATAAACCTTCAAAAACCTCTTCATAATTTGAATAGAGACCAGAAAGGTCTTAAAACACGTTTTTAGGCCTTGTCTTACCTTTAACTCATAAAAACTCAACTGGAGAGCTTACCCATGAATTGGAATATTGTATAGGGATACGTACTCATCATATTTAGCCACAATTCCATGGAATGTGTTCAATAAAATCACACACCAAGCTGGCTCCAAGTTAAATCACAAAAATCACAGAAATCAACATCAAGAATTCAAGGTTTGTTCACCAAGTTTCCCAGAACTTCTAGGGGCCTATTATATATCAAAATCATAATTAAAGAGTATACTTTCACCCCATTAAAGGATTTAGAAGAGAAACACAGCCTAATCTGCCGAAAATAACTCAAACAGGAATAGTCACCAGAATTGACACATGAGGAAAGAATGGTAGAGCACAAAAACTACCTGGATCATTATTGTCATTTATTTTCACCACGAGTTAGGTACTTCAAATAGATAAATGGGAACACCAAGAACTCCCAATGATTCACCTGTAAATACCTCCAAATTTCCTGACTTCTACACACCTTCTGCATTGGCAAGGTACTTTGGCTTCTGTTTTGGTGTTCTTGAGTGGCTGGCTTGCTATACATTCTAATTTGTGTTTCTATGTATTTAATGAGGTAGGAGAAGATGGTTTCTGTGTGTTGGAGTGCCTGGTCGTGGTATCTCTCTTATTGGCAAAGGAGGAGAAGTCTTAAGACAAAGGAACGCATTATAAGGATGACACCTCATGACACACCTATCTACCTTTGTAACCCTTGATTGAATAAGTAATGTGAACAAATCTAAGGGCTAGGAAGTGTTAGGGGAGGTCGTGGCTGCTGCAGGAGTCATCATGAGCTGAAAATAAATTATGACATGTAGACATTAAATGGCATTAAATGTGGCCGGTTACCTTAAGCATGGTTTGACTAGTTTGGCCACCTCCTTGCTAGGATTAGTTTGGTAATATGTCCTACGAATGTTAAGTGGAAGTGGAAGTGAATACACTTCTAGTTATAGCTCATTTAAGGCTCCACTTAAGGGTACAAAAGGAATTAAGGTGTTTTAAGCGCAAATAAGGAACATGTTGTTTTACTTTGACTTAAAATCTAGCTATGACCTTATAACACCCTCCTACTGGCTTGCTTCACCTCCCTACTTTCTTTCTAGCTTGAGTGGACAGATTTTAACCAATCATTTTGTGACACCTTGTGCTTCCCGTCACCTCGTGCTTCCCGACACCTCGTGCTTAGGTTAACTAGGTTACCACCTCATGCTTCCTAGCTACTAGGTCGCCACCTTGTGTTTACCTCAACTAGATCGTCACCTCATGCTTACCAAGCTGTTTAAGGTGTTTCCTAAGGAGAAAAGTGTTTATGATGGAGTAAAATTAGCTATAGGGGCATTTCCCACTACTAGAATTTTACCGGGTCTTGTAGAATTTTCTAAGGCTTCCTCTCTGGTTATTAGGGTTTTCTAGGGTCTTATTAAGTTTCCAAGGCTTTCCTAAAGTTTCTAAGGTCTATTACGGGGTTTCCAAGGCTTCTGGGATTTTTGGGAACTAGGGTTCCTAGGATTTTTGGACTTCTAGGGCTAGGGTTTCTAGGGTTCCTGGGATTTCTGGGACTAGGTTTCTAGGGTTCTTGGGATTTTTGGGACTTTCGGTAATTAGCGTTTCTAGGTGCCTCCAAGACTTCTTGGACTTTTAGGTTTTCTCATAAACTCAGGTATTTCAATCGATAATATACGTGAAACAAGTTTACACCAGCCATGGTGTATATACAAATAAAAATGGTTTAGTATGCATTTACAAACTTCTCGTTCTTGTCTTTGGAGCATATTTATGTTGATTTTATTGATTCTGATTTTCAATCAGAAGTATACAAGAAGCTTGAACAATGCTTATGAATAATGCTTAACTATACAAGAAGCTTGAATAATGTTTAAACAGAAACAAGTTTACACTAGCCATGGTGTATATAAAATAAAAAAAGCTTAAGTATTGTTTTCAAACTTTTTGTTTAGGTCTTTGGAGCATACTTGTGTTGATTTTCTGATTCTGATTTTGCATTAGAAGTATACAAAAAGCATATTTATGAGCTTGTGAATAATGCTTCAGTCCATTTTGTGAACATATATGTTGATTCAACCTGATTCTGATTCTCAATTAGAAGTATACCAGAAGCTTGAATAATGTTTAGAATAATGCTTAAGTATACAAGAAGCATGAATAATGTTTAAACTGAAACAAGTTACACCAGCCATGGTGTATATAAAATAAAAAATGCTTAACTATGTGTTTACAAACTTTTCTTTCTGGTCTTTGGAGCATATTTATGTTGATTTTCCTGATTCTTATTTTTAATTAGAAGTGTACAAGAAGCTTGAATAATGCTCAAGTATACAAGCTTTAATTGCTTAGTTTTTTGCTACATTAGTAAAACCTGTTACAACAAGTTCTAACTTTCAAAATATATGCTCAATCTTACCTACATTTTGGGCGTCAGAGTTCTGCACATTTTAGTTGTTACATAGCATCTCTTGTGTCATAGTAGGAAACAAGTATGTTAGGATGACTGGTTAGCGGAAGGCCAGGATAAGGCACTACATGTTCTGAAAACTGAAAACGCTTCAGCTAGTATTTTGTTCAATCTTCATCACAAGCCACGGTATAATCTCTATGAACATGCTGCTGTTTGATTTAATACTTTGTTGTTGAAACATGTAATATGCAATGTCTTAAATCCGTGAAACAAGTTTACACTCTCTATGTTGCACTTCATTCTCTTCTTGTGTTTGCTCTTCTACAGAGATAAATCTTTGGAACCCCTGTAGTAAAGATAAATTTGTGGATTTAGCATTGCACTTCACTTTCTTCTTTTGAAATCGGTAATATACTTGAACTTATCTTATTCTCTTTGGTTCTTGATGACGAATTCAAACATAGTTACCCGTCCAAGATACATTCAATAGGGATATATCTTGGGTAGTCCCCGTTGGGACTGTTCATAACCGTTAGATCTTACCACTTAGGTTGTGAATGGGAATAAGATATGTGGTTCAATATAAAATTTCAATTCTATTTCTCTACTTTTGTTTGAGTGCATATATTGATGTTGAACCTATCAATATTGTGTACTTAAAGAAATGTAGCGAAATGCTGCTGAAATTTATATTGAACAACTTATCAGAAACTCGTTCATAAGTGAGATCTGACTGATTGAATAGGTTTAGGATAAAAAATATGTACAATAGTAAGAATATGGACAAGGATATTGTATGATCGATGATGATAATTATCCTGGTCACATATGAAAGGCGATGATGGATCGTTCGTGGATGTACAAGAAAGAACTTGGCGATGACTATATCGTAGGGGTAAGGGAATTTCACAGAGTTGCTGAACAGAATCTGCGCGCTAAGGATTGTGGTTACATTCTATGCCCTTGTAGAAAATGCAAGCTTGATTTGAAGTATAGTAAACGCCAAATCTTTGACCACCTCGTTCGTTACGATTTCATCAAAACTACACTGTGTGGAAGTAGCACGGTGAGAGTTTTGATAATGTGCATATGTCTGGTGAGAGACATGAAGAACAACTAGATATTGAACCTCATGTTGAAAACTTAGATGTGAATGATATTGATTCAGAGCTAAGTGAGGTAGATGAGGATCTAATTAATGATATGCTACAAGATGTTGAACAACATTATTCAGGAAAACCGGGTGCATATGAAAATCTAAAAGAGTCAGCTAAGACACCGTTGTACCCCAGATGTGACCCGTTGAAGCTAAAATAAACTTAATGTCGAAGCAAAGTACGGTTGGAGTGACGTAAGTTTCAATTCTTTGCTAGAACTGCTGAAAGATGTTCTTCCAGATCAAAATGAATTACTAGTGTCAACGTACCATGCAAAGAAATTGTTGTGTCCACTAGGAATAGAATACAGAAAAATTCATGCTTGTCTGACAATATAAGAAAAAGGATTGTTTCCTACCGACAAAATTGGTAGTGATAATAGTGAAATTGGCATCCCAATAGAATGGGCTACCGCTTTTGTTCATTTGCTACTGGAGTTTGGCAGTGGGGCGCACACCAAGGATCGAACCCTCGATGTATGACTATATCATCTTTGATGACCTTTTAATTCAAACTAATGTGCTTTAAATGTGCACAAATCAAGGACGAACCCGCGATCCATACCAATGGCATAATTAATTCACACTAGTGTGCTAAAAATGTGCACATATCAGGAATTAATCCTGCGACGTGTGAGCTAAATAGGTATTACCTTAACCATTGGGCCATTATAGTTATTCACAACATATATACATACTACATGTATATATTGAATGTTTGACACTCTAAATATAAATGAAATTTTTTACCGAGATATGACCAAACATTGGATATGTAAAAATTAATAAAAATAGATGTTGGTTTGACTAAGCCACATTAATATTTTAATTTACATGATATTACAACATTAATTTTATACTGTCAAAATAATAAAAATAAAAGTATATGTTGGCTTAAAATTGTATACAATTAAAAAAATAAACATATATATATCATTTACTAAAATTTAAACATTCATAAATTATATATATAGTTTGCATATATTTTGTAAATTTTATCCAAGTCAACTAAAAAATTGTTATTATTTATTCTTATTTATTAATTTATGTGATTTTTGTAAATTAAAAGAATTATATAGTAAAATGTATAAAAACTGCGCAAAATTTAAAATTTATATACATACATATCATTTACTAATTTAAATTATTTTGACAGCTAATTTATATTCATTTTGTAAATTTGAACCAACATATGTACTAGTTTAAATTATTATGTTTATTTTATTTTATTAATAAATATGATACTTTGAAAAGTAAAAATATTATAAGTATAAAAATATATTATGTTACATATATCTTTTATGATAAATAAATTTTTGTAGTTGTACGTAGTTTTAGTTTATTTTCACGAATTAGAAAATTTTGTGTACTTAAAGTTCTTTTTAAAATTTCGATAGTTAAAAGGTAAGAAGTAATATATACTAACGGTACTATATTGAAATAAAAAAAATTAAATATTTGTATAAGAAGATAATATATCCACTATGGCGGTAGCAATATAGCTTAGTAATATTATGAATTATGTAGTAATCACACGTTTAAGTTATAAGTCAATAATAATTTTATTAACGCCTAAGAATATTTGCTATCATTTCTTATACTCTAGCACAATATCAACTAAAATTTCATTAGCATTATTAGTCGGTAACAATTTCAAAACTTAAGATAGTAGCAATTTAGCTACTTGTAAAAAATATTTGCTATCATAGCCAAAATAGTAGCACAATAGCAACCGTAATAAAGTGTTAGTAGCAATTTCATAATTTTGCTTATCTACATGGTCGTAGCAACTTTTAAGATAACAACTAGTTAGCTATTGATTAGAATCTTTGTGCTACCATTGCTCAAATAGTAGCATAATAGCTACCATGATTGAATTAACATCAACCAAGTAGTAGCAATTCATTAATTTAGCTACCGACATTGGTAGCAAAATTAATTTTACTAAAACTACCAGAATGAAAGATAAATAGCTATTATTTGCGGTAGCAATCTTGTAAGGCGGTAGACATTTAGCTACTAGCTAAAAGTTTAGATACCATTGTCGTTATGGTAGCATAAAAGCAACCACTTTGTTGATAGCATCTAAAATCAGTAGCAATTATCCAACTTAGCTACCAATATATGTGTGGTAGCAATTCATCGGTAGTTAAACCGTCTTTTCTTGTAGTGTGAATGGGTGCATATTGTACTGGAAAGATAATGAAGATGCTGATAGTTGTTCCGAGTGTGGATAGGCGCGTTATTTGAAACAAAAATAGAAAGATTGTGACATGATGACAGCTAAAGTATCTGCAAAGGTGTTATGGTACTTGCCAATAATCCCTCGTTTTAAACGTTTGTTTGAAGTTGAGAAAGATGCAAAAAATCAAAGGTGGCATGCAACAAATAGAAAGAATGATGAAAAACTTAGACATCCTGCGATTCACCACAGTGGAGAATATCGATAGGATGTTTGATCAGTTTGGTCAGGATGCAAGAGACTTAAGACTAGGTTTATGTACAGACGGTATGAACCCTTACAGTACATTGAGTAGCATACACAGTACGTGGCCAGTTTTGTTGGCAATATACAACCTTCCCTCTTGGTTAAGTATGAAGCCACGCAACATTATGCTCACCTTACTGATCTCTGGACCAAAACAGCCTAGAAATAAAATATGTATTTCTTGCCCCATTGATCGACGATTTACAACTACTGTGGAATGAAGGAACTATGGTTTATGACTCATATGCGAAGGAGACCTTCAATTTGCGTGCAATGTTGTTCTGTACAATAAATAATTTTCCTGCCTATAGTAATCTTTCTGGTTACTCATGCAAAGGAGGAAAGGCGTGCCCTATATGTGAGGATGACTCAGTTGATCTTCGACTGAAGCATTGTGGAAAAATGGTCTACCTATGTAATAGATGATTTTTACCAATTGGCCATAGATATCGGAAAATGACTAAACAGTTCAACGGGAAAACTGAATTTAGTGTTGTTCGTAATCCTTTATCTGGTATTGCTGTTTTCAAAAGGGTTAAAGATATTACTAACAACTTTGGCCCTCCAGGAAAGCGGCCAATAAAAAGTATTTGGAAGAAGAAGTTCGTGTTTTGGGAACTAGAGTACTGGAAACATCTACAATGAGACACTGTCTGGATGGAATGCATATAGAAAAAAATGTGGGAGAAAGTTTGATTGGGATATTGTTCAACATTAAAGGGAAGACAAAAGACCACATGAAACTGAGGAAAGATATGGTAGAAATGGGAATACGTGCAAAACTAGCACCACAAGAACATGGAAAACGTATATTTTTACCCCCTACTTGTCACACCTTGTCAAAACAGGAGAAACATAGTCTCTGCAACAGTTTTTATAATACCAAGGTTCCAACTGGATATTCATCTAACATTCGAAGTCTTGTTTCCATGTCAAATTTGAAATTGGTTGGAATGAAATCACATGACTATCGTGTAATAATGCAATAACTCCTACCAATTGCAATTCGTGGTATGTTGCCTGCAGATGTAAGGAAGACAATCACAAACCTTTGTTTCTTTTTCAATGCTATATCAGCAAAGGTTCTCGATGTGGAGACGTTAGACAAGTTGCAAGCTGATGTTGTCCTAACATTATGTCAGCTTGAGATGTTCTTCCCTCCATAATTTTTTTGACATCATGGTTCATCTAGTTGTTCATTTGGTCACAGAAATTAAAGAGTGTGGACCAATGTATCTTCGATATATGTACCCATTCGAATGACATATAAGTATTCTTAAAAAATGAAGAACCGTCGATGTCCGGAAGGAAGCATCAGTGAGGATATACAACTGAGGAAGCAATTGACTTCTGCACTCACTATTTGGAAAGGGTGGATCTCATTGGTCTTCCAAAGATAGACATCATGGAAGATTCCAGGAAGGGGGTGTGAAGGGGAAAAAATGCATAAACCTGATATCGAATTGCTCAATAAAGCACATTTATTGTTTTAAAGCATTTAAAAGTGGTTGAACCCTATTTTGAAGAACATAAGGCAATCCACAAACTACAAAATCCAACAATGAGCATTGTTAGGTTAATGAAGGAACAAAATCAAACTTTTAGTCATTGGTTGAAGGAAAGAGTGTTTTCCGAAGATGATGTTAATGTTCCACAGTTGTTGCATGTGTTGGCAATTGGGCCAAACCTTGATGTCATATCATATGAAGGATATGACATCAATGGTTTCACATTATACACCGAGCGACAGGATCGTAAATCAACAGTGAAAAATAGTGGAATCAGTGTTGTTACATCTCAGGAATTGTACGTAAACGCTCGGGATCCTTCTCTTACTGTAAACACTAAACAATATCATGGAGTTATACAAGATATACGGGTCCTTGACTACACAAATGTGATATTTGTTTATTTCATTGTAAATGGGTAGACAACAAACATGGTTACCGTGTTGATGATTTTGGGCTGGTTAGGAATGAATTAAGGATTAAAATGACAAGTTTATAAAGTTAATGTGGCAGAAGTGTAATTTATGAAACCTTGGGGTATCTACCATAAATAAGCCATGGAGGAGCTATATGTTATGGACACTTTTAGTATATAATAAGTTTATATAAATGTTGGTATTATAGCCACTTGTTTAGGCTTGTATTATTAAGGTTTTGTAACATAAAATGCTATAAAAGCATAGGTTATAAAACCTGGTGCTATGTGCAAAAATTTAGGGGTCAAATTATAAATTTTAAAAATTTGGGGCCCAATTCGTATATTTAGAAAGTTCTGGGTACTTATGAGAAAATGTGGTAAAATCTAGTATGGGTCAAAGTGTTGACCAAGTTTGAGGAATAAATGATGAAATATTAATTTAAATAAGAAATATAGTATAAATGTAAATATTATACAATTTGTGGGGTGAAATTGTAACTAAGGAGTAATATAAGTGAAGGTCGAATGGCATATAGGCCTGTATGGTAAATTTTGAAAAATTAAGGGGTGAGGTGGAAGTTATCAAATATAAGAGTTAAAACTATAGATTAAATAAGAATTATAACATAATTGTAAAAGTTGTAAAGCTTATGGGGTCAAAACATACATATGGGGAACATGGTGTACAGGCTGAAATTAGTGTGTGGTCTGTTGGTAAATTGTTGAAATTATAAGGGGAGATTTGGAGTTTATTAAAGTAAGAGTTAAAATTTTAAAAACAGATAAATTAGTGGTAAATTGTAAAGGTTATAAAATAAGTGGGGTTAAAGTGTAAATCTCTGAAAGTATTGGGCAAGAATTCAGATTTGAGGAAGTTTAGATTCTTTTTGGTAATTGGAAGAAATTAGAAGTGGAATTATGGAATGAGTAAGTAAGGAATGAAAACTATAGGTTATACAAGTATAAGGAATTAAATTGTAAGCATTAAATGACAATTGCGGTCATAATGTAATAAGCAAAAGTCTGAGAAATGGAGACATACAATGCGTGGCAAATTAAGGGTTATCAAGGAATTAATCAAGTTGTTATGTCATTAGGAAGAATGGCAATATACAATATACATAATATAAGGTCTTTTGGGTAATATAAAAACCTACCATTATATAAATGAGTACCTATGTATATAATATATGTACAAAGGAGATTAATGCTATATAATGATTAGAACTATAATAGCATACAATAATGGGTAAGAATATTGTATATGTAACCATACATGTATAAAAACATATATATATATAAGTTGGTAAGTTAAACTAAGAGAAAACCTTACAAAGAGGGATACTTAGTATATAAGATCGTAATTCGTGAATATTGAGATTTCATGGTTTAAGGTACATAAGATAATACCTTTAAGTGTAAACATTAATATAGAATAGAAAAGTTAACAATGATTAAGAGGTAATCTTGTAACTCACATGAAATAATGAAAATAAAATATCTTAATGTTTCACAAATACGATAAAACCTTATGCTGGAGTGATAAATAATTAACACTCTCGGTTAATTGGATTCTGGGATTATGATAGCCAGGACGTCAGCCGAGACTAGGCAAGTGTCGTCTTCGGTGTGGTTTCTTGCAGCTTATTTGCTACCGAGTTACATCGGCTTGTGTGCTATTGGTTGTGTGAAATGGCTATAAGATTAAGGCATGGAAAATGGATTGTTAAGTGTTGTTATGCTATGTTATTCTTACTCTCTGCTATGTGATGTGCTACCAAGAACTTAGTAGATTAAATCTCACATAAAGACCTTTAATGTTGGTTGGATATAACAAGAGGATTAAGTAAATGGAATTACCTAATGGTGGATATTACATGAGAATTTTCTCACTATTCCCTTCAATATATAGTCAACATCCGGATTAGCGAAGTTCGAACTTACACTCTAGAAGTAGGACGATTATTCCATTGTGACTTCTAACGAGTTCGGGTTATAGGGGGAGTGAGAAGTCTAGGAAGTTCTGGTCATGCACGTTAAGTTAGGGGGTTGTTATATGTATCAGATCGACTTCAATATTAAATATACGTCATTCCTGACGATGGTTGTGGGGGAGTTTTATACTCACCCACCGGGTTTAAAAGTACTCGATTTAATATATATACGTCGTTCTCGATGGTGATTAAGGGAGTTTTATACTCACCTACGGGTTTAAAGGTACCCAGTGTAACACCCCATCCAACATTAACTCACTTAACAATAAACTGCAGCGGAAAACATACTTCATCACATTACTTAACTCGTTGGTGTTACACGCCGTTACCCACCCACGTGGCTAACAAGGCTATTACATATACATTGTATCGGTCTGATGGACTAGATTCCCGAGCGACTACACATTATTGTCCCTTTCCATTAACAACAACAACAACATATACCTTTCAACTGTACTGAGTATTCACAAACTAATGCCGATAACAATTTCGGTCTTACTACACCTACTGTACATATCTTACTTAAATGATTACCCATGTACAAACGACTACCCCGTCCTACTCTCGAACGGCTTCCAGCTCCTTGTACCTGAAATAGGAAAAGAAGAGAAAGGGTGGCCCCCCAGGGGCTCAGCACCTTTGCTGGTATGGTAATCCCGCAGCCCGCATGCTACCGGGTCACGCACAACTAATTGTCGTCTTAGCATGCGGTTGATTATATTTGAATCATGCATGTAAACTATCAACATACAACACCTAACATTCCACCATGATGGGCTCAACAAAACAGCCAACGCATCTACACTTAACAAATCACTCCTTGTTTTCCTTAACCCTAGAGTGTTTCTCCTTTAATGGAGCTATTTCCTTAATAGACGACACTTACCCACCAATCGGGTTATCCTTAAACGCCTCTTACAATAAACTGGAATTCATATCCATAATCCATATACTCCACATCTTAACAACATATCACATCACATCGCAATAAGAATTGCAGCACAACAATAATACATAACATAACGGGAACGGTTCCCTTAAGAACCGGCCCAAACATAGTCAGTTCACTTGTAGCCTAGAGAATGTTGCCACTCTCATGATAAGCTCGTTACATAACTTGTTACCGTCTCGTTAAATGAACGGATAACTTAACACAAGGTGCCTCGGATATAGTGATCCAAGCACACCGAACAAACATAAACATAGTATGCCCCTGTGGCCCGACGTGAGTCAGTAAAATAGCCTTGGTTAAGCTAAAGGGAAGGTTGGAAACCAAATTGGAAAACAACCATAACATACAAAGAGAATTGAACCGGTTATGACATCGACTCCCATACTCACACGCGTGGCCGGAACAGACCGGACTCCTCACTTCCCCCGTTAGCACTTGTTAGGAGTTCAACATTGAACTCAATAAACAATCACAAACATTGGGTTAAGTCTTGTTAGACACACACAAGGGAAGAGAGAGTCATATATTCACACACAAACATCACACACAAGCATCACATGACTAACTAACGCATAGCCGTGGTTAGAACGTTCCTTAGGTCAGAAACGTTATCACCGGATACCGTTCTCTTACGTTTACCTAATAGTGGTTAACTAGCCCTTCATGCGCATTCGAGGTTACCGGTATCGGCACATAAACACACAACAACAATAACGACTGTAAAATCGTTTCATGATTTATCTTATAACGTGGCAAACATACAGAAAAACACATTGGCATACAAGCCGGTGTAATCCGGTAGGACACAGGTTGCAAGAAAACCATACCTGTCACCGGAGTCCACTCTATCATGTCCACTTATGTTCCTCGAACAATTCTCGAACAACTGGTAACATTAAAGTTGCTTTCATTAACATTGGGGGTAACATGTTTGCGTAACGTTGAACGACTATGGTTAACGCCGTTAACTAGTTAAGTAACTTAACATTTTTAACTTGTTTTACTCCCACATTTTACTACAACTTTTCACCCACTTAATTGTCATTATAACTAACCTAACATGTCCTTAACAACTTTATAACACCATCACTTATCAATCCCCATCATTACACATCATTTTCATACCTTAAACAACATTTTTTTAGAGTGGTCCGGGACTTGGTCCTTACCTTAAGTCCCGGACCAACACTTACAGAAACTCTCGGCAGGTTTTAATAGGGTAGTCCGGGACCTTGTACTGACCCCAAGTCCCGGACCAAGCATTTGTAAAACTCTCGGCCCTTTTTTGTGTATGGTCCGGGACATCATCCAATACCTAGGTCCCGGACCACTGTAACAGAATTCCCAAATTGACATTTTCAAGTCTTGTTTCATCGATTTTCTTCATCCATTGATTACCCAAACTTCACACATGAACCTAGGCATATTCTAACACCAAAATATCACTTTGATTCACCTTAAAACATTGTCCAACTTGTCACTCATTTTTCTTACAAATCTCTTAACACTTGTAACATTTCTCTTTTAGGTTTTCTAAGTGGTATTTCACCTATAATGACCACTTTACCAAGATGTTTCCTCTACACCTTAACATCATCTCCCAAGCATCTTTTCTTACTAACTAAATTTCCTTGTTCACACCTTCTTAAAATTCCTTCCTCGTATCCTTACCTAAACATCATTCATTCCTTGTACATCAACATTACCTAAACCTAAAACAAACTTCTCCAAGACTTTATTACATCCCAAAAACACCCATTGGATTTCTAGAACTTCAAGATAGTGCCTAAATCCTCGTAGCACTATATAACACCTTAATACATGTTTTCTTCCCTAGTAAACATTCATTCATTCCTCACATTTCCTAGTGAAATACCCCGAACTTAAATATGGTGATTAAATTATTCTAATATAGTATTTAAGGGCCTAATAGCACCTAAGTAATTTTTGGTAAGGAAAATAAATCCAAAAGAAATGAGAAAACGCTTAGAAAGCGAAAAAACGCTAAATGAGCGTTAAATAACCATAGGAGGTACGAGACCTCGGTTATAGTATCATAAGGATTCCTAAGGCTTATTTATGCCTAATTAGTATATGGGAACAACTCCTGAAGAAAACGGATCCAAATAAGGTATTAAAACGCTAATAGAGCTTTAGCGCACGTTTTTCGAGGGAACCCGAAAACGTGACTTTGAGCGGTCAAACGGACCCGTAAAAATTATAAATCATTAAATAAATATTATTAAGCATTCATGGAGGCTTAATAGAATGAAATCAGTAAAACGAGAAAATAGTAAAAACTGTCAAAAACGGGAAGTTGTGGGGTAAAAGCATAAATAAACCAAACTAGTGTGTCCACTATTGTCAATAAAATTTTTAAAACCCACAAAAAGGCTGTGTACAGCCGATTCCCTTCCCTCACACACAACAAATAAGTAAATAAAGAAAGAAGAAAAGAAAGAAGAAAGAAAAAGAATACAAAAAGGTAAAAAACACTCTCTTTCCTCACTTTTTCTTCTCTCTCTCCTATTCTCTCTTTTCCCCATCGTGAGACTCTTCTTCCCCCCCCCCCCCTTGCAGCGATTTTTGCAGCCTCTCATGGCTTCCATGGCAACTCCATCTTCTACCTCATGCTCTAGCTTCACTTGAGCTCCAAATGTAAAATAAAATACATATTTGAACTCCCCTCTTCAAGCTCTACATTTCTATCTTTTCAAAATCCGAAAATGAGCATTCATCTCCATGGGTTTTGCCCATTTGAAGAGGAAATGGTACAAATCGAAGCATGGATTCTCCTCTTCCACTTAAGGTAAAAAGATTCAAGAGAAAAACTCATTTTCTCCATTTCCATGCCTTGGCCGATTTTTGCCCCTCCTTGTAATGCCTTGTTTCTTCTTTGTTTGAGCTTGGTTCAACTCTCCAATGGTGGAGGAACTCTCCTTTGTATTCAAGGCTCAAAAACCTCTCTTAAAAGCTCCAAGGTAAAAACCCTAACTAATGGTAATTTAAACCCTTCATTGAATTAGTGAAGTTTTAAGAGATTAGGAGCCTAATTATATTCTCCTTATGTAATTTGGGTGTTGGGATGGAGTTTGGAAACTCCATCCCCTACATGGCCGATTTTGCAAGCAAAAGAGAAGGAGAAGAAGTGGGAAAAGAAATGAGGGAAAAATAAGCTCAAGGTAAGAGCTCTTCCTTAATGCAAAATTTTAATGCATTAGGATAATGGGAATGGGTAAACCAATTTAAAGAAACCAAAATAATGTAGTAGAATTGTAATTGTGGAAGTTTGGGTATTTATGAACAAGTATGTGAATTGTAGGCCTTAGAGCCAAGGAATTGTGTATGTGTATTAATATTGTGTTTGAGGAATTAATGATGTATTAAGATTGCTTGTATTGCTGGTAGGACCCTTGTATGGGTGTGGCTAGAATAGGAATGATTTTGGTGATGATGGGTATGTGTGGATAAGTGAGAATTGTAGGTGAACTATGGCAAAATTTTAGTAGGAATTGTGCATTAAGAATGACTTGGTGAATGGGAGAACCAAGGTGTGTATTGGAGTTAGTAGAGATGTTTAGTAACCTTGGAATGGTAGTTGTAGGATGAGAATAAATGGGTGTAAAATCTGTAGCAAATAGCATGTGAAATGCATTGGAAAAACAAGAGAAAGAGTTAGTGCTTGTAACCTTGAAGATGGAGATTTGACTTGGGTATAGGTAGTGTAGTCGATTGGAAATGAATTGGAATGGTAAAATGAAGTTAGGACAAGATGCAAAATGCAAAGAGAAGTGTAGAAATGCACAAGTGTGCAAGTTGTAGAAATGAGAATGGAAATTTGTAGAATTTGAACAAGAAGTTGAGTAGGTATTGGACCATGGATTTAAGGAGTTTTAGTGAGTGTTTAAGTGTGTTTAATTATGTACAAAACATGTGGAAAGATTATGGAATGATTGGAGGTGGATTAAGGGTTGATTTGGGGTTGAAAAATGACCTTAATAGCAGTTTTTAGCAGGGTCCGGGACTTAGGATATGTACCAAGTCCCGGACCGCTTCAAAAAAAGGCCCGAGAGTGGATGCAGGAATTGGTCCGGGACTTAAGTCCAGGACCAAGTCCAGGACCAGGTCTAAAAATCAGCCGAAAGTACGCAGAAGCATTGGTCCGGGACTTAGGGTCCGGACCAAGTCCCGGACCACCCCCAAAATTGTGCAGGAAGTGTTTTTAAGGGTTCTAAACATGGGGAATTGATTGGTAATGGTTTTAGAAGTTGTTAAGGCCTTGTTTGGTGATGTTTAAAGGTCCTAAGAAGTGTAAACAAGTGTAGGAAATGAATGGGAAGTAAGGACATAGTTTGACATGAGCGAAACTAAGTATACCGGGATAACGGGGTAAGTACGGGAGTAGTAATTACTTGTGTATTGTATGAACCTAGTATTAATAACAATGTTGGAAACATTATCAGTGGATCAAGTGTGAACCAAGGAACAAGGGAACACACGGTAAAGCTAACCCCGGTGAAAGGTATGATTTTCTCATGCCCCGTATGCTAACCGAGTTACGTTGATTTGTGTGCTGTATGCCGGCTAATCAAGACTAAAGCATGAAAACGGTTTATTGCCTTTCGTTGTATGTCTTGTTTTATGTTGTATGAGCTAACCTTTCTTGATTGATTGTGTGGCCTCACTTAGTGCGTAGACCGACTCATAGATGAGTCTCCTTGTGTAGTGACTCGTAGTAAGAGTCATGGAGTGAACTAACGGGAATGTAGAAACGCACTAAACTAATGAACCAACGAACGTTGACGCAAACCAATGAACTCACTAGAATGTGAGAGAGTGTACGGGAGTAGTAACCTCCCGATAACAGTAGGAGAATTGAAATGAATAATCCACAAACAATAAGTAGTGGAAGTACATAAGTAACCTCAATTAGAGGAATCAATGTTGGTGCAAGTCATGAACCTTGAGAGTAGTAAAGAATGATGAGGGATCCCAAAGCCCTTAGCAATTAGTCGACCCACTATGAGAGGACCCGACTGATGTAAGTAATGTCCCGAATATGAGAGTATTCGATACGTTGGGGAAACCCTTAAACCTGAGAATACTAGACGGTAGTAATTCCCTAAGCTAGTGGAGGTTATCAAGAGAGATACTTCTAGGCTAATCCATGAGATTGTAAGATACTCCATGAGAGGAGTGTTGGGAATTTGAGTAGTCCGGTAGAAATGGACAATTGTATATTTGAGGAGCTAAGTGTATAGCCTTCGAATTGTAGGCCCGGTGGCGAGTCTTGTGTATGACTCCGCCCAGAGACCCAAGTAATGAGTATTGAGTATTGCGTAAGTATGAGTATGTATGAGTAAGTATTGAGTATTGAGTATGTACGAGTAAGTATTGAGTATTGAGTATGTATGAGTAAGTACCGAGTATTGAGTATTGAGTATGTATGAGTAAGTACGGAACATTGAGTAGTGAGTATGTACGAGTGTAGTAACGAGTATAGAATAAGGAGTGTGTACGAGTAAGGGTATGAGCATGGAGTGATGAGTATGTAAGAGTAAAGTAATGAGTAACAAGTAAGGAGCAGGTACGAGTAGAGTAATGAATATCGAACAACCCCGAAGTAGTAACGAGTAAGTAACTAATACGAACGGTCGACTATCGAATTGTCTTCCTTAGTAGATATTGAACCTTGTATGTGAATGTAAGTATTGATGAATGTATTGTGTAGTAATAGTATGTATGCATGCATGTAAAATGACCTCCATGTATATCCGACCCAAAGTAGTCGGCGTACCGCGGTTAGCACGCGGTATATGCGAATTTCATGCGCAGCGTAAGCTGACCCCCTCGGGGGACCGTTTTTAGTGTGCAGGTACCCGAAGCTGATCACCGTTCGAGAGAGTAGGACGGGGACTGCTACGTAAGCATGGGTAGTTGTGTAGGGATTGGTACTTGTATTGTAATGCGAATTTGGAAGCTTAAACTGTATCGGTAATTTAAGGATTTTAGTATCTCGGTATAGTAATGTATTGGAGTTGTAATTGGATTATGGATGAGTATGCAATGGGGAGTATTGTATTGTTTAGAGTACTCGGTATGTTCATATTCATCAGACCGATAGTATTATTTAACTCGCCTTGTTAGTCACGTGGGTGACTAACGGCATTGTACACCCGCCGTTGTGTAAGGAGTATCCGCTGCGAAGGTAAGTATTTGTACAGTAATGACGGTATTAGCGGTAGGGGTGTTACAAAAAGTGGTATCAGAGCGAAGTATCGCTCTGATGGATGAAATACCGAGTTTAGGAAAATACCGAGTTAGGAATTATAAACTTAGGGCTAAGGGTTGAGTGTTAGCGTGAGAGGTACGCTAGTTAGGAACCCCCGGGTGATCCGGAAACCTACAACAACCATACCCGCCCTCCGCAACCCCCATATAAAGTTGGAACAATAACGCCAGAGAGATGGAAAGACCTCTCACACTCGGGTAAAACCCGATCTGGCAGTTACAAGTAAATCTTATTAGAAAAGAACCTGTCATACGGTAGAGTCCAAGAACTGGAAGTCCCGAAGATGGTTCGCGTTGGATGATGATGACCGCACCTAATGGCGAAGGATTGAAGATCCTAAATAAAGGATAGTGGAATTTATGGCACCATGGGGCGACATGCTTCGCAGTCGCGAGAACCATGAGTAGCCAGCAAGGAGGAAGCACAACCGCACAACGAAGCAAGGAAGATGGAGTAACATGCCCGAGACAGAAGAGTCTACGGACTGTAATGTTTGATAATACCAATAACGGTATACAAACCGACTAAGGAATTAGTCGAGTTTGGAGTAACACTAAACCTACAGGCCAAGATGCTGTAATAACCAAACAACATAGTTCAGATGACAATGAAAGTATTCATAAGACATACACCTATAGGACTACAACGTGGTTCCTAAGGATAAGTCAAGTCTCGTTAACCACAGTGAAGGTGTGAGACACCCGGATTGATAACAGTCATGTCAAGAACATTGAGAAACAACTCAGGAGATAGACCACCAAGGTCAAAAGATCCAAAGAAGATCTAATAAGACCACCAAGTATGGATGGGAACGATACCGTAACCGGTATACGTTAACCGAAAAACAACCTACCCGCGCACTTGCCCAGGGCAAGTGCAGCAACTACAAGACGGTTGGAAGACTTTTAACAACCCGCAAATACTTGCTAAAGTACCGCTATGACGAATGGAGCAAATATAGGATTACCAATCCTAAGAAATCGAAACAATGAAACCTTGGAAAGGCCTAACGGCCCGACCAGTGTATCAAGAACATTCCAGTCAGCAGGAAGCTGGACTTGGTCAGGACTTTAGACATGGCAATGCCATGAAGAATTACTTTTCACACCGAACTATTATTTCAAAACCCAATTTTTTTTTCTTCAAAACCACAAACCTTCTTTTAAAACTTGGATTTTTAAAACCAAACCGACGGAATTTCGGTGAGTATCATAGAATGATACAAGAATAGTTGACAATAGAATACTTTACCTAGGCGTGTGACGAACACTACGAGTGTACCCAAATATGGGATGTGGGACGACCGCACTCCGAAGGAGCTTGCGGGCCTGACGGATAGTTAGGTAAGTGGTAACGTGCCAAGACGGTACCCCACGTATGTATACATGTAGTGTACGAAACACGGGAAGTAGTCAACTCTGTTCTACGGACCATAAGTAGATTTAAAACAGAACAACTGGTTACCTCAACCGAACAAAGGAACTCAGATAAGCTACAAGCTAAGGAGTCAGAAACTCACTACAGGAGAACCATTAAGAGTTGAAAGTGCAAGAAGCACTAACAACGGGATAAGACATTGGATATGTCTCGAATATATCTATGTAAAGCAGGATAACTGGAAGGAATACCCAGTCTAAGCACAGTAAGGCAAATGCCTAACATTAACACATCAGTGTTCAATGAACGGGATAGAATCCCCAGAACAACTACCACAAACACACAGGGTGATGTTATAAGGTACCAGAAATACCATTATCACCGGAAGGGATATCAAACCCGTTATAACACAAGGAAAAACACCAATGGTCTACCCTAAGAACGGGAGACGTTACAACCCCTAACGGGATGACTCAAATCCAGAACCGCAAGGTAGGATGACGGACTGAACATACTTATAAATATCAGCCAGAGGTGATAGCATAATCAATAACACCCAGGAGCAATCCATAAAGGGTATCAAGTCAACACAGTTGAATGAAATGTCATGGTAAGAACACCACAATTGGAACGAACATTCGGTTAGAACACCGAAGGGATCCCACTTGACAGGGGATACCCCAAATCAATACCAAGCTACAAAAAGGGTCCCCAACAGACAAAGCGTGATGTGACGATCGTGTCAGGGAGCCCAGTATCACCTCCAAATCCAGGGATGGTTATGGAGAAATAATCACTTGGGAACAGCCTATAATGAGCAGAGCTCTAGGCAACATGGCTAGTAGGCCATGAAACTGTTACCACACAACCCAACGGTTGCAAAACCAATGTGAACTATACGGAAAGTGGTCAAGGATGACACCAATAAAAGAGTGACAACCAATAATTGAGGATGCCCCTCATAAATGTGAGACCGCAAGAGCGGTGAACACATGGACCCCAAGAAGGGGATATCATCAGTAACTGTCGGGAAATATATTCCTTTAAGAACTACTAACGTAGTCAAGCTTGAGCATACAATTATTGTCAAGCAATGTGAAATAAGCTTCAACAGCAATTGTTGACAACCAAGGAGTAACCGGTTATAAAACCAATGATGCTCAGGGAGCTCAGAAAAATAAAGGAATACTATATTCTATATTTGCCAAATACATGGGGAATCATTGTATAAATGATAGAGATACATGAGCTGAAGCTAGCAACAGTGGATGCCATGTAAACCAATACTGTGGAATCAGTAAGAACATGGTGCGCGGCAGGCGACCAATGTATGTGAATAATCACCCAATGCTATGGACTTGTTAATACAAGACGGTAGATAGACCGGGCAACAAGCCAGGAGTCTGCACCAAATGATGAAACACCACCTGAAGGAGTAACGATCATTCCTATCGCGATCACATAAGAGAGTTATTGCCAGGAGTTTACGCCTCTGCACTCTGTAGGACTGAGTGTTTTGGTAGTGCACTTGTGCAGTTAATGATCAAGTGGATAGCTAGGAAGATGGAAAAAGGTAAAACGTGGTAAATTCTTCCTTTCACCAATGAACATGGCATAAGCCAGCTAAGCAAAAGCTTAGAAACAAACCGTACAGCCTAAGGCCAAGGAAGCACGAAGAGTGTGGAACACACTAATAATCACAAGATGTAAATTCCATTGGAATAAAAGTGAAAGGAGACTTAAGAAAGTCAGTAGGACCGACGCATGGAAAATGCAAGGTCATACAAGCAAAGAACACTTGTATCAAACAAAATACTGAGCATAATTCAGAAGCTACTGACAATGGAGGAAGCACTACAACTAAGTAGTGACTTAACCTCACCCGACAATAAGTCGGAGGAACCAAGTGAATGATCACTACAAAACACAACAGTATGTATATAGATTGCCAGAGAGCTGGTTATGAATCTAAAACTCATTGAGTTCACGCACGGTAAAGGAATACCACGCTCGATGGAACAAACCTTATTCCCACGAAAAGAGGGGTAAAAAGGTGATGTTAAGGATAACAAGAAGGGCGAATAACCCGAGCTATCAGAGTCACGCAGCAGAAGCTAGCGGGCCCAAAATTCTAAGTGAAATACACCTAGTGAATAAAAGGTCAATCATCAATGCCTTGAAGCCATTTAGGCTAGAACCGAACCCGGTTCAGAGTTAAATAAACTCCGATGGAATTTCTTGATGAAGGGACTAACCGGTAATACGGTTAAGACCTATTGATCAAGGAACATTGTATAATAGACCGCATGGAAGCTGAACCACTCCATGACGGCTGAATGCCTTCGACCAATGTCCAATGATGACACATGGTAGATTACGTGGGCGTAATCCCTTTCAAGGGGGGTAGAGCGAAAACCGCGAAATGTACGTTTTACGTGATAGGTGCGTAAACTACAATGCGCATAGCGCAAAAGTATTTGTTTTGATGATTGATACTTATGTTACATAAACATTTGTATTCACTCATCGTGTAATTATGGTTATTTGGGAAATAAGAATAGGAATGGAGTAGAGAAACCCCAGGGGAATGGAAACCCCGATTGGTAATAGTATGAGGAATGAGTATGTATGGGAGACTTGAGGAGTATAAATTGGTATGGAACCGATGTATGTAATGAGTATAAATCGGTATGAAGCCGATGTATTTTATGAGTATAAATTGAGTATAGTAAACTAATGGGATATTATACCCATGAATTTCCTAAGTATAGTAGTTGGAAGATGCAGTAAAAATTGATGAGATGGTTAGTAAGTAAGTAAGTGAATCATATAAATGGGAAAATGTATGTGCGTGATTATGAGTAGCAAGATTAAAAAGATAGAAAACGAAATAATGTTTGACAATCTGTCTGTTTGTATTGAGGTGGGAAGTGGAACTTGATTTGCTAGCGATCAAGGGAAACCGAACACAAATTGGGGTGGAAGGATAATTCAACACCAATGCTGATCACATTGGGGTTGAAGGACTCTGGAAGCTCCCTTAAGTGGCCACAATAATAACACTAGTAATAGGAATAATCATCATAAATGGAATTTGGGAGATGTATGCAAGTTTTCAAAATGAATTTCCAAAACTAATTTGGTACAATGTTTTCTTCAAACTTGAGAATGAGGATCGGTTTTGAAACCGCTCCCACGGGCGCTAGTGGATCTTCCATGCCTAGGCACGGGTATCCGGTCGAAACCATAGGAGGTGAAGCTAGTTTTGAGTCTGTGGAAGTGTAGAGTAGTTTGAAACCACTACACCATTCGTACGGTGACAGTGTGTCTTTTGTATTTTTCCAAAGGCACTGGGGCAGCGTAGTCCCGAAGTAAGTATGAGTAAAGTATGAGTATAGTAAGTGCCTGAGGATCTCTATATGTGCAAATGAATTTGATCAGAACCAAAGGACCGTAGAGCCAGAAAGTGTAAGTGCTCAAGTCATGACGGCCGTGAACCAGAAAGCGTAAGTGTTCAAACGTGACCGGTACCTGAGGGATCACTCGCCATTGGGGGAGGATTGTACCTAATTGTCTGCGGATGGACCCCCTTGGAGAGGAGTAAAACGGATATTTTTGATTGCTATGCATGCAGTGACATGCTGTTTGGATGCGTAGTATGCATCATGTCAGACATTTGGAGTTTGACAAATTATATGCAGAGGTTATAACCTTAGCATAGAGTATTTATACAAGTAACAGTATTAATTCACCAACTTTGAGGGCAAAGTTCTTTAAGGGGGGTAGATTGAAATACCCCGAACTTAAATATGGTGATTAAATTATTCTAATATAGTATTTAAGGGCTAATAGCGCCTAAGTAATTTTTGGTAAGGAAAATAAATCCAAAAGAAATGAGAAAACGCTTAGAAAGCGAAAAAACGCTAAATGAGCGTTAAATAACCATAGGAGGTACGAGACCTCGGTTATAGTATCGTAAGGATTCCTAAGGCTTATTTATGCCTAATTAGTATATGGGAACAACTCCTGAAGAAAACGGATCCAAATAAGGTATTAAAACGCTAATAGAGCTTTAGCGCACGTTTTTCGAGGGAACCCGAAAACGTGACTTTGAGCGGTCAAACGGACCCGTAAAAATTATAAATCATTAAATAAATATTATTAAGCATTCATGGAAGCTTAATAGCCAATGAAATCAGTAAAACGAGAAAATAGTAAAAACTGTCAAAAACGGGAAGTTGTGGGGTAAAAGCATAAATAAACCAAACTAGTGTGTCCACTATTGTCAATAAAATTTTTAAAACCCACAAAAAGGCTGTGTACAGCCGATTCCCTTCCCTCACACACAACAAATAAGTAAATAAAGAAAGAAGAAAAGAAAGAAGAAAGAAAAAGAATACAAAAAGGTAAAAAACACTCTCTTTCCTCACTTTTCTTCTCTCTCTCCTATTCCTCTTTTCCCCATCGTGAGACCTCTCTTCTTCCCCCCCTTGCAGCGATTTTTGCAGCCTCTCATGGCTTCCATGGCAACTCCATCTTCTACCTCATGCTCTAGCTTCACTTGAGCTCCAAATGTAAAATAAAATACATATTTGAACTCCCCTCTTCAAGCTCTACATTTCTATCTTTTCAAAATCCGAAAATGAGCAACTTCATCTCCATGGGTTTTGCCCATTTGAAGAGGAAATGGTACCAAATCGAAGCATGGAGTCTCCTCTTCCACTTAAGGTAAAAAGATTCAAGAGAAAAACTCATTTTCTCCATTTCCATGCCTTGGCCGATTTTTGCCCCTCCTTGTAATGCCTTGTTTCTTCTTTGTTTGAGCTTGGTTCAACTCTCCAATGGTGGAGGAACTCTCCTTTGTATTCAAGGCTCAAAAACCTCTCTTAAAAGCTCCAAGGTAAAAACCCTAACTAATGGTAATTTAAACCCTTCATTGAATTAGTGAAGTTTTAAGAGATTAGGAGCCTAATTATATTCTCCTTATGTAATTTGGGTGTTGGGATGGAGTTTGGAAACTCCATCCCCTACATGGCCGATTTTGCAAGCAAAAGAGAAGGAGAAGAAGTGGGAAAAGAAATGAGGGAAAAATAAGCTCAAGGTAAGAGCTCTTCCTTAATGCAAAATTTTAATGCATTAGGATAATGGGAATGGGTAAACCAATTTAAAGAAACCAAAATAATGTAGTAGAATTGTAATTGTGGAAGTTTGGGTATTTATGAACAAGTATGTGAATTGTAGGCCTTAGAGCCAAGGAATTGTGTATGTGTATTAATATTGTGTTTTGAGGAATTAATGATGTATTAAGATTGCTTGTATTGCTGGTAGGACCCTTGTATGGGTGTGGCTAGAATAGGAATGATTTTGGTGATGATGGGTATGTGTGGATAAGTGAGAATTGTAGGTGAACTATGGCAAAATTTTAGTAGGAATTGTGCATTAAGAATGACTTGGTGAATGGGAGAACCAAGGTGTGTATTGGAGTTAGTAGAGATGTTTAGTAACCTTGGAATGGTAGTTGTAGGATGAGAATAAATGGGTGTAAAATCTGTAGCAAATAGCATGTGAAATGCATTGGAAAAACAAGAGAAAGAGTTAGTGCTTGTAACCTTGAAGATGGAGATTTGACTTGGGTATAGGTAGTGTAGTCGATTGGAAATGAATTGGAATGGTAAAATGAAGTTAGGACAAGATGCAAAATGCAAAGAGAAGTGTAGAAATGCACAAGTGTGCAAGTTGTAGAAATGAGAATGGAAATTTGTAGAATTTGAACAAGAAGTTGAGTAGGTATTGGACCATGGATTTAAGGAGTTTTAGTGAGTGTTTAAGTGTGTTTAATTATGTACAAAACATGTGGAAAGATTATGGAATGATTGGAGGTGGATTAAGGGTTGATTTGGGGTTGAAAAATGACCTTAATAGCAGTTTTTAGCAGGGTCCGGGACTTAGGATATGTACCAAGTCCCGGACCGCTTCAAAAAAAGGCCCGAGAGTGGATGCAGGAATTGGTCCGGGACTTAAGTCCAGGACCAAGTCCAGGACCAGGTCTAAAAATCAGCCGAAAGTACGCAGAAGCATTGGTCCGGGACTTAGGGTCCGGACCAAGTCCCGGACCACCCCCAAAATTGTGCAGGAAGTGTTTTTAAGGGTTCTAAACATGGGGAATTGATTGGTAATGGTTTTAGAAGTTGTTAAGGCCTTGTTTGGTGATGTTTAAAGGTCCTAAGAAGTGTAAACAAGTGTAGGAAATGAATGGGAAGTAAGGACATAGTTTGACATGAGCGAAACTAAGTATACCGGGATAACGGGGTAAGTACGGGAGTAGTAATTACTTGTGTATTGTATGAACCTAGTATTAATAACAATGTTGGAAACATTATCAGTGGATCAAGTGTGAACCAAGGAACAAGGGAACACACGGTAAAGCTAACCCCGGTGAAAGGTATGATTTTCTCATGCCCCGTATGCTAACCGAGTTACGTTGATTTGTGTGCTGTATGCCGGCTAATCAAGACTAAAGCATGAAAACGGTTTATTGCCTTTCGTTGTATGTCTTGTTTTATGTTGTATGAGCTAACCTTTCTTGATTGATTGTGTGGCCTCACTTAGTGCGTAGACCGACTCATAGATGAGTCTCCTTGTGTAGTGACTCGTAGTAAGAGTCATGGAGTGAACTAACGGGAATGTAGAAACGCACTAAACTAATGAACCAACGAACGTTGACGCAAACCAATGAACTCACTAGAATGTGAGAGAGTGTACGGGAGTAGTAACCTCCCGATAACAGTAGGAGAATTGAAATGAATAATCCACAAACAATAAGTAGTGGAAGTACATAAGTAACCTCAATTAGAGGAATCAATGTTGGTGCAAGTCATGAACCTTGAGAGTAGTAAAGAATGATGAGGGATCCCAAAGCCCTTAGCAATTAGTCGACCCACTATGAGAGGACCCGACTGATGTAAGTAATGTCCCGAATATGAGAGTATTCGATACGTTGGGGAAACCCTTAAACCTGAGAATACTAGACGGTAGTAATTCCCTAAGCTAGTGGAGGTTATCAAGAGAGATACTTCTAGGCTAATCCATGAGATTGTAAGATACTCCATGAGAGGAGTGTTGGGAATTTGAGTAGTCCGGTAGAAATTGACAATTGTATATTTGAGGAGCTAAGTGTATAGCCTTCGAATTGTAGGCCCGGTGGCGAGTCTTGTGTATGACTCCACCCAGAGACCCAAGTAATGAGTATTGAGTATTGCGTAAGTATGAGTATGTATGAGTAAGTATTGAGTATTGAGTATTGAGTATGTACGAGTAAGTATTGAGTATTGAGTATGTATGAGTAAGTACCGAGTATTGAGTATTGAGTATGTATGAGTAAGTACGGAACATTGAGTAGTGAGTATGTACGAGTGTAGTAACGAGTATAGAATAAGGAGTGTGTACGAGTAAGGGTATGAGCATGGAGTGATGAGTATGTAAGAGTAAAGTAATGAGTAACAAGTAAGGAGCAGGTACGAGTAGAGTAATGAATATCGAACAACCCAGAAGTAGTAACGAGTAAGTAACTAATACGAACGGTCGACTATCGAATTGTCTTCCTTAGTAGATATTGAACCTTGTATGTGAATGTAAGTATTGTGAATGTATTGTGTAGTAATAGTATGTATGCATGCATGTAAAATGACCTCCATGTATATCCGACCCAAAGTAGTCGGCGTACCGCGGTTAGCACGCGGTATATGCGAATTTCATGCGCAGCGTAAGCTGACCCCCTCGGGGGACCGTTTTTAGTGTGCAGGTACCCGAAGCTGATCACCGTTCGAGAGAGTAGGACGGGGACTGCTACGTAAGCATGGGTAGTTGTATAGTAGGGATTGGTACTTGTATTGTAATGCGAATTTGGAAGCTTAAACTGTATCGGTAATTTAAGGATTTTAGTACTCGGTATAGTAATGTATTGGAGTTGTAATTGGATTATGGATGAGTATGCAATGGGGAGTATTGTATTGTTTAGAGTACTCGGTATGTTCATATTCATCAGACCGATAGTATGTAGTATTGTAACTCGCCTTGTTAGTCACGTGGGTGACTAACGGCATTGTACACCCGCCGTTGTGTAAGGAGTATCCGCTGCGAAGGTAAGTATTTGTACAGTAATGACGGTATTAGCGGTAGGGGTGTTACAATACATGCTTTACATTCATTATATAATCATACACAATACAAAACATAAGGTAAACAACAATACAATAGCATACACAATCCTTACCTTCACAAGGGTTAGTCAAATTACGCATCCGGGTTAATCGGATGCTTATTAATCTTTTACTCATTACACAATGCTTATTAATCAGGAATCGTTAGTGATTATATAAGCTAGGTTAATTAAAAGTAATTAACCACTCGATTGGACGAATGTTATGGGATTTGAGTATTTGGACTCCGGAGGAGAATAGGCAACCGAACGACCAATGGTGAACGGTATGGTTTTCTTGTAGCCTTCTTGCTAACGAGGTGTACCTCGGCTTGTGTGCTATTTGTTTAAATGTTTCGACTAAACAAGGTAAAGCATGCAACCGGAATATTGTGTTTGTTGTGTGATTATGATGCACTAACACAACTTATCCTTGAGAGCTTACTAACTATGATTAGTAAATGATTGTGTGAGAAAATGGAACACTCCCTAGTATTAGTTTGTTAATACCTGAAAGAGGTTTAACTAACAAACATTGTCTTCGAGACTTCTACTAACTGGAACTTGGGGGGGGGGGGGTAAGGAATCCGGAATGGTGTCGGGCATGCATGTTATTGGTTAGGTTGTTGGTACCTATAGTAGGTCCAACTTCCTTTGAGACTCGTCTTTGACTTGTCGCCTAGAGTCGACATATAAACTCGACCACCTCGGATTACAGTTCAAGGTGGGAGGCCAGATTAAGATGGTGCGGTGGGATCTCCTAAATCCCAAACTTAAGAAAATATGTTTTTTTAACCAATGGAGTTAATAGCTCATTGGCTAGGGTTTCCTTTGACCCGACAAGGATAAACACTGAGTTAAGAAACAACCAATTCTAATTAAAGATGGTTGGTACTATGAGATTTGAGATAAGACTTGAGATGAGATAAAGATGGACTGAGATTAAGAGGAATCATAACTTAAGGAGTTAAAAGTTAACTCACTTATTTAAGGAACACTTTTAAGTCGTTCAATCTGATTGAACTATGAATTGTTTCATATGTTTGTGTGGTATTTATTGTACTTCTTATTATGTTGTATTAATAATCCACCGTATGTTTATGACAAAGTAGTCGTCGTAGCCCCGTTAGCTTGGGGGCTATAAGTTAATCATACCAGCAAAGGTGCTGAGCCCCTAGAGGCATCCATAATTATTTTGCAGGTGAACGACAGAAGACGACCGTCCTGAGAGTAGGATCGGGTAGAAGTACTTCGGGTTGTTCTCCTTTTTGTTACATGAGTTGTGCATGTACACTCGTTTAGTAAATGGTATGAGATGTAGTATGATGTATTAGGATATGAGATATTTGTAATAAGAATATGTATTTGGTTAAGATTTAGTATACACTAATGTTCAGTATATTCGGGTCCATCAGACCATAGCTAGATCTTGGAGTATTTAGTATGCCTAGTTAGTCACGTGGGTGGCTAACGGCGGTAACACCAATAGTTGTAAGAATTCCGGTGCAATGTTAATATAAGTAAGTGGAGGTTTATGAGATGAGTATGGCTTTATGAGTTGGGTGTTACAAAGATTGATATAAAATATGTGTTCAAAACTCTATATTATTTTTTATGGTACTAATTAATTTTGAAAAATCTAAGAAATATTTATTTTTACAATATTTTATAATATTTTGATCTTTTTCAAATTCATATATTTTTATTTTTTTATTGTATTTTGATTTTTTTATGAATTTTTATGAATTTTGGTGAACTTTTTAACACTTAGGGGCATATTGTGAACTTCAAAAATACTTTATTAACTAGTAGGGGTATTTTTGTCATTTTCCTTCTGGTCAATGGCTATAGTGGCATTTCATGGAATTTTGAAAAAATATAGAAGCATTTCGTGACTTTCTTTTTTTTAGTGACATTTCATGAATTAGTAAAAAATATAGTGGCATTTCATGAAATTTCCCAAAAAAAAACAAAGAAAGCATAACGCGTTAGAAAAAGTGTAAAAGAGGGAAAAGCATTCTGGTACGTGCCTCATGTGCCTAGTATCTTCTCGTTGCTTCCTTTCATTCCCGTTAGCTTCTCAGCTGCCGGCTTCTTTTTTGCTTCCTGCTTTATAGTCAGTGCCACCCCATAACCACCGCGTAGATCCCGCCAAACCACCGGGTTTCTAGCCTGGTTGGGAGGTTCCTTGTGGGTGGTGCTTCCCACTCCCCCTAGTCTCTCTGCCTATCTCCTAGTTCATGCTCTATTCTGGATTGTAGCTCTCCTCCGGCGACTATGGGAAAGCGGCGCCCTGGCACAGGGCTACTCCGGCGGCTGCTTCCTCTCCTTCGCCTTCTTCGCAGGTCCGTTCCCCCTTCGTGCTGTCTCGGGTGAGAAGATATGGTGGTCTTTGGCTCTGGAGTTGGTGGTCGCCCTCCTTCGTGTGCTTTTCCCCACCTTCTTCGTCCGTACCCGCTTGACGGTGAAGCAAGATGCAGTCCAGCTTCCTGATCTTGTTATGGGAGCAAGCTTGGGTGTTTGGCGTCGTTGGTGCTCTGGGATCTTTGTCGGTCATCGTGTCTCCAGATCAATGGGAATTCATCTGCCGCCCTCTACGTCGATAAAGCTAGGTGTTGGCCATATGCCTAATGGTGTTTCGGGTGCCAGCTGTGTGGGGGTTAGAGTCGGTTGGTGCTTCTATGGTCATCCTTGGTGATTAGTGCGTTTCCAGTAATATGGGAGTGCCACTGCCGCCTTCAATGTCGGTGAACCAAGGTCCTCTCAGTTTGGCTACCGTGAGAGGTGATGCTTCGGTGAAGGCCGCCAGTAATAGTGGAGGGAATGCCCGTGTGTTAAAAGTGTTGGCTGTAGTGGTATAGAATATACCACAGATAGAAGGTAAAGAGCTTCCATGTTTCTCAAGTTCCAGTCCCGTCCATTTCTGGCGACCGGGCGGATCCTGCCGCCCGGGCGACTCCTAAAACGTGTGGTCCAGTTCTAAAGAAGAGATGGCCTGGAAGAGTTAGTCCAGTCCAGGAGCAATGTCCCCGGTCCGGAAAGATTATCCCAAAAGATGAAGCCCGGGCCAAAAGCTGTATGTAAACCCCATTCCAAATACAATGATCGTCGCCATAAGTCCATCTCATTCATTAACAACGCAGCGGAAAAGTTCTACTAATTTGGTGTTACCGCGTTAGTCACACCCCGTGACCAACTAGGCCTATTCTCTTACAAGTCACGGTCTAACTAACCGGATAATTACTCGAGCATCTATACAATACAATCCATAAACCACAACTTATACCGAGTATCTCATATCCTAATACATCATACTAACATCTCATCCGTTTACTAAACGTGTGTACATGCATAACTCGTGTAACAAATGTAAAAGCAACCCGAAATACTCTACCCGTTCCTACTCTCAAGACGGTCGTCATCTGCTATTCACCTGCAAAATAAACAGTTGCCCTGAGGGGGTCAGCACCTTTGCTGGTACGATTCTCTTATAGCCCCCAAGCTAAAGGGCTACGACGACTAATTGTCGATAGCATGAAGTTCATTAGATACACAACATAAGTAAGAAGTGCAATAAGCAACAAGCCACATATGAACAACCATAGTTCACACACAATGAACGACTTAAAAGCGTTCCCTTAACAAGTGAGTTAATCATTTAACTTTAAGATATGATTTCTCTTAATCTTAGTCCATTCTTACCTACCTCATCTTATCCTTATCTCAAATCTTATCTCAAATAAGACAACCGTTCTTTAATTAGAACTGATTGTACCTTAGTTCGTTGTTTATTTTTGTCGGGTGTTAAACCCTAGCCAGTGAGTGAATTATCAACTCCACTAGTTTAAATAAACAATATTCTTAAATTATGAGGGGTGTACGCTTGACCCTCCTGCGCCAACTGAATTTGCCTCCCACCTCGAACTGTTCATCTGTGGTGGTCGAGTCTATTTGCCGACTCTAGGCAACGAGTCATAAGACAAGTCAAACGGAAGACGGATCTAATGTCGATGCCGACCTCCTTCCTTAACATGCATGACCGGAGTTAGTCCCGGATTCCTCACTCCCAAGTTCCAGTTAGTAGAAGTCTCAAAGTCAATGTTGTTAGTTAACCACTTTTGGTTACTAACAAAACAATATTTGGGAGTGTTCCTTATTCTCACACAATTCTTTACTAACATTGTTAGTAAGTTCTCAAGGTAGTTGTGTTAGTGCATCACACAAACATCCATTGCATGCTTATCTTGTTTAAGATCGGAACATTAAACAATTAGCACACAAGCCGAGGGACACCTCGTTAGCAAGCAGGCTACAAGAAAACCATACCATACACCGGAGATTGGCTAGCTTTTACTAACGTTCGTTCGCCTAACCCGTCGAACGTCTCCGACTATCCAGATCTATAACCAGAACTAGTATTAGTATCTCGTGTCTTAGAACTAGTTTGGTTCTCTTTTCAACTTAAACCTCTTTCTAGGTTAACCGGGTATAATAGTTTACCGTTAAACGGGATCGTTCTTTTAGGAGCGTTTTCAAGCTCAGTTTAATTCATTAACATACTAACGTCGTTAGCAGTTACTTAGTTGCACAGTCAGCAACCTTAGACTTATACGGACATTGTATTAGGTTTTTGTAGTTTTCACTATTTGAAATACCCCTAAATTAATTTAAATTAATTTAGGGGATTTCTTTTATTAAACCTTTAATAATATACTAGTATTAATTATTATTATTATTGGATTTATGAAATATTAAAAGTATAAGGAATTATGAATATTAAATTATTGTATGGAATTATGAGTATTAATATTATGGAATTATGGAAATTAATTTAGGGGATTCCTCCTATTTAACTCTAAGGAATACAATTTAATATTATTAATTATTATATTATTTATTATGTATAGAATTTAATAATAAGATTTAGTAAATAAATCTTGGGAAAATTTATAACACTCCTCCTATATTTATAAAGATTTTAGGAAGTGTTGGAACATTGTTTTGAAACATAAAAGTCAATAAAATTCTAGAACCCCTACCTTTTAAGCCTTGCTAGGGTTGACTTTTTGAGAATGGTCAACCCAGGCCATGAAACCTATACCAATAAATAGGTATGGAAAACCATGAAGATCGATAAAAGAACGTCAAAACGGATCATCCTAGCCAAGTTATGCTAGATTGAAGTTAGAGTCAAAAATTTGAAATATGCCACGTGTCACACTGTCACGGGTCGCCCAACACTTAGCCGATTTATCCCCTTGAATTTCGGTAACAAATTTCAGTATTTTGCCCTAACTTTAGACGGCTATATCTCACTCATCTCTCATATTTTTCAATGCCGTCTTTTTCATTCTCTTCTCCTTTGAATCCTCTAAACAACCATAACTCACACTAACCCTAACTCATCCTAAATCAAACCGGAAAATCGAATCAAAGTAGCCACCCTGCAAAACCGTAACTGCAGTTTCCAGTTTTTCCTTCGAATCAGGTAACTTCGTCTAGCCATAACTTCTTCGTTTCTCAGCCAAATTTCATGTTCTTTAGCTCGTTTTGAAGAGCTCTAATCCCTCTAAAACTTTCATGTTGATGGTCTAAGCCAATTCTCAACCTTTTGGAAGAACAAGGTGTCTAAACTTTCGGATTTGTCACAACATAAAATCATAGTTTTCTTTCCAGAAAATGCAAGGTAAACTCGCAACTTCCAGCTTCGATTTCTTTCTGTGTAGTGCAAGTTAGGGTGAGTTCTTGCAATCATTGTGTAGAGCTATGTTTCTTCTTTCTAATGAGCCCAAGAACATGGCCTAACTCGATCTAGAACGTATCTTATAGATCTCCAAAGTTCACTACTCGAACAGCTCGAGTTCGAATTTTATTTCCAGAAACCGATTACGATTTCCGTCACCGGTGCTTCCCTGGTAAGTCTCCGTTCAATTCCTCATACTTTGACACTCGATTTTTCAATATCGACTTAGCCCTACTGCCAATGATCAATATGCCTTGTATTGAGAGAATCTTGCAAAATCGAATTCGAGAGACTCAAGAACCCTAACTTTCGTAAACCAGAATCGAATTTGTTGTGTATTGCATTATAATTGGGAAATTAGTATCATTAGAACCGAAATTTGATTTCGAAACCATGGAAACAAGAATCACTCAATTTGGTTCTGTAGATTGTGAGGAAATCGTGAATTAGTACTCGACTTCGTTTCTGGATTCGATGAAGAACTGGGGCTTCAGCGTCCGTCCGATCGGGGTTAAAAGATCTGGACGGCCGAGATTAAAACGTTTCTAATATAAGTTTATTAAGGTTTATAAATTCCAGTAAATAACCTTAACTTGTTGAGTTAATTTAAATACCTTCCCGAATGTATTTTGACTTGAAATTTTAACCATAGATTCATTATTTAATCTAGTTTATTTTGATGTAAATTATTATGGTTTTGGAGTTTTTAAACATAAGTTATGATTTTTGCAAGTTACGGGTTTTCTGGAATTATTTGGCTAAATTAAAAAGATATTTTTATGAAATAAAAATTTATAATATGTCTAAAATGTTATAGTTACTGTATATTAAATTTGGGAATTTTTGGGCAATGGTAAATGGTTTTAAAAATTGTGTTTATGAGGTTTTCATAAGAATAACTTATAATATATGGTTTTTAATGTAACCAAAATTAAAGTATGGTTTGTTAATTAACTTTTAAGCTGGGGAAAATAAGGGAAACTAAATAACATTTTATAATAGTAAGTTTATAAATGTTTGGGTATTAGTTTTTATGAGAAGTGAAATTATTTACATATATGTATATATATATACTTATATGGTAGATTTAAAAATAGGAACTTATGTTAAAACAAGGAATTTAATTATTTTTACGTTTTATTTATTATATTATATGGGAGTTAATAATTTTAATTTAACTAAGGAATGAATAAAATAGTAACTTAGGTTAAATCAAGGAACTAAATTAATCTACATTTATATTAATTATATAATATGGTAGTTAATATACTTAATTGAAACTAGGGAAAATACTTTATTTTATAAACCATATTTTGGATGTAGATATGCGTAAAAGTTAATATAAATAATTAAATGCAATAAAACTACATAAGGAATGTCTTGAATAAATCTAGTATACATATACGATAAATAAATAAATAAAAGACATAAAATACCTTATAGCAAATAGAATATGAAGGGATTAATAAGTTAAACTAAACCTATACATAATACTATTGGAAGAATATTATATGAGGTAGTATTGAATTGTGGTTATGAAATTAAGCTTCAAGAGTTATCTTGGATTTCTAAGATTTATATAAACCATATTAAAATACATGTGTAATATTATTTGTCAAAGACCAGAATGTAAATCTATAATTTGGTTAGGTAATTAATAAGTTGGGACTTAGGAATATTTGTAATTAGATTTTACACAAATAGAACTTATTATTATTAATAAATAAATTTAATACTTTTACATCCAAATGTTCTTAATATATAAACAATAATAAAATAAGTAAAATACTTTTACATCTAATTGTGAGGTGGGTTAGTAAGTCTAGATTTAATCATTTATTAACATTTATGGTATTGAAATATAACTTGATGTTTTAAGATAAAATCATTAAAAGGATTATGATAATAATAATCCTTAAGTTTCTTGGCATTAGATAAGCCATATGAACTACATTTACAACATTTATTACCAATACTTAGGATGTGAGTTTACAATTAAGTGAGGTATTTAGTAGTTAGAATTTATAGAAGGTTTATAAATAGGAATTTGATACTTAAAACCTTTGAACCTTTTATTAGATAAAACTAAGATACATAAGATATTGTATTGATATACTTTACGGTAATGGGGAATAATGATAGGTTATTTGAATATAAAATATGGGAATTTTCATAATAGATTATCTTATTAAATAATTAACAATTTCACTTATGAACCAGAATTT
Source organism: Limonium bicolor (assembly GCA_023374045.1). Taxonomy (NCBI): domain Eukaryota; kingdom Viridiplantae; phylum Streptophyta; class Magnoliopsida; order Caryophyllales; family Plumbaginaceae; genus Limonium; species Limonium bicolor. The sequence continues at coordinate 87,023,714 of CM041781.1, read as the reverse complement.
AATTCTCTGATAAATTCTACTCTATGTAGATATATTGTCCATCCTAAATACAATAAAGGAAATTAATTTATTAGGTTACTCCTTTGAAACCTTAGGTTTTGTAAAACAATTTAAAACGTATTTAAGGCTTAAGTTTAATGAAGTTTAGTACAAAGGATTGTACATAGTCTATAGAGGGAATGTGTGTAAAAATAAAACATTTAGGAAATTAAATGTGAGTAAGGATACATAAAAGGTGATACTAAAACCCTTATTGTATAGGTAATAATAAAATGTATAATATACCTTGTGAATACTAAATGTAAGATTAATTCGTTTAATCTAAGTTAACTATAGTATAGTTATTCAGGATGAGAAACAATTTAACATCTTATGACAAGTTTATTAGATGATTGTAATTAAAAGTCATTCTGAACTAAAGATGAGATAATTGAGTTTGGCAGTTCAATTAAGTTATAATAAAACGCGTCTACAACACTACGGTTCCAATATACAAGATGTAGATCTTAATTAAGTTAAGGGAAAGACTTAATCATAATGGGTTATCTAGTAGGTATTGTTTAAATACAAAATCTTTACATTGTGAGATAATAGTATAGTATTCTGAGATCAGTCCATCATAGGTCATAATACAATGTTTATTCTAAATTAGGAATAAAGGTATTAGGCTTAAGATTATTATTGAAATTCTTAGATTTGATTATATAATATAAACACATTTATGTTATAAAGGTCTCAAAAGTCTTGAATGTGAGGATTGTGGTTAAATATGAATTAAGTGGATAGGAGTGGACAGTTAGCAGGTGTTAATAAAATACATTCCTTGATCCTACGACCTTGGGCTATACAACCTTCTAAAATAAGTCAAAGGTTATACATAACATTTAAGCAAGGGCTTATAAGGTAATTGAGATTTGGAAATAAGAGAGAGGAATTTATTTAAGTTTTACCTAGGGTACGGGTTATTGATAGTAAGTTATCTTTAATGTTCCCAGAGAATTGTTGAATGTTTGCACGAGTTTTCTAGAACTGCTACAGCGTTGACCAGGTACGATTTCTCGCACTCCTATATTTTTGCTGTTTGACTTGTGGAATGTTTTGGAAAACGCTAACTGACTTTAAGAGGAATTTCTAAAAAGGAAATGGTTGTGTGACTAACTCAGCTTGTGTGACTAACTGAGCCTTGAATGTGAAACTCACTTGGATTTTGGTTCCTTCTATTTGGTTGTTCCATTAGACATTGACTGCTTAGGGTTTACACTTCTGCACTCTGTAGGACTGAGTGTTTTGGTATTGCTCTGAGTAGTTAGTGATCTGGTGGGAATTTGGAAAAGGTCAGTTTTGGTAATTCTTGTTTTGACTCTGGATATCATTTCATCCATGAGCTGGTTCTTGATGTTTCGACGTGCGCGCGTCTTCAATGGTAACAGTAGGGGGCTGTATATCCCTCGCCCATAGGGGCATTGATATTTAACAGCAGGGGGCTGTATATCCCTCGCCCATAGGGGCATTGATATTTAACAGCAGGGGGCTATATATCCCTCGTCCACCAGGACATTTTTAATCTGACAGCAGGGGGCTGTATATCCCTCGTCCATACGGACGTTTATATCTAGCGGTGGGGGCCATCTCTCCCATTGGTTTTATTCCACTCTTGAGTTATTGGTCTTGGATCTATCCCATCATCCTAGTCCTTTGTGACTATCTGAGTCTTTCTACTCCTAACGGGAATTGGGTTTAACTAAGGCATTGGATGTCCACTAACACATGGTGTGGTTTGTTTCACTAACTTTACCTTTTCTATTATTTATCTTTATCCTTAACTTATTATCTTTGGCTTGGTGATTTTAAAGTGCCTTGTTTCCCTGCTTTACTTTCAAGAGTTTAATTTCAAGTTACTGTTTATTTTGAAGAGTTGTGTTTTAAAGATTGTTTTGGAGAATTGTACCAGTTCCATTCCAGGGAACTGACTCACCCCTCCCGGGGTGGGCTGCTTGGTTTCATCTTGCAGGTATTAATTCTTATACAGGTGGCCACGAAGAGCATGAGTGATTGGGATGGGAATTAGGGATTGTGGAGAGTTATTCTATTTTGCTAGTAGTTATGTTTATGTTGTTTTTCTCGAGTTCATACCGTAGCTTTTGTAATTTTATAAGTTGTAATTGGTGAGGTTTAGTGCCGGGTGTTTGGAACCCGATGGTCTGTAAACGCCAGTAGAGATTTTATATTCCGCTGTATTATTTATTGTAAGTAGGGGCGTTACACTATTCATCAGTATTTCACTATTCATTTATACGGTCTCGTATTCTACTATTCATCGTATTTCACTATTCACGTATACGTCTCGTATCTTACTATTCACATATACGTATTTCCTATTCATGTATACGAGTACTATTCATGTATACCAAAAATTTTCGCATACGTCCGTATGATACGGAGTATCATACGTATTTATTTCTTTTTCCAATATAACTTGTATTTTCATTAAAAATCCTTTAATATTGATTTTTCTATTTTTCTTAAATTACGGGTATACGTCTCGTATACCCCAAGTTATATACGGGTCTCGTTTACCCCGTGTTAACTCTGTTTCTTTTACAACTTGTTTCTAAATTCTTTATTTAATTTCCTTAACATTCTAAACACATAAAAATGTGTTATTTACATTCCTTACCCATAGCTTTCTTTTAATTTCTATTTTACTCATAATAAGTTCTAAACTTGTTATTTTTATTTCTAATTTCTTCCAAAGTCTTTCTTAATTAATTTCTTTTATAATTTTGGTCATTTACCAAAGTATACCAGGGTTGACCAGTCTTTTACGGTCAAACCCCTAACTTTCTAGAATTTACAGTTTTACCCCTAAAGTTAATTTAACTTAACCTTTATTCCTTAAATATTTTAATACCTAATCTTTTGGTATAATTTTTATTCTAACTCATCCTAATATTTTATAAACTGTCATTGACCATGTTTGACCACGTTGACCACGTTTGACCAGTAAAATTACCATTTTACCCTTGTAGTCTATTCTTTCATTTATTAACTAATTTAACTCCAATTAATTTCTAATTTTCGTAATTAATTCACCTACAGATTTTTGAACATCCAAAATCACTTTTAACATCTCCAAACCACCAGATTTTTATTATCTAATGTTATAGTATATAAATACAATCTTTTATTAACCTTAAATATACCATAAACCTTATAAATCCTTATAATTCTTATAATCCCTTTATAAATTGTAAACTTAATTCTACAATTATTTTCTCATCACCAAAACTCTCAAAAATTCCATATTAACCTCATATATTTTCGGCAATCACATTATGTTACCAAAACTTCTTAAATTTTACATATTACTCTTAATTACTCTAATTCTTTTAATTTAACTAAGTTAGATAATTTTCTAACTCAATTATATCGCCATAATTTTCGGCCATAATATAAATCATAGTTTATGAATTTTCTTGTATATTATGATAGCTTACATTGAAGCTTATATCGTAAGGAGTATAAATCTACTCTTAGATTTAATTAACATTAACTTTTAATAAGCTAAAAATTGAATATTAATCACTAAAATTTCGACAATAAATAATAAGATGAAGAACATGTTAGATCTTATATAGATCAACAATTAGAACCTTGAAATAGGTAGTTGTAGGATTTACCTTGTATATTAATCTTTAGCTTAATATTTAAGCTTGATTTCCTAAGAAATTTTGACAGCAATTTGCTAGAGAAATTGGCTCCAAAATCATAGAATAAGATGAAGAATAAGAAGGTTAGTAACCCTAGGCACTCGGCCTTGATGAAAATCAAAGAACAAAGAGTTTCCAAGAAGGCAATGTTTTACCTCGAGAATAAAAGGCACTTCTTCGTGGTGTTTCCTCAGAGTTTAGCTATTGATGTAAAGCTCTTCGAAAGAGTATTTCAACGAGCTATCAATCTTGGAATTTGGACTTAAGATGAGAAAGTTATGATCTGTGCAGGACACGGTGTTCTTTAAGGTTCTAATCTAGCTAAATGGTGTTTTTCATGGAGTTTCTCCAAAGGGAGGAGGAGCCACGAGTTCAGGAGCTCTAATAAGGATGAAGAAGTGTCTGATTGATGAATTATTCAGGGGAAAATGCGATAAGGCACTCATGGAAAGGCTTAATAGGTGTAAAGTAAGCAAAATGACATTTTAACACCTTTTTCTTCCCTTCCAAAATCGGAAGCTGTATGCCTTGCTGGCTTTGATTTTTTTCCGATTCCTCATTGTATTTAGGTAATATTAGATGTATTAATGTTGTACCTAAGGACTTATACCATGTGTTAGGTATGTTACATAGCCGAAAATGCCTTAAAAACACCATTTTATGTGCTTCGGGTTCACATTGATTATGCAATTTGTTTTGGCTAGTTTAAATGTGTACTTAGTATATTTACATCATTTAGAAACTTTGTTCATGAAATAGCATGTTGCGCATTCCAATTTAAACAAAGTTGTTTAGTGGTTTCTCCTTGACTTTCGTCAGTTTTAATCCCTGACTTACTGTGGGCTTGTATACTTATTTTGTGTGTATACGTAATGGTTCCTGTGACCATTTCATTGTTGTTTCATTGGTTCTTTATGGTATTTAGGCTCATTAGCCTTTTCGTTCCATGTATATGCAGACTGTTATTCTGAGTGGTTAGAACAGGTGTAATTTACATAAAAGAAAGAAATTAAAAACTCAAATTATAAATGTCGGGCTGCAAACATTCCCGGTCGTAGTAGTATAACGAGTGTCGTACCACAGGGAGATTGTTCAATTACCCTAGTCTTGGTAGTTACTTAAAAACTGTAAAAAGGGTTTTAGCCGGAGGCAAGCTTGATTTGTTGTTTAAATTAATACAGAAATAATAAAAAAACAGTTAAAAGGGAATTAAGTGATGTGGATGGAAAAATGTATCCTAGGATAGGGGGGAATTTCCAATTTCCCTAAATTACTTAACCATATTTTAACCATGTCTCAAGATTTATTGCCATATTAGAGTAATAATTGTCAGTTACGACCTCTTATAAAAGCCTTAAAAATTTTTCCCTGCTCAGTTCGGGAGTGAGTGTAAATATCTTAAATTAATTCCTTTGTGGACTAGACTATCTCAAAACATATGTTGATAAACTACCAAATAATGCAGTCGTTTGTCGCGCAAAGCATTTAGCATATTAGTTGAAAGGAATATTAAAACAAGTTAAATGAGAGAAACATCGGGTGTGATAAATATTAATTTACTTAATATTAGAAAATCAAACCCCCATCCTAGGTACAAATGAAGAAAAATTAATCAGACATTAACGGAGATAAGAAGATTGAAATAGATAGATTTTGACATTAATTCAAGGAGGAAGAACTGGCTGTTCTCGCTCTCATGCTGCTCTTCTATTTCTTTGTTCTGCGGAGTGTGAATGAGTGGTTGATAGGTAGGATATAAGTGGGAAGCGAATGGGTGAGTGTGGTGAATGGTTTTCTTCAGGACTCCCGTCGTGCGTGGTGTTGTTTATGCAGTTAAGGTGGTGGGTTTATGATAGAGGTTTGGGTCGTACGAATTTGGATTGCAGATGAAGAAGAGCATTGATTACTCAGTGATTGCGCAGGGGACAACTGATTACGCGTGCGGAGTAGATGGATAAGTTGGGGGGAGGAGCCACGAGTTCAGGACTACGGCGCGAAGAAGAACTGGTCGCTGACTGATAATTAGTCACGGTTATGGTCGTAAGGCCTCATGGAAAGGCTTAATAGGTAGCGCGTAACCCGTGTTGTACGCGAGGCGGTAGACTCAGTGTTGTCCGCGAGTAAGAGGCGGTTTAGCCTCTGTCGACCGCGAGGCGGTTGCCTCAGTGTCAACCGCGAGTTAAGAGGCGGTAGCCTATGCCTGTCCGCTAGGCGGGCTGTGTGGTGTCCGCCTGTTATCTCGAGTCTTTCGTGACTTATTCCTTCCAACTTCGAACCGGTTCTAGATTCTTCGTTTGGGCTCCGTTTTCTGAGCCGTTTGCGTCTATGTTGTTCGTCTCTTTTCAACTACTTTACTCCAGCTTGGTTTTCTCATGTTAAACCAATAAATTTGTGAGATAAACAATAAACATAAACTAGAGGAAAAAACTAACCGAAGTGGAGAAATGAGCAAGAAAAGTGCTTAATTATTATACATGAAATACACCTAAATAACATGCTCATTTGGACACTTATCAGTATACATGCTTAAAGCACATTTTTCCTTAAAGCGCATTTTTTGTGCTCTAAGGTGCGTTTTTGGTTTAAACACTAATTCCGCTTAATGCGTATTACTAATCTTAGGGGTATTTCATAATTGAAATCTCTTGGGAACTTATTGCCAGTTCCCTAATTTATTTGTGCTCTTTAAAACACCTTTTGTTCTAATTGTTCTTAGAGCATATTTTGAGTAAGTTGTTGTTTAATCCTCTTCTAATGTTTCTAAGGCATGATCTAGCCTTAGTATATCCTAATTAGATAGTTCATTAATATATTAAGGTTTGGGGTATTTCAATCTACCCCCCTTAAAAAGAACTTTTGTCCCCAAAGTTCCCATGTATCTATATCTCTTATAATACACAGGTAACTTCACATTAAAAGATCATATAGATCACTCAATATCTGTATAGGCATTCTGACTCATAAGGTCTGCCATATATTATTTACCACACTTGCCACACAACATGTCTTTTGCGTGTTTTAGTAATCAAATACTCTTTGTATATTCTTTGTTGTATACTCCTCATGTAACCGGTCCGCAAACAAAGGTTTTCATGTCCTCGAGTTTCGTGAGCGAGTAATACAGAAATGTTATCCGCAAGTACCGATTGGGCTAGACTCTTACGCTCTCTGGTCGACGGTCCTTTGGAAGATCAAAACATCACATACTTTTGTCGTATCCCCCCATGTCGTCGGTCCAAAGACAAAGGCTCGTACGTCCACGCCTTTATGGGCTGAGTGATACAAAACCATTTTGTTCTCCTCATGTCACCGATCCGAAGACAAAGTTACATACGTCCTCGGTTCCATGAGCGAGACTTAGTAAAGAAAATACATGTCAACTCCAATTCCACTTTATGCTTGCATCTATTCTTAACGTGGTTAATTGTGACCACTTTAGGAAGTCAGGAATCATCGGACTGATCATCATCAGCATCAGTGTTGAACTATCCTTCACCCCAATTTGTGTTCAGTTTTCCTTGATCTGGCCAAGATCAAGTTCTACCTCCCACGTCAACTTCAAACAACCAAATAATTATTCATGTAGCAGTTTATATCTTTTAGTCCTTCTAGTCATAATCATAAATCAATACATCTCCATATTATGGAACTTAGTCCATAAGTCATTCTTAATTTACCTCTCAGCAATTACTTAGAGAATTTAATTCCTACTAGGTTCTACATCGGTCTCATACCGATTCATACCTCATAACATTACCATATTTGGTCTCATATCAATATATATCGTAGGGATCTTAATTCCCCTGGAGTTTCTACTCCTCTTTACCTAAATTCTCGCATCGAAGTTCAACGAGGTAGTCCTCTAATACATCTGGTATTCGCATCTGATTGTGCGTAATAACCACAACCACATAAGAATGAATACATGTGTTATATGACATACATATCAAACATCAAAACAAATTGTATTGTGCTATGCACACTGTAGTTTACGTACTCAATACGTCAAACATACGCTAAGCGATTGTGCGCTCTACCCCCCTTAAAATGGATTACGCCCACGTAATCAACATTATATCTTCCTTGAACATAGGTTCAAGATGTTTAGGTGTCACAGAGCAGTCTAGCTTCCATGTAGTCTATCTCACATTATGATTGGGTCAGAGGGTCTTCACCATGGTAATGTCTTAGTCTCTGTATCAAGGATTCTTATTGGTGTTTATACCAATCTTACAACTGGGTTCCAGTGTAGCCTCTAAGGCCCCAAAGTATTTGGTAGATAAGTCGTATATTTTATTCGACTGGAAGATGTGAGACACATCATTCCTTTTTCTCTTTTGTTAGGTATATCAAACCTTAAGATACGGTTCACTAGCTTCTGCTACGCGACTCTGATAATCTTGGGGCTTAGTTTGCCCTTCTTATCCTCTTCAATATGTTTTACAGCTCCTTTGTATCCTTATAATTTAAGAATAAGGTCTCTTAATGGACGCGTGGTATCTTTATCTATACACGGTCTCAATGAGTTATAGCTTGTCTATCCAGTTCTCTGGAGATCTGATGTTCATGCTGTTATGTGTGTGTTCCAGCGTCTGAATTGTTTCCTTTTTAACCGACCCTTAGTCTGAGATTTCTGTATTATCTGGAGCTACTGTTCAGTGCTTATTGCTTCTTCACAGTTTCCTCAAAATCTGGAGCCATATCAAATGTTCGTACTTAGTAATCAGTGCTCCCCGCACTCATAACTTTTAATTATTTTCCTCCTGTAATGAGTTCTCTGACTCTATTAATATCGTTGGTTTAACTGAGTGCTTCCTCCTCAATTGTTGACGGTAACTAGCTGCTCTGGTCTGGATTTGCGTCGCTGACCGTCGTACGAAGTCGACTACTTCTCGCGTTTCTTACATTACTCGTTTTCATATATGGGGGTACCTTACTGATACATTGCTACTTACCCGACTAACTTATAAATTAGTCTATCAGACTCACAAGCTCCTTTGGAGTGCGGTCGTCCCATATCTCGTTTAAGTATACTCGTAGTGTTCGCCACATGCTTAGTTACAACTAATTTGTGAAGTATTCTGTTGTCAATCTCCTCTTTCATCATTCCATGATAACGCACATGTCGTTCTTCTTGAACTTAATCAAGGAATATCCATCTACTGGGTTCATAACTACATTATACCTTCTGTATTTAGTACGGACTCGATCCTTAGTAATTTGAGGTTCCTTTCCTTAAAGCCTCTTATCTCATTTCTCATGTCGATCCACTAGGAATGCCCTTCCAGTTCCTTACGGAATGGACAATGTGCTTCCTGTGAAACCTTTCATCACATGGTCCAGACTACTGGCGTTACTGCACAATCTATCTCCCATTTCATCACCTTACTTACATCGGGTTTTTATTCATAAATCTGATTGCTTTCGTGTCAATATTTGATTGCTTATAAATAGTGGTTGCTTTGCTGCGCACTGTAACTTAATCTACCTGACAGGTATTGTTCTCATGGCCTCCACTACCGAAGTAGCTTTAGCTTTCTTATATTGCCCATTGATGGCGTGATTCTTCGGTCGTTTTACTTCAACGTCTTGTCTTATTTTCAATCCCTTTCTGGTGTAAACACACTGGGAGTTCCCCAGGTTTGATGTAGGCGGTTGTCGCATCATACTATAAGATTGTTATCATTCAGCTCGAAGATATTGCTTCAAATTTCAGGTTTATTTGTTGGTTGTATTCTATCTCTAATAAGTGAAAGCCCATTTTGAGGGGTTTATTCCCACTCAAGGCCTCACAACAAGGAGAGGTATCCCCACCCTAAAAGGAGTGTGGTTCATCCTCCACCTCCGTCATTGTATCACCTCTCTATTCTCATTGGTGCACTTTCTGGCAATTCATCCTCAATTAGTATAGGTTTTTATAACCACTCGTATGTACAAGTTGTAGTTCATTCATGGCCTAGATAAGCCTTTTATGCTTTCCTGTGCCTCGAGCTCTGATGTATTTAACATCCTTGGCTCGTAGGCCCTTAATGCTTGATTAATGTCAAGAGAGCCGGTGTTCGGTTCACTGTTGTAATCTTAATCATCTGTAGGTTATCCACGTAATTCTCTAGTTCTTTGAACTCTGTCAATGTTGGGTCACATCATTGGATGTACTATTGGGCTTCACAATACGTTGCTGTATCTCGCTTCCTGCTGTGGAAGTTCGCTTAGGTAATCCGATGTTAATCAGTGTTTGTGACAATACCTTCGCTCTCATAGAATTGCATCTTTTAGCAATTAAGGATTCATTTTCATTAGGCATCTGCCTTCCGGTGTCTAAGTCGGATATTACCCTGGCTATCATGTGCTGCCATGTCAATACTTTGTTCAACTTTCGTTGACTACGCCACCCGTTAATGACTAATCATACTTGGGTGTTAATGAGTTAGGCAAGCAATACTAACCATCGTTTATGGGTCTATTTTCTGCTCAACTATACCAACTCTATGGTGTAGTCCTTTGAGGTTCTCTCTTTGGGATTGCACGTCTTTGATCCTAGGTAGGTCATTGCTTAAATTGTTTTCTCTGATTCTGTTTCTGGGGTTTATCTACTTCTTCAATGGCGAGTGTTGTTAATGGTATTATTCTGGGAGTTCATCCCATTTTTATTGAAAGTTGTTATGTCATCCGTCTTCATTGTATGTCGTAATACCTTCCTTGTAGGTTATTACTTACATCTGGTCTTCTCCCATTGTTGAGTAATCTCTTCGGTTCTTCCATTCAAGGTTAGGCTTGGTTTTAGGTTAATGTTCTTACCTGTAGTGTCTGTAACACCCCTACCGCTAATCCTATGCTTACCGTCCAATCATCCCCATTAATCCTAACTACTCGCAGTGGAAATACTACTACTACGGCGGGTGAAACAACGCCGCTAACCGCCAATACGGCTAGCCGTATTGGCGGTTAGCGGCGATGTTTCACCCGCCGTAAGTAGTATAAGCCTAGCTAGGGCACGCTGACTATTTAAGGTCAAATAAACATGCGGTTCATTTTTAACATGCATACATGCTTTACATTCATTATATAATCATACACAATACAAAACATAAGGTAAACAACAATACTATAGCATACACAATCCTTACCTTCACAAGGGTTAGTCAAATTACGCATCCGGGTTAATCGGATGCTTATTAATCTTTTACTCATTACACAATGCTTACACAAACCTTCTCTTACTTTACTTACTTACTTGTCCATACTTGTTTACTCATTCTTACTTACTTACTCTTACTCATGTTAAGTTGGTATGACCTCCGGGCAGGGACTACACCGTCCCACCACCGGGTTTTACTTGGCTCATCAATCCAGGATGCTACCCATTTAAGGGGTTTGGGCCGTGGGCTTGACCAGTTAAGAGCCAGGAATTGGATCCAACCTCTTGTGTCTCCGCATCCTCACGCGTGGCCGAAACTATATCAGACTTCTACTCATTCCAATTTTATTACTAAATTATTAAGTTAGATTGGTTAGCTTGTTAGGAATCAGTTAGAAGTCCAATCACAATAATATTCGGTCACAACATAATACATCAAGCATACACACAATCATAATCATCCATACATTTCATGAATTATACAAACTATGATTAAAAGATATATTCAACAAGATACAACACAACATATTCACAAGTAAGCATAATAACTCCGATTCGTGCATTTATCTTGTTTGGTGATCAAGTAGCACACAACACACAAATCAGAGTAACCAAGGTAGCATACGGGGCATGAGAAGTTCATACCGTTCACCGTTGTACTTGTATCCCAACTTTCCTCCGGTGTTCACAATCCAAGTCCTATGACATACATACAATCGAGTGATTAATCTAACTATCATTAACTAAACTCGATTACTCTTACGTTTCCTAACTCATACTTACTATACCTTTACAATTCTTATACTTACATATGGTTTACTTACTCTTTATTACTTTTAAAACTTGTTTATACTCTTAATGCCCTTTAAACATCCTTAATTAAGTCCTAATTATATTATACTATCATTACCATTCACTTCCTTACCATAATACCCATTTAATACACTTAATTTTACAATTCTTGGTTGGTCCGGGACCTTGTCTGGGTCATAAGTCCCGGACCAACATGTGGTCGCAATTCTCGGCCTGATTCCAACTATGGTCCGGGACCTTATACTTAAGGTATGTCCCGGACCAGGAGCAACTTAAAGTCTCGTACACATTTTTAATTTGGTCCGGGTCCTTGCACATAAGTCAAGTCCCGGACCCATACTTGTTGAAACTCTAGGTGCGTTTTGCAGGGGTGGTCCGGTCCTTGCACTGGACTTAAGTCCCGGACCACTCCTTTCTCTAAATCTCGGATACAAAATTCAGCATGGTCCGGGTCCTTGTCCATGGACTAAGTCCCGGACCTCCTGCAGTATTTTGCAAATTTGACAATTTCTTAATCTGTTACAAACCAAACTTTGCCTAGTTAATTCCCCATGGTTCCTACACTTAATCCCACATATTTAAGTACCTAATTAGCCTCCTAAACATGTTTAATTCCTTTACTAACCTATTACTCCTTTTATGCTAATTCACTCACATATTTTCTTAAGTTCTCATTTCAGCACTTACACTATTTTTCTAAGTTACATTTTGCTACAGATTTTGTCTCTCACCTTCTCCATCTATATCTCCCTCTTCTAATGTCATTTCTAAAGCTTCTAATGCATTTAACCACCCTCTCCTAACTTTCCCACTAACTAGCTCAAATTAAAATCTGTTTCAAGGATATGTTTTTCACCTAGTTTCTAGTTTCTTAAGTGTTCTAGTTCTAGGTAAATTTTGACATAACCTCCCCTAAATTCTTACATTCTCACCACATCATTTATTCACACTTTGTTACCCAATTCACCTGTTTTCAATAAACATCAATATACAAAACTCTCATACATAAATACCAAACACTAAACACTTCTAAAATTCCTGCACACTACATTCAATTCCCATCTAGGTTTTGACAGTTTTTAAATTCTTTTAAGCTCCCAAAACAGTTTAGTTCTTCTTCCTAATTACACTACTACTCATTACCATTTTCAATGTACATTCAAAAGCTACTAAAATCTGTTACATAAAATATTTACAAGACTACACAATAGAGTATAATTACCTTGTTCTTCTTCTAGTTTTTCTTCTCTTCTCTTTCTTTCTTTCTCCTTTCTTCTTTTTCCTTCCCACCGGTTTTGTAAATTAAATTCTCTAACACTACAACCCATCGTTACACACCACCATTTCAATACGAAAACCAACCTTAAATCATTCTTAAAAGCTTAAGGCACATTTTAGGGTTTAGGGATATATTATCTTACAAGGGTGTAGATGAAGCTTAGAGTAGCTCAAGAACAATATTTCTACTCCTTCAAAGATGCCAAAATCGGCTGGGAACAAAAGGAACAAGGAGTTCACAACTTGAAATCTTTATTTTGCAAATGAGAGTAAGAAAAGGTAGTGTTTTTTGATTTCTTTTTACCTTAAACCAATGAGGTGAAGAAAAGCCTTCTAATGGTGGTCTTTGTTTCCAAAGCAAAGAATACCCATGGAGATGAAAATGCTTATTTTTAGATTTTGAAAAGGGAATAGTGTTCTCCTTGGTGAGAGGAACACAATGGTATAACTTTTGTAATTTTTGGTGTAGGTTTGGACACACCTAACAAGAATAGAGAAGATGAGATTGGTGTGGGTTCTCTCAAATCACCATTGTTGTCGCCTATGGAATAAGAAAGGAAATAGATAGGAGAAGAGGGGGCTTCTGTACGTGGAGGTGTGGGGGAAATAGCGGAGAGAGAGTGGTAAAGTAAGGTATGTTACTTTTTGCCTTTTTAATTCTTGTGTCTTTTGCAAATAAGGAGAATTAAGAGAGTGTGTGAGAGAGGGAAGGGAAATCGGCTGCCACACCACACACACACAAACTTTACATTTTTATTTCAATAGTGGACACACTAATTTGGGTTATTTATGTTTTTACCCCACAACTTCCCGTTTTTGACAATTTTTACTATTTCTCATTTTATTGATTTTATTGGTCCTTAGCCTTCACTTATGTTTATTAATGACTATTTAGTTGACCGAAATTGTTACGAGTCTATTTGACCCACTTAAAGTCACGTTTTCCTGGTTTCCTCGAAAAACGTGCTTTAAGGTTCGTTTGTTGTGTTTTTAATCCGTTTTAAGGATCCGTTTTTTCGGGATTTGTTCCCTAATATTTATTTAGACTTAATTAAGCTTATAAATTACTTATTAGCCTAATTAATCACTATTTTTAATTACGGGGGTATTTCAATCTACCCTCCTTAAGAAACTTTGCCCTCAAAGTTGCTCAAGGTTAATAGTTTAATAATTCTACTCATTAGGCAAACCAATTGCCATAATGTGTCTTACTACCACCAATGAGGTGTTTACTTCCACTACATACAAGCATACACAATTCAGGCACCATACACAATTCACATACACAATACACCATTTTCATACATACCATCACACAATACACCATTACAATCCACACTACATGTTACACCAATACATTACACATCGCACATACACATCCATACATTACACATTACACATACACACCACCGAATACACTCCGCACTACATGTGCCATCATAACATACACACTATGCAATGCTAACCCGAAGCAATGCAAAAGCAAAAAGGCTCTACCCCCCTTAAAAAAGGGGTACGCCCCGTACCCGTATCCACTAAATACTAGTCTATCTAGTCTATGAATAACTGTGGGTACTTCGCCTTCATGGCATCTTCCAACTCCCATGTCGCTTCTTCGACATCATGGTTTGACCATAGGACTTTCACCATTCGTATAGACTTATGGCGAGTGTCTCTGGTCTTCCTGTCAAGGATTCTCACAGGGGTCTCGACATATCTCATGGTCGGCTCAATGGATAGTCTCTCAGACTCTAAGACATGAGAAGGATCAGCAATGTACTTCTTGAGTTGTGACACATGAAATACGTCATGGACACGTCCCAAATCCTTAGGTAATGCTAACCTGTAGGCTACAACTCCAACTCTCTCGGTGTAGACATACGGCCCTACAAATTTGGGCTCAGCTTGCCCTTCTGACCAAAACGGAGTACGCCCTTCATAGGTGAAACACGCAAGAACACTTGGTCGCCCACGGCGAACTCAAGGTCGCGTCGTCGCACATCCGTATAGGATTTCTGTCTATCTTGGGCTGCTTTCATGTTAGCTCGGATTTTCTGAACTTCAGCTTGCACTTGTTCTAGGTACTCCGATCCTATGATGACCACTTCACTTGACTCATCCCAACACAAGGGTGTACGGCAAGGTCTACCGTATAAAGCTTGGAAAAGCGACATCTTAATCGAAGCATGATAGCTATTATTGTATGAGAACTCGATAAGATGAAGCTTGTCTAACCAACTCCCCTGAAAGTCTAAGGCACATGCTCTCAGCATGTCCTGCAGTGTCTGGATGGTTCTTTCTGTCTGACCGTTGGTCTGAGGATGGAAGGCAGTACTCAACTTCAATTCTGTTCCCAACGCTTCCCGTGTGGCTCTCCAGTATCTCGAAAGAAATCTGGTGCCGCGGTCAGATACTATAGTCTTCGGGACTCCGTGATGTCTGATAATCTCCTTGTCGAATAGCTCTGCGAGCTTCACTACCTTCCAGGTGTCCTTCATCGGTATGAATCTGGCAACCTTGGTGAGGCGATCGACTACAACCCAGATCATGTTGAGTCCTCCCCTAGCCGGTGGGAGTCCTACAACAAAATCCATGGAGATATCGTGGAATTTCCACTCCGGAACTGGCATCGATTGTACCATTCCGCCCGATCTACGATGTTCAAACTTTACTTTCTGGCATGATAAGCATCTCAATACATACTCTGTCACATCTAATTTCATTCCAGACCACCAGAAGTACCTCTTCATGTCTTTGTACATCTTGGAGGCTCCTGGATGGATTGATAATGTAAGAACTGTGTGACTCTCGCAGGATGCGATCCCTTAGCTCAGCATTGCTTTGGGGGACGCATAGCCTGCCATTCAGCCGAATCAGACCATCTTCATGCAACTTAAAGTCATATTTTTCTTCTTCAAATGTACCATCTATGATCTTCTGTCTGATTTCGGTCAGGTAAGGGTCGCTCGACTGAGCGTCTCGCACCTCGTCAACCAAGCTAGAAGAAGCGAGTAGTGAATGGAGCGAGTGTGCTCGACGGCTCAGGGCGTCGGCTACAACGTTTGCCTTCCCTTCCTTATACTGTAGGTCGATGTTGTAGTCTGAGAGAAACTCCATCCATCTTCTCTGTCTCAAGTTCAATTATTTCTGCGTGAATACACACTGTATGCTCTTGTGGTCGGAGTAGATGGTGATGCTTACCCCATAGAGATAGTGTCGCCATATCTTCAAGGCGAAGACAATGGCTCCTAACTCTAAGTCGTGTGTCAGGTAATCTCCTCATGCTTTTTCAGCTGGCGGAGGCATAAGCTACAACCTTGCCGTGCTACATGAGTACGCATCCCATTCATTTGCCTGATGCATCACAATACACTTCAAATCCCTCTGTGCCCTAGGAAGAGTAAGGATGGGCACTGAGGTCAATGAGTCCTTTAGGCTCTGAAATGATACTTCGCACTCATCTGTCCATACAAACGGTGCATCTTTCTTCATCAGTGTAGTCATGGGCTTAGCGACTTTTGAGAAGTCCTTTACAAATCTCCGGTACGTACTGGCTAGACCAAGAAAGCTCCTAATGTCGGTAACAGTCTTGGGTCTAGGCCATGATCGTACAACTTCTATCTTAGAAGGGTCAACTGAGATACCTACGCTCGAGATGACATGACCGAGGAATGATACCTGATCTAGCCAGAACTCGCATTTGGAGAACTTCGCATACAGCTGGTTCTGCGCAGTGTCTCAAGCACTTTCCTCAAATGAATTTCATGTTCTTCTGCTGATTTTGAGTATACAAGGATGTCATCAATAAATACTACAACTGAGGTGTCTAACTGCTCACTGAATAGTCGATTCATAAGATCCATGAATTTTGCTGGTGCGTTTGACAAACCGAATGGCATGACGGTGAATTCGTAGTGGCCATATCTGGTGCGGAATGCCGTTTTCTCTATGTCTTGCTCTCTAATAGCAATCTGATGATACCCTGAACGAAGGTCGATCTTGGAGAAGACTGAGGCTCCTTTCAGCTGGTCGAATAGGTCGTCGATGCGTGGCAATGGGTATTTATTTTTGACTGTGACCGCATTTAACTCGCGTTAGTCAATACAAAGTCGGAGACTACCGTCCTTCTTCTTCACGAAGAGAACCGATGCTCCCCAGGGTGATACGCTCGGGCGTATGAAACCTTTGTCGTAGTAGGTCTCGCAATTGCTCTTTCAACTCTGTCATTTCAGCAGGTGCCATGCGGTACGGTGCCCTAGCAATGGGACCGGTACCTGGCAAGAGATCAATCTCAAACTCTACTGCTCTCTGAGGTGGCATGCGGGTAGCTCCTTAGGGAATACGTCAGGGAATTCAGATACAATGGGTACTTCGGGGTTGAACTCTGGATCTCTCTCCAGGTCTTGTACATAACACAGATACACTTCATGGCCCTTTCTGAGCTCCCGGTACATAGCCATAGCGGAGATGAGTGTGGTCGAAGGCTCTCTCGGTCTCTGGCGGTAAGATACAGTAACCCCAGAAGGACTCTTGAGCAGCAAGCGATGCTCGGCACAGAGGATTCTACCCTTGTGCCGCCTCCAACCAATTCATTCCGATTATCAAGTCGAATCCCAATCCATTAAACTCGATGAAGGAGATGGAAACGCTTCGCCTTTGATGGATCGTGGCTGATTTGTAGTATTTTGTACACTGTACTCGCTCCTTCGATGGGAGAAGTACCAAGAAATTCGGTAGCTCAACCACATCTAGCCCCAACCCTCTTCACAAAGATGGTGATACGAAGGTGTGAGAGGCGCCGGAGTCGAATAACACTGAGGCAACACTACCGTTCACTAGGAAGGATCCCGTTAAGATAGTGCCACTTCTACCGGCTTGTGCTTCGGTGAGGATACTCAGGTTACCTTCGGTACCGAGTCCACAACCTATTGAAGTCACAATTTCATAAGTATTGATGGTGGACACAAGTGGAATTAATCAACACTGCTCTTTATTGATAAACCAACCATCATACATACCGTGTCTCTAATACACATTACTAATTCATTACATGATACTATGAATTTAATACTTCCTAAAGGTAAGGTTCAGGCGTCCTGGTTTCATGTGTGTGGCATTGATTATTGCCGGTGGTGCCGTATTCAACTTGATCTTGTTGATCCTGTGATACAGCAACCTAGAGTTCCACCCATGATTAGGACATCTCCTGATCTCAATACCAGTTTCTGTGCGAGGTCCACACGCTTCTGCTCGCTATACATAAATACAGCGTCATCACCAATGGACCAAGACACTACGGGCACTTCTTGTTCAAGAGATTCCGTTGTCTCGTCCTTATCTTGGTGTAACCCAAGTCGTCCTTCTTTCTCATATAAGTTGACGATACAAAGGTCCGCTTCAAGTGCGGGGATCGGATCATATTCACATTGTTGTGCAAGTTCTACTGCTTGTGTGACAAGTGTCTGAAATTCTGGAGGTATTGTCGGTGGCGTCGCTCCGTCTTGTGTTCGTGTATCTTGGTATGTCTTGGTATAAGGGTTCCAATCCTTTCCCAAGCCACATCATCTCAGCTTCATTTTCGCTCCACCGGGAATTCGGGTGTATAAAATCCTCCTTGACTTGTTCCTAGCTTGTTGCAATCGTCGGATAATTAAAATTTGGGCTTCGGGTGTCAGGTAACCCTTTAATAAAATCATACCTGTTTGGATGACCTGACACTGCTCGCTGGAGCAGTGGTGTGTGGTGATGTCGATCTCTTATTGATTCGGGTTTGAAGGTACCGGGTACAGATATTTAAACTGCCTATGGTTGTAAATTTCATCTACGGTGAGTACTAGTTTCAACTACTTCATTTCATGCTCGATACATACTTCAATTCATTTACTCATGCATTCACTCAAACATTTACTCCAATACTTAGACATGCTTCACAGGATTCAAGGTTTAGATTAATTACCTGGGCCGGACTTAGAACCGGACCCGTCACGGTTAATAACGTGCAAGACAGGCTGCCTCTAGGGTGCACCCCTCTGAGGACCTCGGGATCCCTGTCCCTGTGGCGCCTGCTGGGCTGGTGCATCGCCATGCAACCTCCTTGCCTTCCCTCTGCTTGTAGCCTTGGAAGTTCCCTTTTGGCTTGGCATTTTCTGGGCACATATTTGCTCTATGTCCCGGTTTCTGACAGTTATAGCACTTGATTTCTCTCCCATAGCAATCCTTGCTAGGATGGTCTTGGTTGCACTTTCTGCACACGTAGGTGCGGCCGTCTGAGTAGTTCTTGGTGAAACAGGAGCCAGAACCTAAGGTTAGAGAGTTAGCACATTTGTGCGGAGATACTAGGAATGACTTATGCAAATACGAGTTTAGATTAGGAGTTTACCCTTAGGTGGGTGTGATCTCAGTGGCTTCGCAGCCACCGGCACAGAAGAACCAAGTTGAAGAAGCTCAACTGGTTTGCCCTTCTTAGTATGGGCATGCTCTCACTTGGGAAATTCTTTTGGGATTGCTGAAAGAAATTTCCCTTCTTCTTTTTCCAGCTCTTTCCTTAGTTTTGCTCCTCGACACTTGTGTTTTGTGTTGTGGCCTTGCGCTTAAGCGCGGTTTCTTCATCCTTAGTTGGCAAGTGATCTCAACGCGAGATGCCGCATGATAGCACTCCTGAAGTTTCAGGTATTAGCCGGGATTCTTAGTTAAAAGATAGAGGTAAGATTTAAGGATTTACAATGGTACTAAGGGTTTAACCGATATTTACCTGGAGGGAGGTAAATCTAGTGTAGCCCATGCCGTACCGAAGGTGATGGCTCAGACCGCCATAGAAGTGATCGACCAACACTTGGCCGGTGTATCCAAGGTCGGGTAGTAGACGAAGGAGGGAGGTGAAGGTGCGGTAGTACTCATCGACATACATCTTCTCTGTCATTTTCAAAGCATCCAGCTCAAATCTTTTCCTGGTTTTGACATGTTCTGGGTAGTATTTGGATCGGAGAAGGGATGTGAAGGATTCCCAGTCAAAGGTAGGGTCATCAGCATGCTCATTCTTGATTAGCTTCTACCAATCCATGGCTGCATCCTTGAGGTAGTAAGCTGCTACTCTAACTCGAACTCCAGCAGGAGCTTCGAGGGTTTCGAACGCCGTCTCCATCTCGGAGATGTAGGCTTCCAACTTAGCCAGATCACTCTCACCTCGGAAACATGGAGGTCGGAGCTCCGCTACTGCTTTTACCCAGTTTGCTTCTCTGGGTGGAGGGGGAGGGATTGGTCCCGCTTGAGTTTGCTGATTTTGTTGATTTTGTTGCATTGCCGTGATTACTTGAGGTAACATCTGTGCTACCGTGGCGGCGACGATCTCAGCTATCGTCTGCGCGCCCGGTCCGTCATTGGCCCCTCCTCTAGGGCGACCTGGACCTCTTCCTGACATCTGAACATTTAACGTTTGCATTAGGCTTTGTAACATATGACATTGTGACACCATTGGTCATGAATTTAAGCAAGGTCATCGTTCATAAGAACGTCAAGGGTATCCGTTGTTAACAACGGTAGTTCCTAGTTAGGTTTCTAAGTATCCGTCTCAAAACGGTTGAAATCCTAACTCGGTAATCCCTATGCTCGATAATTTCATGACATCAGAGTGACACTTTGCTCTGATACCACTTTTTGTAACACCCCTACCGCTAATCCTATGCTTACCGTCCAATCATCCCCATTAATCCTAACTACTCGCAGCGGAAATACTACTACTACGGCGGGTGAAACAACGCCGCTAACCGCCCATATGGCTAGCTAGGCTTATACTACTTACAGTGACAGTCTGATGTCTAAATATACCAAGCTACTAAAACATTGCTTACTAAGTACAAAATACCATACGCTTACAATAATGGATTACCGAGTATTTAAGTGTACTCATTTACAACCTTTCACTAGCTTCCAAAATAATGAGTTTAAAACAACTACTCATCAATACCAATTTACCATCCTATCTTATCCAAAAAGGTGTACCCCTTGGTACACCGGCTAACAAAAACCTACAGCCGTGTACTACTTAGTACACCATTCATTCATCATTACACAAAAAGAATCAAACTAAATCTCTTCATAGCCTTCACCCTTCTCGAAGACCTGCATTATATTAAAAACGGTGCCCCAAGGGGCTCAGCAAAAAGCTGCATATAAACTTTGCATATACCGAGTGCTAATAAGGGCACGCCGACTATTTAAGGTCGAATAAACATGCGGTTCATTTTTAACATGCATACATGCTTTACATTCATCATATAATCATACACAATACAATACACAAGGTAAACAAACAATACAATAGCATACACAATCCTTACCTTCACAAGGGTTAGTCAAATTACGCATCCGGGTTAATCGGATGCTTATTAATCTTTTACTCATTACACAATGCTTACACAAACCTTCTCTTACTTTACTTACTTACTTTTCCATACTTGTTTACTCATTCTTACTTACTTACTCTTACTCATGTTAAGTTGGTATGACCTCCGGGCAGGGACTACACCGTCCCACCACCGGGTTTTACTTGGCTCATCAATCCAGGATGCTACCCATTTAAGGGGTTTGGGCCGTGGACCAGTTTAAGAGCCAGGAATTGGATCCAACCTCTTGTGTCTCCGCATCCTCACGCGTGGCCGAAACTATATCAGACTTCTACTCATTCCAATTTTATTACTAATTTATTAAGTTAGATTGGTTAGCTTGTTAGGAATCAGTTAGAAGTCCAATCACAATAATATTCGGTCACAACATAATACATCAAGCATACACACAATCATTATCATCCATACATTCATCATGATTATACAAACTATGATTAAAAGATATATTCAACAAGATACAACACAACATATTCACAAGTAAGCATAATAACTCCGATTCGTGCATTTATCTTGTTTGGTGATCAAGTAGCACACAACACACAAATCAGAGTAACCAAGGTAGCATACGGGGCATGAGAAGTTCATACCGTTCACCGTTGTACTTGTATCCCAACTTTCCTCCGGTGTTCACAATCCAAGCCTATGACATACATACAATCGAGTGATTAATCTAACTATCATTAACTAAACTCGATTAATCTTACGTTTCCTAACTCATACTTACTATACCTTTACAATTCTTATACTTACATATGGTTTACTTACTCTTTATTACTTTTAAAACTTGTTTATACTCTTAATGACCTTTAAACATCCTTAATTAAGTCCTAATTATCTTATACTATCATTACCATTCACTTCCTTACCATAATACCCATTTAATACACTTAATTTTACAATTCTTGGTTGGTCCGGGACCTTGTCTGGGTCATAAGTCCCGGACCAACATGTGGTCGTAATTCTCGGCCTGATTCCAACTATGGTCCGGGACCTTATACTTAAGGTATGTCCCGGACCAGGAGCAACTTAAAGTCTCGTACACATTTTTAATTTGGTCCGGGTCCTTGCACATAAGTCAAGTCCCAGACCCATACTTGTTGAAACTCTCGGTGCGTTTTGCAGGGGTGGTCCGGGTCCTTGCACTGGACTTAAGTCCCGGACCACTCCTTTCTCTAACTCTCGGATACAAAATTCAGCATGGTCCGGGTCCTTGTCCATGGACTAAGTCCCGGACCTGCTGCAGTATTTTGCAAATTTGACAATTTCTTAATCTGTAACAAACCAAACTTTGCCTAGTTAATTCCCCATGGTTCCTACACTTAATCCCACATATTTAAGTACCTAATTAGCCTCCTAAACATGTTTAATTCCTTTACTAACCTATTACTCCTTTTATGCTAATTCACTAACATATTTCTTAAGTTCTCATTTCAGCACTTACACTATTTTTCTAAGTTGTATTTTGCTACAGATTTTGTCTCTCACCTTCTCCATCTATAGCTCCCTCTTCTAATGTCATTTCTAAAGCTTCTAATGCATTTAACCACCTCTCCTAACTTTCCCACTAACTAGCTCAAATTAAAATCTGTTTCAAGCATATGTTTTTCACCTAGTTTCTAGTTTCTTAAGTGTTCTAATTCTAGGTAAATTTTGACATAACCTCCCCTAAATTCTTACATTCTCACACATCATTTATTCACACTTTGTTACCCTATTCACCTGTTTTCAATAAACATCAATATACAAAACTCTCATACATAAATACCAAACACTAAACACTTCTAAAATTCCTACACACTATATTCAATTCCCATCTAGGTTTTGACAGTTTTTAAATTCTTTTAAGCTCCCAAAACAGTTTAGTTCTTCTTCCTCATTACACTACTACTCATTACCATTTTCAATGTACATTCAAAAGCTACTAAAATCTGTTACATAAAATATTTACAAGACTACACAATAGAGTATAATTACCTTGTTCTTCTTCTAGTTTTTCTTCTCTTCTTCTTTCTTTCTTTCTCCTCTTCTTTCTTTCTTTTTCCTTCCCACAGGATTTGTAAATCAAATTCTCTAACACTACTACCCATCGTTACACACCACCATTTCAATACAAAAACCAACCCTAAATTATTCTTAAAAGCTTAAGGCACATTTTAGGGTTTAGGGATATATTACCTTGCAAGGGAGTAGATGAAGCTTAGAGTAGCTCAAGAACAATATTTCTACTCCTTCAAAGATGCCAAAATCGGCTGGGAACAAAAGGAATAAGGAGTTCACAACTTGAAATCTTTATTTTGCAAATGAGAGCAAGAAAAGGTAGTGTTTTTGGATTTCTTTTTACCTTAAACCAATGAGGTGAAGAAAAGCCTTCTAATGGTGGTCTTTGTTCTCCAAAGCAAGAATACCCATGGAGATGAAAATGCTTATTTTTGGATTTTGAAAAGGAATAGTGTTCTCCTTGGTGAGAGGAACACAATGGTATAACTTTTGTAATTTTTGGAGAAGGTTTGGACACCTAACAAGAAGAGAGAAGATGAGGTTGGTGTGGGTTCTCTCAAATCACCATTGTTGTCGCCTAGGGAAGAAGAAAGGAAATAGAGAGGAGAAGAGGGGGCTGCTGTACGTGGAGGTGTGGGGGAAATAGAGGAGAGAGAGTGGTAAAGTAAGGTATGTTACTTTTTGCCTTTTTAATTCTTTTGTCTTTGGCAAATAAGGAGAATTAAGAGAGTGTGTGAGAGAGGGAAGGGAAATCGGCTGCCACACCACACACACACACACAAACTTTACATTTTTATTTCAATAGTGGACACACTAGTTTGGGTTATTTATGTTTTTACCTCACAACTTCCCGTTTTTGGCAGCTTTTACTATTTTCTCATTTTATTGATTTTATTGGTCCTAAGCCTTCACTTATGTTTATTAATGACTATTTAGTTGACCAAAATTGTTATGAGTCTATTTGACCCGCTTAAAGTCACGTTTTCCCGGTTTCCTCGAAAAACATGCTTTAAGGTTCGTTTGTGTTTTTAATCCGTTTTAAGGATCCGTTTTCTTCGGGATTTGTTCCCTAATATTTATTTAGACTTAATTAAGCTTCTAAATTACTTAGCCTAATTAATCACTATTTTTAATTACGGGGTATTTCAGTGTCGGTTGTCTGTTGTTGATGCTCACGTCGTTTAGTTTCCTGACCAAGTCCAGCTCCCTGCTGACTGGTGTATTGATTTAGTTGTCATGGTCAGGCCGTCAGGCCCTCCCAATGTTCCACTCTTCAGTCTTAAGGAATCGTAATCCGGTGTTAATATGCATTATATCCGTGGTTTTTACCATTTGGTCTTCACGGCTTCCCGTATAGCTTCATTGCGGCAGCACTTGCCAAGGCAAGTGCGCCATGCAAGATGGGCTATTGGTACTGTGTACGTCAGTGATGGCACATTCTCCTAAACTCCATGTAGGTGGTAGTCCATGGGACTCCTTCTTTGCCCTTTTTGGCTTTGGTTAATTGATTATCTAGACAGCTTCCTGACTGCTTTTGTTAGTATAGTAACTTATCAGGGTATTCCTCTTTCTGAGGGGACCCTTTTTTTCTTTTGCTTTCGCCTTGGTTCCCACTCTCGTTTCCACACCTTCGTCGTGGTTATCGAGTATTGACTCTCCTTAGGCACCACGTAGTAGTCCTATCTTGGAGTATGACTTGCATATGCATTCGTAGTCATCTGAGCTATTGCAGTTAGGTCTTTGCAACCCCCTTTTTTGTGTAAGTTCGGAGTTACCCGTTGCATAATTGACTTTTCGGCATAATTGTTAGGTAGTCCTTATTCTCTTGTCTCGGTATTATCCCGGGTTATGTGCTCCCTTGGACTATTGTCTGATGTTTCTGTCACTTCTCTTGTCCTCTCATTGCATTCGCAGTGCTTTTCTTCTTACTGGTATGGCGGGGTTATATCGACTGCATAGCATGTCGACCCGAGTTGCCAGTAATTATTATTCTCTCATTGGTAGGATTCCGTTGGTAGCGCCTGTTTCAACATTGCGCTCCAATTAGGACCTTCAAGTCTTGAAAGACTATTGCATAACGAGGTGTTTCTCGTATTTGCACAATAAGTAACTGCCAGATCGGGTTTTCCCGAGTAAGAGAAAGCTTGTCATCTCTCCGGCGTTCATTTCTTGTATCATAGAACCAGGGGCACGGAGGGCGGGTCAGGTATTATAGATATCCGATACACATCGGGGAATCCTAACTAACGTACCTCTCGCACTAATACTCAACCCTTATCCCAAAGTCTATAATTCCTAACTTGGTAATTCCTAAGCTCGGTAATTTCCAGTCATTAGAGCGTAACTACGCTCTGATACCACTTTGTGTAACACCCCATCTCCAAATACAATGATCGTCGCCCTAAGTCCATCTCGTTCATTAACAACGCAGCGAGAAAAGTTCTACTAAATTGGTGTTACCGCCGTTAGTCACCCACGTGACCAACTAGGCCTATTCTCTTACAAGACACGGTCTAACTAACCGGATAATTACTCGAGCATCTATACAATACAATCCATAAACCACAACTTATACCGAGTATCTCATATCCTAATACATCATACTAACATCTCATCCGTTTACTAAACGTGTGTACATGCATAACTCGTGTAACAAATGTAAAATCAACCCGAAGTACTCTACCCGTTCCTACTCTCAAGACGGTCGTCATCTGCTATTCACCTGCAAATAAACAGTTGCCCCTGGGGGTCAGCACCTTTGCTGGTACGATTCTCTTATAGCCCCCAAGCTAAAGGTGCTACGACGACTAATTGTCGATAGCATGAAGTTCATTAGATACACAACATAAGTAAGAAGTGCAATAAGCAACAAGCCACATATGAACAACCATAGTTCACACACAATGAACGACTTAAAAGCGTTCCCTTAACAAGTGAGTTAATCATTTAACTTCTTAAGATATGATTTCTCTTAATCTTAGTCCATTCTTACCTTACCTCAATCTTAATCCTTATCTCAAATCTTATCTCAAATAAGACAACCGTTCTTTAATTAGAACTGATTGTACCTTAGTTCGTTGTTTATTTTTGTCGGGTTGTTATTAACCCTAGCCAGTGAATTATCAACTCCACTAGTTTAAATAAACAATATTTCTTAAATTATGAGGGGTGTACGCTTGACCCTCCTGCGCCAACTGAATTTGCCTCCCACCTCGAACTGTTCATCTGTGGTGGTCGAGTCTATTTGTCGACTCTAGGCAACGAGTCATAAGACAAGTCAAACGGAAGACGGATCTAATGTCGATGCCGACCTCCTTCTTAACATGCATGACCGGAATCAGTCCCGGATTCCTCACTCCCAAGTTCTAGTTAGTAGAAGTCTCAAAGTCAATGTTGTTAGTTAACCACTTTCGGTTACTAACAAAACAATATTTGGGAGAGTTCCTTATTCTCACACAATTCTTTACTAAACATTGTTAGTAAGTTCTCATGGTAAGTTGTGTTAGTGCATCACAATCACACAACATAATATTCCGGTTGCATGTTTTATCTTGTTTAGTCGGAACATTTAAACAATTAGCACTCAAGCCGAGGGACACCTCGTTAGCAAGCAGGCTACAAGAAAAACCGTACCATACACCGGAGATTGGCTAGCTTTTAACACCACGTTCGCCTAACCCGTCGAACGTCTCCGACTATCCAGATCTGTAACCAGAACTAGTATTAGTATCCTGTGTGTTAGAACTAGTTTGGTTCTCTTTTCAACTTAAACCTCTTTCTAGGTTTACCCGGGTATAATAGTTTACCGTTAAACGGGATTGTTATTTAGGAGCGTTTTCAAGCTCAGTTCTAATTCATTAATATACTAACGTCGTTAGCAGTTACTTAGTTGCACAGTCAGCAACCTTAGACTTATACGGACATTGTATTAGGTTTTCGTAGTTTTCACTATTCATCAGTATTTCACTATTCATTTATACGGTCTCGTATTCTACTATTCACCGTATTTCACTATTCACATATACGTCTTGTATCTTACTGTTCATGTATACGTATTTCCTATTCATGTATACGACACTATTCATGTATGTGAGTACTATTCATGTATACCAAAATTTTCGCATACGTCCGTATGATACGGAGTATCATACGTATTTATTTTTTTCCAATATAACTTGTATTTTCATTAAAAATCCTTTAATATTGATTTCTTCTATTTTTCTTAAATTACGGGTATACCTCTCGTATACCCCAAGTTATAGACGGGTCTCGTTAACCCCGTGTTAACTCTGTTTATTTTACAACTTGTTTCTAAATTCTTTATTTAATTTCCTTGACCTTTTAAACACATAAAAATGTGTTATTTACATTCCTTACCCATAACTTTCTTTTAATTTCTGTTTTACTCATAATAAGTTCTAAACTTGTTATTTTTATTTCTAATTTCTTCCAAAGTCTTTCTTAATTAATTTTTTTTATAATTTTGGTCAATTACCAAAGTATACCCAGGGTTGACCAGTCTTTTACGGTCAAACCCCTAACTTTTAGAATTTATAGTTTTACCCCTAAAGTTAATTTAACTTAACCTTTTATTCCTTAAATATTTTAATACCTTATCTTTTGGTATTAATTTATTCTAACTCATCCTAATATTTATAAACTGTCATTGACCATGTTTGACCATGTTTGACCACCTTTGACCAGTAAAATTACCATTTTACCCTTGTGGTCTTCTTTCATTTATTAACCAATTTAACTCCAATTAGTTTCTAATTTTTGTAATTAATTCACCTACAGATTTTTGAACATCAAAAATCACTTTTAACATCTCCAAACCACCAGATTTTTATTATCTAATGTTATAGTATATAAATACCATCTTTATTAACCTTATTTATACTAAAAACCTTATAAATCCTTATAATTCTTATAATCCCTTTATAAATTGTAAACTTAATTCTACAATTATTTTCTCATCACCTAGTTTCTAGTTTCTTAAGTGTTCTAATTCTAGGTAAATTTGACATAACCTCCCCTAAATTCTTACATTCTCACCACATCATTTATTCACATTTTGTTACCCTATTCACCTGTTTTCAATAAACATCAATATACAAAACTCTCATACATAAATACCAAACACTAAACACTTCTAAAATTCCTACACACTACATTCAATTCCCATCTAGGTTTTGACAGTTTTTTAAATTCTTTTAAGCTCCCAAACAGTTTAGTTCTTCTTCCTCATTACACTACTACTCATTACCATTTTCAATGTACATTCAAAAGCTACTAAAATCTGTTACATAAAATATTTACAAGACTACACAATAGAGTATAATTACCTTGTTCTTCTTCTAGTTTTTCTTCTCTTCTTCTTTCTTTCTTTCTCCTTTCTTTCTTTTTCCTTCCCACAGGATTTGTAAATCAAATCTCTAACACTACTACCCATCGTTACACACCACCATTTCAATACAAAAACCAACCCTAAATTATTCTTAAAAGCTTAAGGCACATTTTAGGGTTTAGGGATATATTACCTTGCAAGGGAGTAGATGAAGCTTAGAGTAGCTCAAGAACAATATTTCTACTCCTTCAAAGATGCCAAAATCGGCTGGGAACAAAAGGAATAAGGAGTTCACAACTTGAAATCTTTATTTTGCAAATGAGAGCAAGAAAAGGTAGTGTTTTTTGGATTTCTTTTTACCTTAAACCAATGAGGTGAAGAAAAGCCTTCTAATGGTGGTCTTTGTTCTCCAAAGCAAGAATACCCATGGAGATGAAAATGCTTATTTTTGGATTTTGAAAAGGGAATAGTGTTCTCCTTGGTGAGAGGAACACAATGGTATAACTTTTGGAGAAGGTTTGGACACCTAACAAGAAGAGAGAAGATGAGGTTGGTGTGGGTTCTCTCAAATCACCATTGTTGTCGCCTAGGGAGAAGAAAGGAAAAAGAGAGGAGAGAGAGGGGGCTGAGTGACGATGGAGGTGTGGGGAGAAGAAGAGAGAGGGAGAGTGGTAAGTAGTAGTATGTTACTTCTTTGCCTTTTAATTCTTTGTCTTTGGCAAATAAGGAGAATAAGAGAGTGTGAGAGAGGGAAGGGAAATCGGCTGCCACACCACACACACACACACACAAACTTTACATTTTTATTTCAATAGTGGACACACTAGTTTGGGTTATTTATGTTTTACCTCACAACTTCCCGTTTTGGCAGCTTTTACTATTTTCTCATTTTATTGATTTTATTGGTCCTAAGCCTTCACTTATGTTTATTAATGACTATTTAGTTTACCAAAATTGTTATGAGTCTATATGACCCGCTTAAATTCACGTTTTCCCGGTTTCCTCGAAAAACATGCTTTAAGGTTCGTTTGTGTTTTTAATCCGTTTTAAGGATCCGTTTTCTTCGGGATTTGTTCCCTATATTTACTTAGACTTAATTAAGCTTCTAAATTACTTAGCCTAATTAATCACTATTTTTAATTACGGGGTATTTCAGTGTCGGTTGTTTGTTGTTGATGCTCACGTCGTTTAGTTTCCTGACCAAGTCCAGCTCCCTGCTGACTGGTGTATTGATTTAGTTGTCATGGTCAGGCCGTCAGGCCCTCCCAATGTTCCACTCTTCAGTCTTAAGGAATCGTAATCCGGTGTTAATATGCATTATATCCGTGGTTTTTACCATTTGGTCTTCACGGCTTCCCGTATAGCTTCATTGCGGCAGCACTTGCCAAGGCAAGTGCGCCATGCAAGATGGGCTATTGGTACTGTGTACGTCAGTGATGGCACATTCTCCTAAACTCCATGTAGGTGGTAGTCCATGGGACTCCTTCTTTGCCCTTTTTGGCTTTGGTTAATTGATTATCTGGACAGCTTCCTGACTGCTTTTGTTAGTATAGTAACTTATCAGGGTATTCCTCTTTCTGAGGGGACCCTTTTTTCTTTTGCTTTCGCCTTGGTTCCCACTCTCGTTTCCACACCTTCGTCGTGGTTATCGAGTATTGACTCTCCTTAGGCACCACGTAGTAGTCCTATCTTGGAGTATGACTTGCATATGCATTCGTAGTCATCTGAGCTATTGCAGTTAGGTCTTTGCAACCCCCTTTATTTGTGTAAGTTCGGAGTTACCCGTTGCATAATTGACTTTTAGGTAGTCCTTATTCTCTTGCTCGGTATTATCCCGCTGTTATTGCTCCCTTGGACTATTGTCCGATGTTTCTGTCACTTCTCTTGTCCTCATCATTGCATTCGCAGTGCTTTTCTTCTTACTGGTATGGCGGGGTTATATCGACTGCATAGCATGTCGACCCGAGTTGCCGGTAATTATTATTCTCTCATTGGTAGGATTCCGTTGGTAGCGCCTGTTTCAACATTGCGCTCCAATTAGGACCTTCAAGTCTTGAAAGACTATTGCATAACGAGGTGTTTCTCGTATTTGCACAATAAGTAACTGCCAGATCGGGTTTTCCCGAGTAAGAGAAAGCTTGTCATCTCTCCGGCGTTCATTTCTTGTATCATAGAACCAGGGGCACGGAGGGCGGGTCAGGTATTATAGATATCCGATACACATCGGGGAATCCTAACTAACGTACCTCTCGCACTAATACTCAACCCTTATCCCAAAGTCTATAATTCCTAACTTGGTAATTCCTAAGCTCGGTAATTTCCAGTCATTAGAGCGTAACTACGCTCTGATACCACTTTGTGTAACACCCCATCTCCAAATACAATGATCGTCGCCCTTAGTCCATCTCGTTCATTAACAACGCAGCGGAAAAGTTCTACTAAATTGGTGTTACCGCCGTTAGTCACCCACGTGACCAACTAGGCCTATTCTCTTACAAGTCACGGTCTAACTAACCGGATAATTACTCGAGCATCTATACAATACAATCCATAAACCACAACTTATACCGAGTATCTCATATCCTAATACATCATACTAACATCTCATCCGTTTACTAAACGTGTGTACATGCATAACTCGTGTAACAAATGTAAAAGCAACCCGAAGTACTCTACCCGTTCCTACTCTCAAGACGGTCGTCATCTGCTATTCACCTGCAAAATAAACAGTTACCCCTGAGGGGGTCATTACCTTTGCTGGTACGATTCTCTTATAGCCCCCAAGCTAAAGGCGCTACGACGACTAATTGTCGATAGCATGAAGTTCATTAGATACACAACATAAGTAAGAAGTGCAATAAGCAACAAGCCACATATGAACAACCATAGTTCACACACAATGAACGACTTAAAAGCGTTCCCTTAACAAGTGAGTTAATCATTTAACTTCTTAATATATGATTTCTCTTAATCTTAGTCCATTCTTACCTTACCTCAATCTTAATCCTTATCTCAAATCTTATCTCAAATAAGACAACCGTTCCTTAATTAGAACTGATTGTACCTTAGTTCGTTGTTTATTTTTGTCGGGTTGTTATTAACCCTAGCCAGTGAATTATCAACTCCACTAGTTTAAATAAACAATATTTCTTAAATTATGAGGGGTGTACGCTTGACCCTCCTGCGCCAACTGAATTTGCCTCCCACCTCGAACTGTTCATCTGTGGTGGTCGAGTCTATTTGTCGACTCTAGGCAACGAGTCATAAGACAAGTCAAACGGAAGACGGATCTAATGTCGATGCCGACCTCCTTCCTTAACATGCATGACCGGAATCAGTCCCGGATTCCTCACTCCCAAGTTCCAGTTAGTTGAAGTCTCAAAGTCAATGTTGTTAGTTAACCACTTTCGGTTACTAACAAAATAATATTTGGGAGAGTTCCTTATTCTCACACAATTCTTTACTAAACATTGTTAGTAAGTTCTCATGGTAAGTTGTGTTAGTGCATCACAATCACACAACATAATATTCCGGTTGCATGTTTTATCTTGTTTAGTCGGAACATTTAAACAATTAGCACTCAAGCCGAGGGACACCTCGTTAGCAAGCAGGCTACAAGAAAACCATACCACCATATACCGGAGATTGGCTAGCTTTTAACACCACGTTCGCCTAACCCGTCGAACGTCTCTGACTATCCAGATCTGTAACCAGAACTAGTATTAGTATCCTGTGTGTTAGAACTAGTTTGGTTCTCTTTTCAACTTAAACCTCTTTCTAGGTTTACCCGGGTATAATAGTTTACCGTTAAACGGGATCGTTCATTTAGGAGCGTTTTCAAGCTCAGTTCTAATTCATTAACATACTAACGTCGTTAGCAGTTACTTAGTTGCACAGTCAGCAACCTTAGACTTATACGGACATTGTATTAGGTTTTCGTAGTTTTCACTATTCATCAGTATTTCACTATTCATTTATACGGTCTCGTATTCTACTATTCACCGTATTTCACTATTCATGTATACGTCTCGTATCTTACTGTTCATGTATACGTATTTCCTATTCATGTATACGGACACTATTCACGTATGCGAGTACTATTCATGTATACCAAAAATTTTCGCATACGTCCATATGATACGGAGTAGTATCATACGTATTTATTTATTTTCCAATATAACTTGTATTTTCATTAAAAATCCTTTAATATTGATTTCTTCTATTTTTCTTAAATTACGGGTATACCTCTCGTATACCCCAAGTTATAGACGGGTCTCGTTTAACCCCGTGTTAACTCTGTTTATTTTACAACTTGTTTCTAAATTCTTTATTTAATTTCCTTAACCTTTTAAACACATAAAAATGTGTTATTTACATTCCTTACCCATAACTTTCTTTTATTTCTGTTTTACTCATAATAAGTTCTAAACTTGTTATTTTTATTTCTAATTTCTTCCAAAGTCTTTCTTAATTAATTTTTTTTATAATTTTGGTCAATTACCAAAGTATACCCAGGGTTGACCAGTTTTTTACGGTCAAACCCCTAACTTTTAGAATTTATAGTTTTACCCCTAAAGTTAATTTAACTTAACCTTTTATTCCTTAAATATTTTATACCTTATCTTTTGGTATTAATTTTATTCTAACTCATCCTAATATTTTATAAACTGTCATTGACCATGTTTGACCACGTTTGACCACCTTTGACTAGTAAAATTACCATTTTACCCTTGTGGTCTTCTTTCATTTATTAACCAATTTAACTCCAATTAGTTTCTAATTTTTGTAATTAATTCACCTACAGATTTTTGAACATCAAAAATCACTTTTAACATCTCCAAACCACCAGATTTTTATTATCTAATGTTATAGTATATAAATACCATCTTTTATGTTGAAACACCCCTAAACAAATAAACACATAAAATCATAAACGAGTGAAGACTATCCGAGAATAACGTGTCATATAATTCGGGACACGTGATAATGCATGAACAATTAAATTAAGTACAGACATATATATGTCCGAGAACATGAGAACGTGACATATTAATACAGTCGCGTACATATATATATACGTATATAAAAATACATATACGTAACGTTACAACATTACAACGTCGTATATAATAATTAATAATAATAACGTCGCATAGTTACACATAACTAAAACGCGACAAACTAAAGGGGGGCGTATATATATATACGTGTACGTATAAATAACTAATAACGTAACAAAATAAGGTAGGCGTGTAAATTAATAACGCGACGTATTATATAGTCGCTCATACTTGTAAATAAGCTTTTATATATAGCTTATACAAAAAAAGAGCAGAAACACTCCCGCTGAGGTTCAAACCTAGTACCTCTTGTACCTCCCCAAATACCTTAACCGTTTGAGCTAAGCTAATATTCAGTAATAAATTGCACCGATTTATACAAGAGTAATAATGCATATCAGGACATAAATTAAGTTACCAATTTACCTACTAAGTAAACGAGACTGATTAGATACCAAATGTAATGCCCCACCACCTTTCTTGTTTACCATTATCGGAAATAGCACACAGTACATCAGTTTCTCCTTTCGATCTCCTCTTCTATCTCGAGCAGTTTATAGCACTGGTGTACCCAACCCATTCACGTGCTCCATACCTCAAATTCCACAACAACCAACCATGCCTTGTCGGTTTTCAAAACCCCAACAACACCCAGGCACACACTGCGTTGTAGTGGGCAACAAATTCCCTGTACCGTGCTGCCTTATTGAAAGTTACAAAAGGCAACAGAATCCTGCATGTCTCAAGGAATGCCATTCGTACTCTTCCCACGCTCTCTGTTGCTGGGCATTTCACACCAGTAATAATTCCTATGTAATGGCCCTCACCTACTCAATGCTCTTCCACCCTGCTCATCTGCCCATCGATCTTGCATGTCCTGAACTCATCACGTTCTTCTGTTCTATGGGCAAACAGCTCCTCAACTCCCTCTGGTTCTAGCCAGGTAACAATCAGTGTGTAATTCTTCTCATTCCCCTCTGTTTTCCATGCCCGAGAGTCTCTTACTGTCTATCTTTCTCCGTGGTGCTAGGCCTGGCTAAAGACCCTCACTCAGCTCTCCTAAGTATCTGCCTTGCCCTCCAAGAAGAACGGTCAGGAGCCCGTAGCCATCTGATTCGAAAACCAGTCCAAGGTGAAAGCAGGAAGCCATTCTGTTGTAATCTGTTTCCTGTCCTTTTCTTCCCTTCGTGATGCCAAAACAATGTCGTTCTCTGCACTCAGTTCTCCTACCCTTTTTCAGGTGTAACACCCCCATACAAGTTCCTATAGGCTATTTTCAAATTCCCTAAGCGTGAGCTGCAGACAAATCCTCCCTGCAACTTAACTAAAGGTGAAGTTTCTGAAAACAGATTCTCCTCCTATTCTGTCATTACCCTCTCTGACTTACCAAGCCTACCATGATTCTCCTCAGTTACTGTCGAGGAAGCTGGTGCTGGGAGCTTCACCATGCCAAGAAACAACCGTGAGGGACAGCTAAGATAGAAAGGTGAGCTATCTTTAACTTGATACCCCAACAGAAAAAAAAAAAAAACGGTTGTGTAATATGATGACCATGTCGATCTGTAATACTAACTTACGGTATTAGTATGTTACAGTAGGGTCAATAATGTTGTTTTGGGTCTGTTTAAAGTTAAGACTATGTTAGGACATGTAACTTGATGGCTAGAGATTCTAGGGATGGTCTGTCGACATAATGAAATAAAATAAAGTAACAGAAGAAAAGATACCAACTGTATATTTCAGTTTTCTGCTCTTAGTTCTCAGGTGGCAGTTTTCCTTGTTGTTGTGTGCTGGCGAATCAGTTGGTTTAACAGCAGTGATGGGACTGTTGTTTGAGTTTAAAATATGACCAAACACTTACTAAGTAAGAAACACTAGTAAGAACACTTTTATAGATTATAGACTGATTAACGAACAAGAAGAGAACTTAAAGAGGAGCTGCACCGAACTCGATCTTTCTTTCCCTTCTGAAACCTTGCTTCTGTATACCTGAGTTGCAAGGGTAATAAGAGTGTGGTAGGGAGTTAAAAATGAACTCAAGACACTGCCAAAAGAGTGAACTAAGTCGATATATATATTTAGGAGTTCGAGGTCAGTTTAAGCTATGAAATAAAAGAAAAACTCAAGGAAAGTGTATTCATTTTTGGGTTTCGGTTTTTTGAAACTTGTGTTTCAGTATGAATGAGTTTCTGCAGCTTCAGTCTGTGCCTTGGGTTGGTTTAGAATTAAAAACTGTATTAAAAGCACCTAACTAAGTAACTAAACAAATTAGAAGTTATGCTATTGAGCAGAAAAGAAAGCAACAGAAAAGAAAGGCAAACAGCTCATCATTTCTGTTTTATTCTGTTTCAGTGTAAGGACATACCAGTGGGTTTAATAGGACTGTTTCGGTGGTTTTGGGTTTTAAAACATAGCAAGAACAGGTAATTAGGTAAGTGAGTATCTTGGGATAAATTGGAAGTCAAGATAAGCACTTGAAAAGAAAGTAGTGAGTCAAGTCAATAAGTAAACAGAGAGAAGAAGAAAAGAAAAGGGAAAAAAACAGTCTTGTGTTGCAGATTTCAGTTTCTGCGATCTCAGCCTTCCCGTACAGCAATCTTTCAGAAGCTTAAGAATTGTTGTGGTGAATCTGTTTTGGAGTTACAATCTGGGAATCAAATCAGAAAAACAAAGAAAAGAGACAAGGAATGATGTAACAGTTTTCTGTTTCAGTTGTTGAATCCTTGGGTTTTGTTATAAACGTGTATCAGTAGGAATAACAGTATTGTTAGGGGCTGGAATCTTGATTGAGGTCCTAACTAACCAAGTCAGTAATATGGGGTAGATTGAGGGTAATTCGTGAGCTAACAGAAAGGGAGTAAAAGAAAAGAAAACAGAAGGAAAGTGAATATATCAGTCTTACGTTTCTGTTTTCCTGCAACAACTCAGTTCTGTATAATGAGTCTCTAATGGCATTGACAATATTGTGGTGGGCTTATTTGAGGGATAAAATCATATTAAGACTCTTACCTAAGTATCCAACCAGTTTGGAGGAGTATGAAGTCAGTTTAGTGACAAAGGAAATGAAATAGAGAGAGATACACCAGTGTTTTTCAGAAATTTCGATAAGGAGCTGTTCCTGTATAACTGCAACACATTGGGCATAAGAGGGTTGCATAGGTTTGGAAATGAACTTAAAACCCTGCTAATACATCTACTTAAGAGAGTAAACAAGTTGGGAGAAACTAAGGAACAGTTTAATACCTTAAAACAGCAAGATTAAATGGAAGTTACACAGGGATGTTGTTCCAGTTTCGGTAAAGTTATAACTTCTGTACAACTGATTTGCATGAGTGTTATGGGCATGATGTTAGATTGATACCGAACCCAAAATCCTCCTAATACATCTAGTTAAACTTACCATACAACTTGGGAGAGAGTAGCTTTAGCTAATATGGAAAATGAGTGGTTATGTGAGGTTAAACACCAAAACTATCTTGTGGTTTTTCAAATCCGAGGCTTCTGTATAAATGGTTTTGGGGTATTTTATGGTTTATGTTATCATTATACAAGAGTTAATACATTGCTAACTATTTAGCTAAGGAGGGAATACACTCCAAGCAAGTTAAAGCTACCTTAGTTAAATTTGTTACAATTTAGCGTTTAAAATCCTCTAGAATAATAGCTAGGGGGAGTACTTATTTAACTCATATAACGACGATGTAAACGTCTTAGGAGTTAGATAATAATCTAAGGTGAGTACTTGGAAAGTTCTAAGGGTTAAAAATAACCGTACATTCAACGACTCGCTTAGGGAATAACACCTGGTATAAAAGATAAACTAGAATAAAATGTCGTCACATGAAATCATGGACTGACACATTGTTTTTAATCAGCGTTAGGGTCATAACGAACGCCGACCAGGAACCCGTGCGTGAGACGACATTTGCCTCTGAGTAAGGTATGGACATGTGTGGTTCGTATGTTGCCGTGTTACACGGCTTGTTTGCTTTGTGTGCTGTGTGCTTTGTGTGACAATGACTCTAAGACTAAAAGCATGAAAATTGGATTGCTTCTTGTGGCTTGCTTTTATGCGTGTTATATATATCCTTGTGGCATTTTACTTGCGCGCACACAGTAGTTTAGTCCCTTTCTCGTTTATGGAACTTGAGACGAACTACTACGAACTATGAAAACAAAGAAAACTCAATAAGGGGAACTCCTCTCTAATCCATTGAGGACTACCATGACACCCACTATGGTGTCTATTCATTAATCATAATGAAGATCAAGTCTCCTTGGGTGAGACATGACGAACCACGTAGACAAAACAAAAGAACTATACAAAGAGACGAATCCTCTCTAACTTTAGAGGACCGCTAATGACACCCACTATGGTGTCGAGATTATAATGATAATGAAACGAAAAGTATCAACTGTGAAACATGAGAATAACCGGGAAGACAACAGCTCGGGCCGCGCGGTATGGATGATCGGGAGTTGGTATCTGCATCAGATCCTTCGACCGTCTATGATGGAATATATTTTGGTGAAGCACATCCCGGAGTCCAGAGGTGACTTCCGCTTCCTTGACCCTGGGTGTCGGGAAATGGGGGAGTGACAAGTTGTGAAGCACATCCCGGAGTCCAGAGGTGACTTCCGCTTCCTTGACCCTGGGTGTCGGGAATGGGGGAGTGACAAATTGGTGAAGCTTATCCTGGAGTCTAGAGGTGACTTCCGCTTCCTTGACCCGGGTGTCGGGAATGGGGGAACTAGCTATGGAGGGAGACGTCCTCCAACGTGGCGGTGATAAAAGAATTCACAAGTAACCCTTGAAGAAAACAAGAATGATTAGCACCTACATATAAAGCCTCGGGATCTAATCTATATCCCCTGACTCGGTGCCAGAGAATAGAGGAAAACATGTGTAACGAAACCAAGCAAATAAGAAAATTCACAAATGTGATCATTTAAGTGTAACAAGGAATGAATAACACCTATATTATAAAGTCTCGGGATCTAACCTACATCCCCCGGACTCGGTGCAAGAGAAGAAAGGAAACATATGTAATGAGAACAAGATAACAATACGCAATCTTTTGAATGATCCCATAGCGAGGATTGACGATATAATGTACCTACGCACACGTCCTATAATTACTTGACTGTTGTTGCTACACTAGCAGCTTATTATGCTGGACTGCGTGTTTGACATTGTTATGCTACGGGCAAGTTGTGCTTGGTTGCTTATTGATATTGCTGTGCTACTTGCAAGATGTGCTTGGTTGCTTGCTGATATTGCTATGCTACCGATGAGTGTGTATGACATCATGATGTACTGATGTGTGCTTTACTGCTTTATCATAGCATGTAAAATGGACTTAATAATATCCGACCAATTAGTTGTGTGGCCCGGTAACATGCGGGCTTCACACGTTCATACTCAGCGTAGTTTGCTGAGTCCTTTACACCCATTTTTTTTAGGTCTTGTGCCAGACGATAACGGAGAGTAGGCAAGGGTGACTATCATAGGGGTAGTCCACATGGCAAGACTTTAAGTAGTACGCTTTCTTATGTATGAGTTATGTTGTTTAAGTTGTTAACTAAACTGTAGATGCTCGGTACTTGAGTTGTACTTTATATTGTATTTGGATTTCGTTAAGTTGGACTTCCAGTCATCAGACCGTAACTTGGAGTTGGTAATGAGGACTGTCAACCACGTGGGGTGGTTGGCGTCTGTAGCACCCGATAGAGTAGGAAACCGCTGCGTAGACATCTCGTATTACCGTTAGGCGCGTCGTTTGATTATTGGTCGTTATTCGGGGTGTTACATTATTAACCTTAAATATACCATAAACCTTATAAATCCTTATATTCTTATAATCCCTTTATAATTGTAAACTTAATTCTACAATTATTTTTTCATCACCTAAACTCTCAAAAATTCCATGTTAACCTCATATATTTCGGCAATCACATTATGTTACCAAAACTTCTTAAATTTTACATATTACTCTAATTCTTTTAATTTAACTGAGTTAGATAATTTTTCTAACTCAATTATATCCCCATAATTTTCAGCCATAATATAATTCATAGTTTTTGAATTTTTCTTGTATATTATGATAGCTTACATTGAAGCTTATATCATAAAGAGTATAAATCTATTCTTAGATTTAATAAACATTAACTTTTAATAAGCTAAAAATTGAATATTAATCACTAAAATTTGGCAATAAATAATAAGATGAGGAACATGTTAGATCTTATATAGATCAATAATTAGAACCTTGAAATAGGTAGTTGTAGGATTTACCTTGTATATTAATCTTTAGCTTAATATTTAAGCTTGATTTCCTTAGAAATTTTGACAGCAATTTGCTAGAGAAATTGGCTCCAAAATCATAGAATACGATGAAGAATAAGAAGGGTTAGTAACCCTCGGCACCCGGCCTTGATGAAAATAAAAGAACAAAGAGTTTCCAAGAATGCAATGTTTTACCTCGAGAATCAATGGCACTTCTTCGTGGTGTTTCCTCAGAGTTTGGACACCCATGAGCTATGGATGTAAAGCTCTTCAAAAGAGGATTCCAACGAGATATCAAGCTTGAAATTTGGACTTAAGATGAGAAAGTTATGATCTGTGCAAGACACGGTGTTCTTTAAGGTTCTAATCTAGCTAAATGGTGTTTTTCATGGAGTTTCTCCAAATGGAGGAGGTGCCACGTATTTAGGAGCTCTAAGAAGGATGAATGAGTGTCTGATTGACGAATTATTCAGGGGACAATGTGATAAGGCACTCATGGAAGGCTTAATAGGTGTAAAGTAAGCAAAATGACATTTTAACACCTTTTTCTTCCCTTCCAAAATCGGAAGCTGTATGCCTTGCTGGCTTTGATTTTTTTCCGATTCCTCATTGTATTTAGGTAATATTAGATGTATAATGTTGTACCTAAGGACTTATACCATGTGTTAGGTATGTTACATAGCTGAAAATGCCTTAAAACACCATTTTATGTGCTTCCGGGTTCACATTGATTATGCAATTTGTTTTGGCTAGTTTAAATGTGTCCTTAGTATATTTACATCATTTAGAAACTTTGTTCATGAAATAGCATGTTGCGCATTCCAATTTAAACCAAGTCATTTAGTGGTTTCTCCTTGACTTTCGTCAGTTTTAATCCCTGACTTACTGTGGGCTTGTATACTTATTTTGTGTGTATACGTAATGGTTCCTATGACCATTTTATTGTTGTTTCATTGGTTCTTTATGGTATTTTTGTAACACCCCATCTCAATCCAATTGTGGTTATCGCAAACTTAATAACATATATACAAACGTTGCAGCGGAATTAAATACACTCCAGGACCTTGCCACGGTCTGACTAACAGATATACCAACATTAGTACTTACAATCCTTATTCATTTATATATCAATCTTTCAATCTCCTTACATCCTATACAACTTACTAACATCTCATACCATTCACTAAACGAGTGTACATACACTACTCGTACAACTAAAAGAAGACACCCGAAGTAAATTCTACCCGATCCTACTCTCAGGACTGTCACCTTCTGTCATTCACCTACGAAATAAAAACAGCCCCTAAAGGGGGTCAGCAAAATTGCTGGTACGATCCTCTCATGGCCCCCAAGCTAACGTGGCTACGACAACTAATTTTTGATAGCATGGAGGTTGATTAGATGCACAACATAATAGAAAGTGCAATAAACACACGCCAAATATGAACAATCAAAGTTCAAACACAATGAACGACTTAAATGTGTTCCCTTAATTAGTGAGTCAATTATTTAACTCCTTAAGTTATGTTTCCTCTTAATCTCAGTCCAACCTTATCTTACCTCCATCTTAGTCCTTATCTTAGTCTTAGAAAACAAACCATTCTTTAAATAGAAAGGGTTGTAGCTTATCTCAGTCTTAGAATACAAACCATTCTTTAAATAGAAAGGGTTGTAGCTTATCTCAGTCTTAGAATATAAACCATTCTTTAAATAGAAAGGGTGTAGCTTATCTCAGTTATAGAATACAATCCATTCTTTAAATAGAAATGGTTGTATCTTATCTCAAAGCTTATCTCAGTTCTTATCTCAATAAAGTCAACCATTCTTTAATTAGAATGATTAATCCTTATTTCATTGTTTATCTTGTCGGGTCCAGTAACCCTAAGCAATGAGTTATCAGCTCCATTGGTTTACATAAACAATATTTGTTAGAATTAGTTGGGCATTTAGGTAGATCCCACCACACCATCTCAGTATGCCTCCCTCCTAAAACAAGAAGTACGAGGAGGTCGAGTCTATATGTCGACTCTAGGCGACGAGTCCGAGGACAAGTCATATTTGGAAGTCGGGACCTGATAAGGATACCGACCTCCCCTTATACACATGTGCCGGTACCATTCCGGATTCCTCACTCCCCCCAAGTTCTAGTTAGTAGAAAGTCTCAAGTTAATGTTTGTTAGTTAACCTCTTTCGGTTACTAAGAAAACAATATTTGGGAGTGTTCCTTAATCTCACATAATTCTTTACTAAACATTAGTTAGTAAGTTCTCACGGTAAGTTGTGTTAGTTTTCAAACATCACACAACAATACAATAAACATAATATTCCGGTTGCATGCTTTATCTTGTTTAGTGGGCACACAAAAACAAATAGCACACAAGCCGAGGGACACTTCGTTAGCAAGCAGGTCACAAGAAGACTGTACCGTACACCTGGAGATTGGCTAGCTCTTAAAACGATGCTCG
Organism: Limonium bicolor; assembly: GCA_023374045.1. Classification (NCBI taxonomy): domain Eukaryota; kingdom Viridiplantae; phylum Streptophyta; class Magnoliopsida; order Caryophyllales; family Plumbaginaceae; genus Limonium; species Limonium bicolor. Next base: position 86,981,217 of record CM041781.1, on the reverse strand, counting down.
CCTGACCCGTCGAACACCTTCGACTATCTAGATCCTATAACATAGTAGCCAGGCAGGTTAATAACTTAACTATCTCCTAAACATTCTGTTACCATATGTAATTCTCTTAATTAAACTTCCAACTATATACACATATGTTTTCGTAAGTTAGGCATCCTATATTAATCCTTATGAGTCATACAACTCTAATCTCTTATTCCATTAACCAAAATTTCAATCCTTTGATTATATATTCATATCCACATATATATGTATATATATATATATACTTCATTCGAATTATATGTCACGCTATGCGAATCTTATCTACTTAACCTCGGTGTGCCTACATAGGCACACTTGTTCTTATAATTGTTATTGGTATTAATAACATTACATCAATCCTCCATTAATTATCCAAGCTCATAAATTTAATCCCAACTAATATATATATATATTAGTATTTCCACATCTATATACATTTAATTTCTTAAACTCCAAGTTTTACTATTATGTACACACTCACAAGTATATATATATTAATATATATATATATATATATATATATATATATATCTTATACAAATAGGTTCCCACCGATTTAATCCTACGCTAACATAATCATAACTTCATGTTCCGTATGAATCTTAAAATTCATATTTGGTTCTAATCCTCTAATTATATATACGTATACATATATATATATATAGACTAATTTATAGTGTTAGCCCATTACATACATGTATATATATATATACATTAACCTTAATACTTACACAAATTAAAACTAATTTTATGAGACAAATTCTTTAACCATTTTAGTCTATCACTTAATCAACTTACTTAAAGTTATTACTATCATTTACAACTTACCATAGCCTACTTAATCACTTAAAATTAGCCATATATATAGGTGTTTCCATTTAGCCCTTAACTTGGTTTAAGCCTAATTAATGCCTAGATTATTTTCTTCTTCTTCTTACTAGGGCCTAGTCCAACTAGAATCCTTTACCCACTAACTATCTCTAAGCCCATTATTTGAGATCACAAAACTAATCTCAATTTACAACCCAATCCATTTATAACTCAATTTAACACTATTAACCTCTCTGACCATTTCCTTTTTTTTTTATCATCTTGTTTTTGGTAAAATTACAGTTTGAACCAATCTCAATTTTGTCCAGACCAATTCATTTATGAACTCCCAGATTTACACAAGTACTTAAATTCTTCTTAAATTACATTTCACCTCTTTATTTTCTCCAATTCACCCCACCGCCCCATACTTTCTTTAATTTCCAAATTAACTCTTTAGTTTACTAGAACATTAATCTTAACCAGAATATAACCTTTGACTAATTTTCAACTTTGACCCAATTGAGTTCTCCAAAGCTAATAAACCCAATTCAGTTTTAAACCTACTACTACCTAATAAACCCCAATTCCGGTTCTAATCTAAATCTTTCCTAAATTCGAATCTAACCCTAAATTTTGATTATAGAACCAAGCAAAGCCTTATTTTGTTTTACTCCAGATTCAAATTTTTTTTTTATATATATATATTTCGGTCGAAACCCTAACTCAATTCCAACCCTAATTTCCAACCCTAATCCTAACCGCAAACCCTAAATCCGGTTTTCTCCAAATTCAATTTTTCAGAACCCCTAGTAACCGATTTCAAAACTTTAATTCTTGATTTTGATCGTCAATCAATACTAATGAATTCGGAACCCTAATTTTCGGTTACAGGGTTCCTCTTCTAGCAATTTCAGAACACCAAAACAACAAAACTTCACTTTCGAAGTACATATACAACAGGGTTTGTTCAAGGTTTGTACAAAATTCGTAGGTACTACCACTGTCCACTACCGCACCAAGATTTGCCAGAAAGTGTTCAAATTTTGTAAGAAAATCCGGGCTCCAGGCGCCGACAAACATAGAGGGGAAAAATGGGGTTTGCTTCCTAATTTTCGGTTTCTAATCTAGGTCAAAACCGGACAGAAAACAAGAAAAAACAAAAAAACTACTGATTTACACCTTGAATCCCCAGACATGGTGGCTCTAACTCTCGGCTTCCTTCTGGCTCAATCCGCCCCTTTGCGGTCTCCATCTTCGAACTCGGTAGCTCCTTGTTCTTCGCTAGTTGCGTTTCAGAATAAAGGATGAAGAAGAGGGGATCAACGTCTCGTTCCAGTTCATCGGTTATGGTTTTGACCGAGAGAAAATGATTCAGAAGAAGATTGAAGAAGAGAAACAGATAGGTGCGGCGCAGCATGTTCCTCGTTCCAGTTTAGGGTTGCGAGAAAACTGATGGAGAAGAGTAGATGAGAATGAGTGAGGGGGAAGGGCGGCGAGTATGTACCTTGCCAGTAGTTAGGATTGAACTTTGTGGGTTTAGAGAATGAAGAGAATACGAGCATATATTTCTCTTGCCAGTTGGGTTGGATCACCGTGAGTGAATGAGAATGTGAAGGAAGGCTGGGTAGCCCCTTACCGTGAGTGAAAGGGGAAGACTGGGCCGGCCCAGTCATGTGGGCGGGTCGGCCCATTTGTTATATTTTTTTAACATTACACTTATAGTGTCGTTTTTGACTCGTTTTGTACCCATTTTTTGTACCGTTCGCAACTCGTTGTCTCGTTTGATGAGACGAACCATTTTATAATACCAAATTTACATTTAAAACAATAACAATTATTGTTATTTGTAAATTTGATTAATTATAATTTAATTCCTAATTGGTTTGTGTTTCGCCATTTTAGGCGAAAATGCGACGTCTTTTATGCAGACCATTTAACCAATTTTTTTTGGCTCTAAAACTACCCAAATAATATTATAAGGTGTCTAAGACCTCGTTCTTACTTCTAAAATATTTGTGACAAGTCTTTCGAGGTAAACGATTAGTTTTATTTTCATTTATATTTCTTTTTCCTATACCTCCTTAACGTCGTTTTAGGTTTCGTTTATGTTTCCTAACGACTTTTAGGGTTTAAGTAAATATTATATTATTCCCTTGTACTTATTTAAGGGTATTTAATTCCTTAATCTCTCATTAATTACTTTTATTTAATTAATTCATGATTAATTAAAGTAATTAAGGTTTGGGATATTTCAATTTAGGCTCATTAGCCTTTTCGTTCCTTGTATACATGCTTAAAGCACATTTTTCCTTAAAGCAAATTTTTGTGCTCTAAGGTGCGTTTTTGGTTTAAACGTTAATTCCGCTTAATGCGTATTACTAATCTTAGGGGTATTTCATAATTGAAATCTCTTGGGAACTTATTGGTAGTTCCCTAATTTATTCGTGCTCTTTAAAACACCTTTTGTTCTAATTGTTCTTAGAGCATATTTTGAGTAAGTTGTTGTTTAATCTCTCTTCTAATGTTTCTAAGGCATGTTCTAGCCTTAGTATATCCTAATTTGATAGTTCCTTAATATATAAAGGTTTGGGGTATTTCAATCTACCCCCCTTAAAAGAACTTTGTCCCCAAAGTTCCCATGTATCTATATCTCTTATAATACACATGTAACTTCACACTAAAAGATCATATAGATCACTCAATATCTGTATAGGCATTCTGACTCATAAGGTCTACCATATATATATTACCACACTTGCCACACAACATGTCTTTTGCATGTTTTAGTAATCGAAATACTCTTTGTATATTGTTTGTTGTATACTCCTCATGTAACCGGTCTGCAGACAAAGGTTTTCATGTCCTCGAGTTCATGAGCGAGTAATACAGAAAATGTTATCCGCAAGTACCGATTGCGCTAGACTCTTACGCTCTCTGGTCCACGGTCCTTTGGAAGATCAAAACATCACATACTTTTGTCGTATCCCCCCATGTCGTCGGTCCAAAGACAAAGGCTCGTACGTCCACGCCTTCATGGGCTGAGTGATACAAAACCATTTTGTTCTCCTCATGTCACCGATCCGAAGACAAAGGCACATACGTCCTCGGTTCCATGAGCGAGACTTAGTAAAGAAAATACATGTCAACTCCAATTCCACTTTATGCTACTGCATCTATTCTTAACGTGGTTAATTATGACCACTTTAGGAAGTCTCAGGAATCATCCAACCCTGATGTGATTAGCATCATAATTGAGCTATCCTTTCACCCCACCCCAATTTGTGTTCAGTTTTCCTTGATCTGGCCAAGATCAAGTTCTACCTCCCACGTCAACTTCAAACAACCAAATAATTAATCATGTAGCAGTTTATATCTTTTAGTCCTTCTACTCATAATCATAAATCAATACATCTCCATATTATGGAACTCAGTCCATAAGTCATTCTTAATTCACCTCTCAGCAATTACTTAGAGAATTTAATTCCTACTAGGTTCTACATCGGTCTCATACCGATTCATACCTCATAACATTACCATATTTGGTCTCATATCAATATATATCGTAGGGATCTTAATTCCCCTGGAGTTTCTACTCCTCTTTACCTAAATTTTCACATCGAAGTTTAACGAGGTAGTCCTCTAATACATCTGGTTTCCACATCTGATTGTGCGTAATAACCACAACCACATAAGAATGAATACATGTGTTTATATGACATACGTATCAAACATCAAAACAAATTGTATTGTGCTATGCAGACTGTAGTTTACGTACTCAATACGTCAAACATACGCTAAGAGATTGTGCGCTCTACTCCCCTTAAAATGGATTACGCCCACGTAATCAACATTATATCTTCCTTGAACATAGGTTCAAGATATTTAGGTGTCACGGAGAAGTCTAGCTTCCATGTAGTCTATCTCACATTATGATTGGGTCAAACGGTCTTAACCATGGTAATGGCTTAGTCTCTGTATCAAGGATTCTTATTGGTGTTTATACCACTTTTACAATTGGGTTCCAGTGTAGCCTCTAAGGCTCCAAAGTATTTGGTAGATAAGTCGTATATTTTATTCGACTGGAAGATGTGAGACACATCATTCCTTTTTCTCTTTTGTTAGGTATATCAAACCTTTAAGATACGGTTCACTAGCTTCTGCTACGCGACTCTGATAATCTTGGGGCTTAGTTTGCCCTTCTTATCCTCTTCAATATGTTTTACAGCTCCTTTGTATCCTTATAATTTAAGAATAAATGTCTCTTAATGGACGCGGGGTATTTTTATCTATACACGGTCTCAGTGAGTTATAGCTTGTCTATCCAGTTCTCTGGAGATCTGATGTTCATGCTGTTATTGCGTGTTCCAGCATCTGAATTGTTTCCTTTTTAACTGACCCTTAGTCTGAGATTTCTGTATTATCTGGAGCTACTGTTCAGTGCTTATTGCTTCTTCACAGTTTCCTCAAAATCTTGAGCCATATCAAATGTTCGTACTTAGTAATCAGTGCTCCCCGCACTCATAACTTTTAATTATTTTCCTCCTGAATGAGTTCTCTGACTCTATTAATCTCGTTGGTTTAACTGAGTGCTTCCTCCTCAATTGTTGACGGTAACTAGCTGCTCTAGTCTGGATTTGCGTCACTGACCGTCGTACGAAGTCGACTACTTCTCGCGTTTCTTACATTACTCATTTTCATATATGGGGTACCTTACTGATACATTGCTACTTACCCGACTAACTTATAAATTAGTCTATCAGGCTCACAAGCTCCTTTGGAGTGCGGTCGTCCCACATCTCGTTTAAGTATACTCGTAGTGTTCGCCACACGCTTAGTTACAGCTAATTTGTGAAGTATTATGTTGTCGATCTCCTCTTTCATCATTCCATGATAACGCACATGTCGTTCTTCTTGAACTTAATCAAGGAATATCCATCTACTGGGTTCATCACTACATTATACCTTCTGTATTTAGTACGGACTCGATCCTTAGTAATTTGAGGTTCCTTTCCTTAAAGCCTCTTATCTCATTTCTCATGTCGATCCACTAGGAATGCCCTTCCAGTTCCTTACGGAATGGACAGTGTGCTTCCTATGAAACCTTTCATCACATGGTCTAGACTACTGGCGTTACTGCACAATCTGTCTCCCATTTCATCACCTTACTTACATCGGGTTTTTATTCATAAATCTTATTGCTTTCGTGTCAATATTTGATGGCTCATAAATAGTGGTTGCTTTGCTGCGCACTGTAACTTAATCTACCTAACAGATATTATTCTCATGGCCTCCACTACCGAAGTAGCTTTAGCTTTCTTATATTGCCCATTGATGGTGTGATTCTTCGGCCGTTTACTTCAACGTCTTGTCTTATTTTCAATCCCTTTCTGGTGTAAACACACTAGGAGTTCCCCAGGTTTGATGTAAGGCGGTTGTCGCATCATACTGTAAGATTGTTATCATTCAGCTCGAAGATAATTGCTTCAAATTTCAGGTTTATTTGTAGGTTGTATTCTATCTCAAATAAGTGAAAGCCCATTTCGAGGGGTTTATTCCCACTCAAGGCCTCACAACAAGGAGAGGTATCCCCACCCTAAAAGGAGTGGTTCGTCCTCCACCTCCGTCATTGTATCACCTCTCTATTCTCATTGGTGCACTTTTCTGGCAATTCCTCCTCAATTTAGTATAGGTTTTTATAACCACTCGTATGTACGAGTTGTAGTTCATTCATGGCCTAGATAAGCCTTTTATGCTTTCCTGTGCCTCGAGCTCTGATGTATTTAACATCCTTGGCTCGTAGGCCCTTAATGCTTGATTAGTGTCAAGTGAGAGCCGGTGTTCGGTTCACTGTTGTATTCTTAATCATCTGTAGGTTATCCACGTAATTCTCTTGTTCTTTGAACTCTGTCAATGTACTATTGGGCTTCACAATAAGTTGTTGTATCTCGCTTCCTGCTGTGGAAGTTCGCTTAGGTAATATGATGTTAATCAGTGTTTGTGACAATACCTTCGCTCTCATAGACTTGCATCTTTTAGCAATTAAGGCTTCGTTTTCATTAGGCATCTGCCTTCCGGTGTCAAAGTCGGATATTTACCCTGGCTATCATGTGCTGCCATGTCAATACTTTGTTCAACTTTTATTGACTACGCCACCCGTTAATGACTAATCATACTTGGGTGTTAATGAGTTAGGCAAGCAATACTAACCATCGTTTATGGGTCTATTTTTTGCTCAACTATACCAACTCTATGGTGTAGTCCTTTGAGGTTCTCTCTTACGGGATTGCACGTTTTTGATCCTAGGTAGGTCATTGCTTAAATTGTTTTCTCTGATTCTATTTCTGGGGTTTATCAACATCTTCAATGGCGAGTGTTGTTAATGGTATTATTCTGGGAGTTCATCCCATTTTTATTGAAAGTTGTTATGTCATCCATCTTCATTGTATGTCGTAATACCTTCCTTGTAGGTTATTACTTACATCTGGTCTTCTCACATTGTTGAGTAATCTCTTCGGTTCTTCCATTCAAGGTTAGACTTGGTTTTGGGTTGATGTTCTTACCTGTAGTGTCGGTTTTCTGTTGTTGATGCTCACGTCGTTTAGTTTCCTGACCAAGTCCAGCTCCCTGCTGATTGGTGTATTGATTTAGTTGTCATGGTCAGGCCGTCAGGCCCTCCCAATGTTCCGCTCTCAGTCTTAAGGAATTGTAATCCGGTGTTAATATGTATTATATCCGTGGTTTTTACCATTTGGTCTTCACGGCTTCCCGTATAGCTTCATTGCGGCAGCACTTGCCAAGGCAAGTGTGCCATGCAAGATGGGCTATCGGTACTGTGTACGTCAGTGATGGTACATTCTCCTAAACTCCATGTAGGTGGTAGTCCATGGGACTCCTTCTTTGCCCTTTTTGGCTTTGGTTAATTGATTATCTGGACAGCTTCCTGACTGCTTTTGTTAGTATAGTTACTTATCAGGGTATTCCTCTTTCTGAGGGGACCCTTTTTTTCTTTTGCTTTCGCCTTGGTTCCCACTCTCGTTTCCACACCTTCATCATGGTTATCGAGTATTGACTCTCCTTACGCACTACGTCGTAGTCCTATCTTGGAGCATGACTTGCATATGCATTCGTAGTCGTCTGAGCTATTGCAGTTAGGTCTTTGCAACCCCCTTTTTTGTGTAAGTTCGGAGTTACCCATTGCATAATTGACTTTTAGGTAGTCCCTATGCTCTTGCTCGGTATTATCCCGCTGTTATTAGTCCCTTGGACTGTTGTCTGGTGTTTCTGTCACTTCTCTTGTCCTCTCATTGCATTCGTAGTGCTTTTCTTCTTACTGGTATGGCGGGGTTATATCGACTGCGTAGCATGTCGACCCGAGTTGCCGGTAATTATTATTCTCTCATTGGTAGGATTCCGTTGGTAGCGCCTGTTTCAACGTTGCCCTCCAATTAGGACCTTCAAGTCTAGAAAGACTATTGCATAACGAGGTGTTTCTCGTATTTGCACAATAAGTAACTGCCAGATCGGGTTTTCCCGAGTAAGAGAAAGCATGTCATCTCTCTGGCATTCATTCCTGGTATCATAGAACCAGGGGCGCGGAGGGCGGGTCAGGTAGGGATGTCAATCTTGACCCGAACCCGAAACCCGACCCGAAACCGACCCGTAAAAAGCCGGGTTCGGGTTGAGATTTTTGACCTAAAATGATTTTCGGGTCGGGTTCGGTTTGGGTCATTGAAACCCGCTTCGGTTCGGGTTGAACCCGCTAACCCTTAACCCGAAAAAAAATTAATTAAAAATAGAAAATATGTTATATTTAATGACTTAATTAGTATTTAATGATTTATTTATGACTAAAATAAACATTTAATCGATAACATATGATTATATATTGTACATAATAATTAATTAATATTATAGTATTATATTTTTTATTAAATAATCCAAAATTTAAAAATAAAATAATTTTTTGAAAAAACGGGCCGGGTTCGGGTCAACCCGCTCTGGGTTCGGGTTAAAGAAGTACAACCCGCTCCGGGTTCGGGTTGACCAAAACTAGTTTCGGGTCGGGTTCGGGTTGAGCTCAACCCGACCCAAAACCCGAATTGACACCCCTAGGGTCAGGTATTATAGATATCGATACACATCGGGGAATCCTAACTAACGCACCTCTCGTACTAATACTCAACCCTTATCCCAAAGTCTACAATTCCTAACTCGGTAATTCCTAAGCTCGGTAATTTCCAGTCATCAGAGCGTAACTACGCTCTGATACCACTTTGTGTAACACCCCATCTCCAAATACAATGATCGTCGCCCTAAGTCCATCTCGTTCATTAAACGCAGCGGAAAAGTTCTACTAAATTGGTGTTACCGCCGTTAGTCACCCACGTGACCAACTACGTCTATTCTCTTACAAGTCACGGTCTAACTAACCGGATAATTACTCGAGCATCTATACAATACAATCCATAAACCACAACTTATACCAAGTATCTCATATCCTAATACATCATACTAACATCTCATCCGTTTACTAAACGAGTGTACATGCATAACTCGTGTAACAAATGTAAAAGCAACCCGAAGTACTCTACCCGTTCCTACTCTCAGGACGGTCGTCTTCTGCTATTCACCTGCAAAATAAATAGTTGCCCCTGAGGGGGTCAGCACCTTATTGCTGGTTACGATTCTCTTATAGCACCCCCAAGCTAACGGGGCTACGACGACTAATTGTCGATAACATGAAGTTGATTAGATACACAACATAAGTAAGAAGTGCAATAAGCAACAAGCCACATATGAACAAACATAGTTCACACACAATGAACGACTTAAAGCGTTCCCTTAACAAGTGAGTTAATCATTTAACTTCTTAAGATATGATTTCTCTTAATCTTAGTCCATTCTTACTTACCTCAATCTTATCCTTATCTAAATCTTATCTCAAATTTGACAACCGTTCTTTAATTAGAACTGATTGTACCTTAGTTCGTTGTTTATTTTTGTCGGGTTGTTATTAACCCTAGCTAGTGAATTATCAACTCCACTAGTTTAAATAAACAATATTTCTTAAATTATGAGGGGTATAGGCTTGACCCTCCCGCGCCAACTGAATTTGCCTCCCACCTCGAACTGTTCATCCGTGGTGGTCGAGTCTATTGTTGACTCTAGGCGACGAGTCATAAGACAAGTCAAACGGAAGACGGATCTAATGTCGATGCCGACCTCCTTCCTTAACATGCATGACCAGAGTCAGTCCGGATTCCTCACTCCCAAGTTCCAGTTAGTAGAAGTCTCAAAGTCAATGTTGTTAGTTAACCACTTTCGGTTACTAACAAAACAATATTTGGTAGTGTCCTTATTCTCACTCAATTCTTTACTAAACATTGTTAGTAAGTTCTCAAGGTAAGTTGTGTTAGTGCATCACAATCACACAACATAATATTCCGGTTGCATGTTTTATCTTGTTTAGTCAGAACATTTTAAAAATTAGCACACAAGCCGAGGGACACCTCGTTAGCAAGCAGGCTACAAGAAAACCATACCATACACCGGAGATTGGCTAGCTTTTAATACCACGTTCGCCTAACCCCGAACGTCTCGACTATCCAGATCTGTAACTAGAACTAGTATTAGTATCCTGTGTGTTAGAACTAGTTTGGTTCTCTTTTCAACTTAAACCTCTTTCTAGGTTAACCCGGGTATAATAGTTTACCGTTAAACGAGATCGTTCATTTAGGAGCGTTTTCAAGCTCAGTTCTAATTCATTAACATACTAACGTCGTTAGCAGTTACTTAGTTGCACAGTCAGCAACCTTAGACTTATACGGACAATGTATTAGGTTTTCGTAGTTTTCACTATTCATCAGTATTTCACTATTCATTTATAACGTCTCGTATTCTACTATTCATGCATAGGTCTCGTATCTTACTGTTCACGTATACGTATTTCCTATTCATGTGTACAGATACTATTCACGTATACGATTACTATTCATGTATACTAAAATTTCGCATACGTCCGTATGATACGGAGTATCATACGTATTATTCCTTTTTCCAATATAACTTGTATTTTCATTAAAAATCCTTTAATATTGATTTCTTCTATTTTCTTAAATTACGGGTATACCTCTCGTATACCCCAAGTTGTATACGGGTCTCGTTTAACCCCGTGTTAACTCTGTTTCTTTTACAACTTGTTTCTAAATTCTTTATTTAATTTCCTTAACCTTATAAACACATAAAAATGTGTTATTTACATACCTTACCCATAACTTTTGTAAACACCCATCTCAATCCAAATGTGGTTTCGCAACTTAACAACGTATATATAAATGTCACAGTGGAATTCAATACACTCCAGGACCTTGCCACGGTCTGACTGACAGAATATACCGAACATTAGTACTTACAAATCTTAACCAAATACATATCCTTCTTAAAATCCCCTCACATCCTATACATCCTACTAACTCAAGTTGCCATACGAGTGTACATGCACAACTCGTAGGCCACACTTAACCCGAAACACTTGTACCCCATCTTACTCTCGTGACGGCCGCCTCCTGAGGTTCACCTGTGTAGTAAAAACAGCCCCCAAAGGGGGTCAGCACGAATGCTGGTACGATCCTCTCATGGCCCCCAAGCTAACGTGGCTACGACGACTAATTGTCGATAACATGGAGGTTGATTGGATGCACAACGTAATAGAAAGTGCAATAAACAAGAATCCAAATATGAGCAATCAAGTTCAAACACAATGAACGACTTAAATGCGTTCCCTTAATTAGAGGGTTATTTATTTAACTCCTTAGGTTATGTTTCCTCTTAATCTTAGCCCAACCTTATCTTACCTCAGTCTTAGTCTTATCTTAGTCTTAGAAAACAACCATCCTTTAAAAAAAAAGGAATGGATGTAGCTTATCTCAGTCTTATGATACAAACCATCCTTTAAATAGGAATGGTTGCAACTTATCTCAACCTTATCTTATATATCCCAACCGTTCTCTCATTAGAACTGGTTAACCCTTAGTTCGTTGTTTATTTTCGTAGGGCTTGGTTAACCCTAGCCAGCAGCAGGACACTTACCGGCAATAAACAACATTCTTAAATTGTTGGGGATGTAGGCTAGATCCCCCCACGCCATCTTAATGCCACCTACCATGGACTGGATGTCCAATGTAGCTGAGCTGGTAAACCGACCCTAGGCTACAAGTCCGAAGACAAGTACTTAAGCGGAAGTCGGATCTGCTTTAGATACCGACCCCCTTTCCTTAGCATGCATGACCGGAGTCAGTCCCGGGTTCCTCACTCCCCCCAAGTACCAGTTAGTAGAAGTCTTAAGACAATGTTTGTTGGTTAAACCTCTTTCGGTTTTTAACAAACTAATATTAGGGAGTGTTCCTTAGTCTCACACAATTCCTTACTAAACGTTAGTCAGTAGGTTCTCACGGTAAGTTGTGTTAGTTTTCAAACATCACACAAAATACAATAAACATAATGTTCCGGTTGCATGCTTTATATTGTTTAGTGAGCACACAAAAACAAATAGCACACAAGCCAAGGGACACCTCGTTAGCAAGCAGGTCACACGAAGAACTGTACCGTTCACCGTTGGTCGTTCGGTTGCTTACTCTCCTCCGGAGTTCCACTTACTCAAATCCTAAAACATTCACCGAATCGGGTGGTTAATTTTTAACTTAACTCAACTTATTTAACCTACTTAGCCATCAAAGATCCCCACCTAACACCTCTTAAGTTTTAAAACTTAATCTTACATACTTAACCTTAAACATTTAAGTTTATTCTTAGCTTAATCCCTTAGGTCTTTATACCTCTAATCATCAATGCCCTCTTAATGGGGTACCATTAATACCACTAAACTCTCTTAGGGTCTTTCTTTTTTTTTTAAGTCTTAAGGGTCGACCGACCCACCGACCGACCCAACCCCTGGGTCGGTCCGTTCCAGTAATTTTCTGGTTCGAACAATTCCCTCAGACCGTCCCACGACCTACCCAACCTTATGGGTCGGTCCACCACAGAAATTTTTCCGTCTTTTGTAAATCACCCGTCCGACCCAAAGCTAAACCGACCGACCTAAACCCTCTTGGTCGGTCCATCCCAGAGTCAACTTTCTACGTTGAATTTTTGCCGACCGACCCAAAGCTAAGCCGACCGACCCAAAACCCTCTGGGTCGGTCTAGTCCAGAGACCTTCTGGCTGGCTTAACATGGTCCGACCGACCCAAAACTGGGTCGGACCCTGGGTCGGTCCACTACAGATTTTTCTCTTAAATTGTTCTTCCAATCCAAACTCTTCACAAGTGTCCCCATGTCCTAATGCCATTTATGCATTTAAACTCACCTTAACCATCCACCAAACACATTAAAATAACCACCAAAGATCTTCTTAAACATTTACCAAATTCTTACAAAAACTCCTAACACTTATCATATAATTCCTTACATTTCCAACTTGTAGCCTTACCAAAACTTCAACCAACCCAAGTGTTCCCTCCTTAACAGTTTGACCACTTCATAATCATCATTTTTTTCCATCTTCAGTTCATTTACCAAAACTTCCTCAAGTCATCTTGCATATCCATGCACAAATTTCTCTCTTTCCCAATTTACTCACCATTCTCATAATCACACACTCTTTTACATTCCTAGTCATTTTCCTCGACAATTGACAACATTCTCCTTCAATTTTCACTCCCATCACCCAAGTCCACTCTTCACCATCCAACTATGACCTTATTAATCCACTACTAGCATCTTCACCACTTACCCAAACTACCAAGACTTCTCATTGCTATATTCTCTAGTTCATACCTAAATCATCTCAAAGTATTGTACACCATTTCTCCAGATCTTTGCTCAAGTCTTATCATTCCTCATAACATGATTTTGGTGTGTTTAAAACACCCACCTATCCTCTAATCCCTCCTAGACAACCCTAGGTCATCCTAAACCTCAAGAACTACTTAGTTAACTCATTTCCACTCAAATTCCTCCTAATGATCCCTAGTTACCCTAGGGCATATTAACTCACCACCACCACTTAAACACTTTGTTTTCTACTCAAATTTCGCCATAGCTTCCTAGTATTATTTCATGCCCAAATGCATTGTTTTCCTCATTCAACCAACTCACACACATCAAGTCCTTTCTCATCTTGTTTTCTCACCCAAATCAACTCATTCACAATAACTCAATATAGTGCAATAATCTTAAATTGCATAGCACAAGGCTCTTAAATGACATGGCTCTTAGGCCCTTAGATGACTTAAACTTAAACACTGAATTTCCCACATATAAAAGCTTTCAACCTGCGAATACACCCATCAATCTCATAGTGGTTATAATGCTCTTAAAATCCATCTTAAACTTATATTATCAACTCATTCCCATTGGCTCCTTAATCACAAGTTCATAAGCTTGTTTAAATTCTTTTTCCTAGGTTATATAACCCATTACATAATGTAAGCTTTAAGCTACATTAGTACTTATCTAAATACCATCCCTTAAAACTTAAACCACCATTAGGTAAGCATTTTACCTTGTTTTCACAAGCTTATCTTAACTTCCTCCTTAGACCTTCTTCTTGAATGAATCTCGGCCACCATTTTAATTTCCCTTGCCAATGTTCTAATCAATATACATTGACTCTCATGAGTGCTAAATAATACACTAACCTTAAGGAGTAAACCCTAGGTTAAAAATGTGTTCTAAGGTATTAAAATGAATGTTTACCTTGGAGTCTTAAGATAGGCTTGGATATGAATCAAGAAGGACCTCCTCTAGCCCTTGGAGAATAGAAAATAAGCTAGAACAAGGCATAAAAATGAAGCCCCATGAGTAGTAATTTTCGGTAATGTGGAGAAATGATGGAAAGATGATTTTTCTTACATTTTTCTTACCTTGAATGAATGGAGAACCACATGGGCTCTTCAAACTTGATTTTCCTCCATCAATGGAGTTTTTCCATGGCTCCAAAATGAAGATTTCCCAATTTTGAAAAGATAGAAAGCTAGAGCTTGAGCTAACTAAGAATAATATGTGTTTAGTTTTTGATTTGGAGCTAAAATGAGTGAGTAGTGATCAAAGGAAGATGGAGCTTGGTATGGGTTGTTCTTCACGTAAAAGAAGAAGAGAGGGAGCAGTAGCAACCGGTGGGAAGAAGAGAGAATGAAGAAGTGAGGAGAGAGGTAAGCAAATGTGAGATATTTGTTTCTAAAAGCAAATAGTAACCTCTTACTTTTTCCCTCTTCTTTTCTAACATTATTTGGGTACTCATGGTGACTCATCCCCTTGGAAACCGGCCCCCTTATTTATTTAAGGTGGTCATGGTCTTGTTTGACCATCTAATTAGACTTAATTGATTAAGGACTAAACTAGGCACTATTTGGTTACTATTCATAACCTAGTGCACTTATTCGTGAAATTTTGATTTCCCATTGATTTAGACCTCCTAATGTGATATTAAGTAGTACACAAGTTAATTAAGGAGTAATCATGGTCATTTAGCCACTTAAAACCCCTTTCCAAGACAATTTTCAAAAATGTGCTTTAAGAGTCCTTAAAGCACAATTTGTGTTTTAACTTGTTTTTGAGCTTGGTTTTCTTTGGTAATTGATTTAATATGACCATTAGGGTGTTACTAAGGTCTAAGAATAATATTTGGGTGCTAACCCAAGTTACTCCAAGCTTAGAGCACATTTTTGCCTTAATTGCCCTTAAGGCATTTTCTTATGTTTTCCTTGGTTTAAATTGTCTACCAATGTTCCTAAGGCATATTTTAGCCTTACTACATCATAATTTGATGTTTACTTAGCATACTTAGGTTTGGGGTATTTCAATCTACCCCCCTTAAAAGAACTTTGTCCCCAAAGTTCCCATGCATCTTATCTTATTAGAATACATGTCTTACCTCCTTCCATAGATCATATAGATCATACTTATGTATACTTAAACTCATTGAATCATTAGATCCGCCATATGCTTATACTTAAATATCACACAACATGCTTAAGCATGTATAGCACTCAAAATTCTCTTTGTTCCTTTTGATGATTAAAACAATCACTAATTTTCATCGTATTCTCCCATGTCACCGGTCCGTAGACAATGGCTCGTTCGTCCTCGTCACCATGGGCCAGAATACAAAACAACTCTGCTCTCCCCATGTCACCGGTCCGAAGACAAAGGCTCGTGCTTCCTCGACTTCATGGGCGAGACTCAGTAAAAAGGTAATCCTTTTTACGAGGTCATGTGAGGAATAATTCCTCTAATTAAAAATACAATCAACTCCAATTTCGTTTTATACTAACGCCTCTATCCTTAGCGTGATTTAATTGTGACCACTGGTAGGGAGTTTTAGAAATCATCCAACCCTGATGTGATCAGCATCAGTGTAGAACTATCCTTCCACCCCAATTTGTGTTCGGTTTCCCTTGATCCCTAGAAAATCAAGTTCCACCTCCCACGTCATTTTCAATCATCAAATAATTCACTCATTCCAATTTTCTATCTTTTTAGTCTTTCTAAATGTAATCAATACATCTCCAAGGTGTGGACTCAGTCCATCAAACATTCCCAGTTCATCTCTTAGTAATTACCTCAAGGCTCTCATTCTTACTAAGTTCTATATCAGTCTCATATCAATTCTCGCCATCTTATATCTCATAGCATTACTATCTTCTTCCTCATACTTATGTCAAATAATATCTCTTAGTGTTATCTTATTCTTATCTCACATGTAGTTTCATACCGACCCATATCAACTCATATCTCATATATTCCATATTCCTTAAATCTCCCTAATCCTCTTCCTTAATTCTCTTAACTTGTACTCACACCGGAGTTAACAAGATAGGTACTTAATACGTATGGTATTCGCATCTTCTGTGCGCAATAACCATGATTTATCTCAAAATGTTTATGTAAAACAAATTCTCCAATTCTTTTGTGCTATGCACATCGTAGTTTACGTACTCAGTACATAAATATACGCTAAGCGGTTTTCGCTCTACCCCCCTTAAAATGGATTACGCCCACGTAATCAACACTATATCATTCTTGAACATAGGTTCAAGATGTCTAATTCTCACCAAGCATTTTAGCTTCCATGTCATCTATCTCACTTATAATTCGATCAGAGGGTCATAACTATGCTAATGACTTAGTCTCTGTATCGAGGATGCCCAACGGTACTTATACCATATTCTTAACTTAGTTTGGTCTAACCTCAAAGGTACTGATCTGCTAGCTTCCGCTGCGTGACTCTGATAATCTTAGGCTCCGTTTGCCTTTCTTATCCTTTTATAGTATTGTATATTCTTTTCCTGCATGCTTATATCTGTGTACTAAAGGTCTTTCGATGGACACGTGTTATCTTGATATATACACGGCCTTGATGAGTTGTAGCTCGTCTATCCAGTCTCCCTAGAGATCTAATGTTGGTATTCTTAGTCTTTCTCAAGTGTCTAAATCGTTCTTTCCATCTGACCTTTGGTCTGAGGATGATTCTTAATTTGAAACTGTTGTTTACTGCTTATTGCGCTTTACAGTTTAATCTCTTACATCTTAAGACATGTCCAATGTCTGTACTTAACAATCCGTGCTCTTCGCACTTCATAGTCCTTAATTATTTGTTCTCTGGTTCATTTGTGTTGTTGGTTCAACTGAATTCTTCTTTTCGACTGTTTGTGGTAGTAGCTGCTCTTGTCTGATCTTGCGTCGTTGTCCGTGGTACGGAGTCGACTACTTCCCGTTTTCCTTACACCACTCGTTTACATGCATGGGGTACCTTGCTGGTACATTACTACTTACCCGACTAACTCATACATGAGCCTGTCAGGCCTGCAAGCCCCCGTGGGGTGCAGTCGTCCTACATCTCATTTTAGTAAACTCGTAGTGTCCGTCACACGTTTAACCATTGCTAACTATGAAGTATTCTATTGTCGATCTCCTCTTTCATCGTTCCATAATAACACGTATTGTTTTTCTTGAATTTAATCAAGGGAAATCCATTACTGCGTTCTTGGGTATGTATTCTAGTTCTTTCTGTATCCCGTACTGATTCGGTCTCTTAGCGACTGAGGTCTCTTTCCATAGAGCCTCTTATCTTCTTTCTCATATTTTCTCTGCTAGGAATGCACTTCCAGTTCCTTAAGGAATGGGTAAGTGTGCTTCCGTGAAATCTTACCTAACCAGTCCAGTCTACTGGCATCAATGCACAGTTCGTCTGCCCACCTTATTTCCCTTACTATATTGGTCTTAACTCATAAATCTAATTGCCCCAGTGTTAAATATTTGACGGCTCATACAAACGTCACTTTACCACGGGCGCACCATTACTTATCCCTTATATAATATTGTACTCACGACCACTACTACCGTGGTAGTTGGCCTTTACCATGTTGCCATTGATGGCGCAACTACTTACTCATTTACTCTGACTAACATTTATCTTACATTCCATTCCTTCCTGGTGTAACACTGGTGGAACGCGAGCCTTTAATTACGGTCCAAAACCGTGTATAATTACGGTTCTGACCGTAATCTACGCGGCGTCAATAAGATGGTGACGTCTTTAATTACGGTTTTAAACCATAATTAAAGGCCCTTTTCCGTCCCGCGTTCATTGAACTTTATACATTACGATTATGGTAAAACCGTAATGTAACGCGCCAAAACTTTACATTACGGTTATTGTTTAAACCGTCATCTAAAGCGTTATTTTTTTTTTTTTTTTTTTCTACAAATCTACACAATTGCAACCGAGCCAGAATTATAACAGATAAGCAACAGAGGGCATCAGCCAACAATGTGCAGAAACTGCACAATTGAACACCTGAATCATTACCAACAACACAAAGTTCCTCCTGCGCACAATTGCAATAGAGATAACATCTAATATACACCAGATCGAAAATCTGTACAAACAGCTGAATCTGTTACAGCAACAAAAAATATTCAATACAGCAGAATCTGTTACAACAGCTAGTAATTCATTACAAAAAATATTCATACAACAGCTAGAACTGTTACAGCAGCAGCTAGCAATTCATTACAAAAAATATTCAATACAGCAGCTAGAATCTGTTACAGCAGCAGCAACCATCCAGAATCAGAGGCTACAAAGGTAGCAGTGTAACCTATACAGGGTAGATACAGCTAGGATGACTCCCAGCAAGAATAGCATAAAACAGAAGCGTAAAACAGTACAAAAACGGTGCAGAAAACTGTGAAAAACAAATCCATCATAGCAGCATCAGAGCTACTATCTAGTCTACCACTCCATTTCTCATAAACATGGCTGACATCTCTCTCTGACATGCAACAAGTCGTTTGGACTGTAAGTCGAGAAATCTGCAAAATGCTCTTTAATCTGCAACAAGAAAAGGAATGGAACACATAATGAGATTAAGATAAAAGACAACAAAAATCTGCCGAAGAATTAATACAAGACAGCGTTCGTATTACCTTGTCTTTATCATTCTCAAAACTTGGGAAGTACCCGTAAACTCGTACATATACCGCATCACGTAGTACCCGCACCCCTAGAATCCTTTGGGCAGGGCATAAATCACCAAAATTCACAAATGTAAAACAATTGTACAAAGATAATAGTAGCACGAATGAAATACATGAATTACAAACCTTGATGTAATCGATGGTCCAAATCACCAAACTCTCTGGGGTTTTTTTTGTAACAACTGTTACATATATTAACAAAGTGTTTAGCAAAATGAACAAGTACAACATTAAATTTTGAATTCTGTCCACTGCCCCTAGTGGATCTAGAACGAGCAGATAGGCGTGGCGCATCGCAGAATAAAACAAAGCCCAGTGGTGGCTACAATGTCAAATACAAAATGAAATGAGAAATGAAGGTAAAAAAGTTAGCTAATTAGTATGTAATTTTATATCAGAACTCACGTTTGGTGATACGGCATTAGATGAATAATTTATTCTGTCGATCAGCAAACATTGAAGCAATGAATCATGTAATTACACAAACCTCCCCGGGTCCCCTAGTGACTGTGAGTCTATGATAAACGCTCCGGGCACACCGACAGTAATGGAGGTCATGTCTTCTCAGCACATCTCTCAAACACCTCTATTATATCACATGTACTATAAAAAGTTAGCCAATGCAACTTCATAGATACTTATTTTATATGTTTTTACAGTATGAGGAAAGAACACTTACTTTTAGATAAGCTTGAAAATAAGTTAATGTTCAGATAATCTCCACACATCATCTCTCTGATGTCCTCAAATTGATTGCCGTGATCATATCTTCTTCGTCGTAGTGAAACATCGACTTTGGAAGCGTCATCATGAATTGTTTAGAGTTTGAGATGATGACTTCAAAATGATCTTGTTCATAGAGATTCATCTGACGCCCCCCAAAACATTAACAAATTTTTGTGGCAGTGTTCGAGCTTATTTTTAGGCGCCTCAGAAGTCCTGGTGCGACGTCCCCGGACGGGCGCTGGATTCTTACCTTTCCCACCCCGACTCACTGGATTCTTACCCTTCACACACAAACAGTAAAGCTAAATGTAAAGATAATTACTAATTGATTATTATAGTAACATTAAACATTTATCTAGAACATACCCTTCTCACAGGATTCGCCGGCGTGCTGATCTCTTCTTCTCCGGGCCGGGATACGCGGCGAGGAAGCTCTCAGGGACTCAGGATTCGCCGGCGCACTGGTCTCTTCTAGTCTGGGCGGGTTACACGGCGAGGAAGCTCAGGGATCTATAATAGATTAGTGGAACACTTATGCTAATAATGCATTTTATTAGATACTAAATGGTTTCGAACAGTCTTACCTCATCGGTGACAACAATATAACATGCTGGCCAGGGCAATATGTCTCCCTTCGCTTCGATCAAGCGTGCATTTATTGTCAAGCGCCATTGGAAGGTATGCATGCTCAAATCCATCAACTATCAGTCCAAGGTCACACGCGCGTAGAATGGGGGTAGACATACGAACTGATGAGCGTGAGTGGACCTGATGGCAAACACCCGTCCCGTAGCCGCATCTACGGGTGCCCTTCTAAGGGTATTGGAGACGACATTTTTTTTGCTCCTTTAATAAACAGAGATAATACGTGAAATAAATAAGTGAGTCCAATCTAATACTATTAAATGCTTTATTTTAGGAGAAAATAGTTAAACAAGTTAACCTGGATGTTGGCATACGGGTACGGGTCAGCGGCCGAGCACAACTAGACGAGGAAGATGTCGAGGAGGATCTTGTCTGCTGCTGCTGCTGCTGAGTAGTCACATGTGCAATCGATTCAATGCTTCCTGCAGCCTCTCCTCGAAAGCCCGGCGCTCAGCAGCCTGTTCTCGTCATTAGCTTGCGCTCAGCAGCGAGCTTACGCTCTACCATCGCCTCGACTTCAGCAGCACTCATCTGACCCTTCCTAGCAGATGTGCGGAAATATGTGCTTCTGACTTACTTCTCCCCCAAATCCTCTAACACGCCCCGGTGATCCTTCTTCCCAAGTATTTGATTGAGAGCGTCGTCTGAGAAGAGAAGCGTGTATGTCTACTTCTCCTTCTGGTGCCGCTTCATACTGTCCAATTGTCCAAAGGTTAACACTAAATTTAGCTCAACAAACACTTGAGTATATAAGTAAATTATTTAACAGCTACTTTCAATTACTTACAATTTGGTTAGCAGTTGTTCCATCGCAGCATTGGAAATATCCTCTGACCTTCGCTGGTCGTTTTCTGGCGTCCCAGTATGACATCTGCACCCTCCTCGCCTCAGAGACATCTCGATCGGGCATTCACTTCCATCCTCGTTCCTCCGTGTCAGCAAACCAGCTTCTTCCACATGTCGAGGCTGCCCCATAATCCCCTTCGTCCCATGGTGTGGGGGTAGAGATTAGCTTCACGGTTTTGCCGTGCTTGTTATTCTATTTGCTGTTAAGAAGTACAACAGAAAATTAATAGAAAATCAGGGATAGGCATTATGAGCATTAATTAAGAAAAGAGTACACACAACATACCCTGAACTCGGGGGTGGCGTGCCGCTCAACGAACTCCTTCCACTCCTCTTCAGTGATTATGCCATTGTACACAACATACGGCGGAGGCTCACGTGGGGGCACCCTCTTGATCCAATGCTCAACCAAGTAGTGGCGGAATGATTTAGCTTTGCCGGACACCAAGAAAGAACGGTCTTCTTCACTTCTTCTGGGATCTTGTATCGTTCTTGCACCTTCTTCCAGATGGTCTCCTTAACTTCTTCCGGGACTTGTTTCCATGTGTGGTTGATGTAGCAATGTGATCTGGCCAGAGTCCCTAGCATACTAGCGAACTCTGACCTGCTGCCCCCACAATACCTCCCATACTTGTCCCACAGAAGACTAATCTCATCCGATTTCTGCAGTTTCAACCCACGGGTCGGACCTCTACCTCTGGGTCTCTGAGTAGCACTCGTAGAAGGTGAACTCATGGAAGGACCAACAGCAGTAGCGACAGATGTAGAGGTGGGCCAACAGCAGCAACGGTAGAAGGAACCGGTACCATTTGCTGCTCATTTTTGAACTCATGACAAAAAATATCGAACTCTTCATCAGCCATGTCCGGATCAGCCATGCCTGCAAGGATTGAAATACAATTTGAATTAAATTAAGCATTTCATAATGGTCATATACAAGCAAGAAATAAAAGAGTGTTAATTTCATATAAATTTTATAGTAATAACTTACATGCACCATTATCTCTCAACCCACATTCCCTCGTTATGGTCTGATCATATATACTCCACAATGACCTGTGACCTCAGCCTCTTCCAATGAAATAGGAAACTGTTGGAGGTTCATCTTCTGCATCATACTCATCCTCATCAACCACACCCATCCACACAACTATTCCTCTTATCCCTTTAAGCACAACAGACCATCTAGGATTACAGGGATCAGTTACATAAAATATCTACTTAACCTTCGTCCCAACAACGAATGCTCAACCGTGGAGTAGCTCTAGACAGATCAACCAGTTTCATACCATGCTCCTCCTCACTACCATGATTGTTCCATGACAATTGGTGTTAACCCAGTTACAACATAAAAAAACACACATTTCATAGCTGTTGTAGTCCAATACCCAGATGTCTTGTATAACACCGAAATATGATTGTTGTACTGAGACTGGACTATGACCCACGACACCGATGTCATATAAGTTTTGATAAGCTTCAAGCTCTACACCACTGTTTTGATTCGTTGACTTCTGATCCTGACGTTCGAAAAAGGTGAATCCGTTGACATTGTACCCCTCATAAGAAATTACATCCAGATTTGGTCCAAATGCAACTACTTTAATCAGTTCAGGCACATTGGACTGATGGACAACACTCTGTCTTTGAACCATCGGACAAATGTCTTATTCTGCTCATTTTGTAGTCTAACGTCACTCATGTTTGGATATTGTGATCTTAAAACACACAAGTGTTTCATCAAAGTAGGTTTCAACATCTTCAAGATGACTTAGCCACAACTAAATGAGCTTTGTTAAGAGTGTCTATGTCAATTCTTTTCAGTTTCCGTCCAACCGTGCCAACACCCTTCAATCTGCCCTCGTGTCTAGAACATGGAAGTCCAACGGTATCGACACCTTCTAGGTAATTGGTGCAGAAGTCTACAACTTCCTCTGTGATAGTGCCCTCTATAATCTAACCCTCTGGGTGACGACGGTTCTTCATTTTCTTCTTCAGGACACCCATGTACCTTTCGAACAGATACATGTAGCGAAGGTACAAAGGACCACACATCAGAATCTCTCTTACAAGATGCACGAGGAGATGTATCATTATGTCGAAGAACGATGGAGGAAAATACATCTCCAGCTGGCAGATTGTCACAATAATCCTTTTGTAATTTAGACAGAGTGTCCACATCAAGAACCTTAGACGAAATGGATTTGAGGAAGACACTGACGTTTGTGATTGTGTGTCTGACAACATCCGGCAAGATCCCACGTAGTGCAATTGGCAAAAATTCTTGAAGTAGGACATGATAATCGTGAGATTTCATTCCTACTAATTTGAAATCTGTCGTGGACACTAGGTTTCTTATGTTTGAGGAGTAACCTGATGCACCTTGATGTTGTAAAGGGTACTGCATAGACTATGTTTCTCTTCTTTAGACAGAGTGTGACAGGCAGGAGGCAAGAATGTGCGTTTTCCACTTCTTCGGGCCAAGCTCTGTGCGTATGCCCAACTCAATTAAATCTTTCTTCCTTTCAAATGATCCTTTGTCTTTCCTTTTATGTTCAAAAGGTGCTAGTGATACTTTCACCCACGTTCTTCTCGACATGCATCCCATCGATACAATGTCTAACCTCCATTGCTGCCAGTACTGTAGTTCCCAAATATTGTTTTCTTTTTCCAGACACTTTTTTCACCACTTTTGGTTGGCGGCCCAAAGTTGTTCACAATATTATCCAACTTTTTGTAAATCTCTGTACCTGTCAAAGGCTGGCGTGCCACGCTGTGATCATTTTTCCCATCGAACTCTTTCGCCATCTTTCGATACTTATGTCCTTTTGGAAGCATTTTTCGGTGGCCCATATACACGGTTTTGCCACTATGTTTCAAGCGAATGCTACAAGTGTTTTTCCACCACAAATCGGACACGCCAACGCCCCCTTGATTGAATAGCCTGAAAGATTACCATAGGCGGGGAAATCATTGATGTGCAGTACAACATAGCACGCAAATTGAAGTCCTCTTTACTGAATGAGTCGTAAACCGTAGCCCCTTCATTCCACAAGAGTTGTAGATCCTCTATCAAAGGTTGTAGGACTACATCAATTTTGTTGCCCGATTGCTTTAGAGCCGATATTAACAAAGACAACAAGATGTGTCTGGGTTTCATGCATAACCACGACGGTAGATTGTAAATAACCAAAAGCACAGGCCAGGTACTGTGTATGCTACTCAAAGTACCGTAAGGGTTCATCCCATCCGTGCACAAGCCTAGCCTTAGGTTTCTCGGTTCGTTACCAAACTCAGGAAATTTTACGTCTATGTTTCTCCACTGTGGTACATCAGCGGGATGTCTCAATCTGCCATCCATTTTTCCTGTGAACTGAATGCCACCGAAGATTCTCTGCGTCTTTCTCAATGGAGAACAAACGTCTGAACCTTGGAATGATGGGCAGGTACCACAGTACCTTAGCTGGTGAACCTTTCTTACTACCGCTGATGTGAGTTGTTGTTTCTTATACCGTGACGCTCCACATGCTGAACAGTTTCAGCAAATTCATCCGATTTCCAAAAACAGCATGCAACCATTTGGACAAGCATGAATTTTCTGGTACCCCATACCCATTGGGCACATCTGTTTTTTGGCTGAGTACGTAGTCGTTGGTAAAACGTTGTCCACCGGAAGAACGTATTTCAATAGTTCCAGGAGGTCAGTGAAACTTACGTCGCTTCAGCCATGTTTCGCTTTCAAGTTGAATAGCTTGAGGACGACACTCAACTTGCTTAACTTTGTAGGGTCACACCCGGGGTACAACGGTGTTTTGGATGAATCCAACAAATTTTCATACTTGTCTGGCGTGTTAGAGTAATGTCGTTCCACATCTTTGAGCATAGTCTCAATGTCATCATCCCAGAAATCTGGCTCAACGTTCGCTGTAACGTCTTCTGGATCACCAGCAACTGTATCATCTCCAAGTTCTGTTTCTGTGTTTGCCTGACCATTATCCCCTTCGCCAGGCTTAATAACATTGAACGCACTCTGACCATGCCATCGGATTATGTCTTGGAAATCTTTTGTAAAACCACGGCGGATCAGATGTTCCTTAATTGTTTCACCGCCACAGTATCTCAGATTGTTTTGGCAGTCGATACACGGACAAAATATGTATCCCTTGTCTGTAGGTTTCAGATTGTTCACCAACACCGTGCATAACTTATCAACTCCATCTAAAAACTTGTCGTCCAAATTTCCGCTGTAAATCTACGAACGTTCCATCTCCTTCTAGCTATTTATATGAAGGCAGCCATTTCATACCGTCACCCGTGGCAGAGTCTTTACACTTTTGTATCTTATCAACCTAAATCCATCCATGAGTATTAAATCCCACCGGTGAACGTGTTTTTAATATGTAATTTATTGAAAATTTCGGCAGCATCTCCCTACAGTTCTTCAAATGCACGATATTATGATATTAATCAATAATATATGCAAACGAAGAACAATAAAGAGATACTGCTGAAATAATAATAAAGTACATATTAAAAGCACATTCACACCCTAGGTGTGAGATTTAACAATCGTGGACAGTCCCGAGGGACTGCCGAAGATATACCTCTATTAGGTATATCTTGGGCGGATAACTATGTTTGGTAGTTTGTCAAATATTATATGTATATATATAAATCTTACCTCTATTAGACGATTAGCCGATGCTAAGACGGTTGAGGTCGGAAGCCTAAATAAAGTCGTAGTCCTGATGCATAAATGAAAACGACAACATTAGAATTCATCAAAAAATCAAGGTTAAATGCTAGCTAAACCGCGGAAAAAAATCGACAGCATCTCCCCTATATTTCTAACGTCTCCAAATCAGTTTTATCAAAGTCAAATTCGCACGCACCATCTAGAACTGGTAACATACATAAACTTATTCTTCTACTGTAAATGAAGTTTATTTATGACCTTCTCTGCAGTACTTCAGATTGAAGGACTGAAACTAGTCATTCTAGAACCATTAAAATACCGAAACTCATCTTATTATTTCTAGTGGTTATAACAATAGCATTGTTGATTCCTGTCACAGCTTGTGATCAAACAGAGAGCATCTGGCATAGCAGATTGCAGTTGAAAATGAGCTATTTTCAGGAATCAGTAATATACTTGAACTTACTTTCTTTCCTGTGGCAGTTTTAAGTAGTAGCATTTTTAAAACTACACTATTATGTATTAATTGTAATACTAAATGATAAGAATAATAAAATACAACAGTTTACAGTTTGGTTTGCAAAATTACCGTTACTAAGCACCGAAGTGGGCAAGTAGTGTAGAAATCAGCCCACGAACTAGGTTGCAATTAACTGTGAATCTGGGCACAAATATATGAACAAGGTTAGAACATTTGCCATTACACTCTCAGAATTCGATACAAACGAGGTTAGAACTTGCAATCGAAATGCATGTATATGAACAAAGTTAGAAAAAAACAACAATCAATCGATCGCATACCCAATACGCGATAGAGACATCGACGGTGAGACCAGTGGTAGATGGGTGGTGACCGGTGGCGATGGGAGTGACAAAGGTGGTGGGAGCGACGGCGGCGATGGCCGTTTGCAAGGTGACGGGAGAGAGGAGGCGATTTCAGTGAGGAAGATAGCGCGAAAGAGAAGAAGAGTTACTGTAAGTACAGTGTGCAGAGTAAACGGGCAAATGTTGTAGTTAAAAGGACTTTAGATTACGGTTTACATGGAAACCGTAATCTAAAGTCACACTTTAAATGACGGTTCCTAAAGAACCGTAATCTAAAGTGTAACGAAATTAAAAAAATAGCGCGAAAATTATTTGGCCTATGCTGGGTTTCGAACTCAAGATCGATGGTGTTGACTCATGTACCCACTGCTATTAAGCCATGAGTCTTATTCGATCAACCATATGTAACACATTAATATAAAGTTATTTTTCATCTAAAATACACTGGTAAAACGATGTCGTTAACTGTAATTTAGATTACGCACGGCGTCAAAAAAATCAAATAACACGGGAAATATTTGGCGTCTGGTCAAAACGACGTCGTTGACCATCAGTCGGAGGTAGGCGTGCCTTTTTTAGGACGGACTTTAGCTGACGGTTATTAGTAAAACCGTAATCTAAAGTCCGTTGACCGTAAAGCGCGCGTCAACACGGGACTTTAGATTACGGTTTCACTAATAACCATCATCTAAAGTCCGTCCTAAAAAAGGCGCGCCTACCTCCGATCGATTATTGCTTACAGTTAATTCAATAAACGTCGTTAATTAATTCCGGCCTTCATATTAATCACGGTTTCTGTTAAATCCGTGACTAAACCACCGTCATTAAAGGCTTCCGTTCCACCAGTGGTACACTGGGTTTCTCAAATTTCGGTGTTTGGCGGTTGTCGTACCGTGTTGTAAAATGGTTATCTCTTAATATACAGGCGTTCTGCTCAATCTCAGGTTCATAAGTAGGCTAATTTTTCTCACATTCCTTCATCCTTTATGATGTTATTTACCATGTAACTTAACCAGTACTGAAGAAGTCATCCGTAGAATCCCAAGCTCTCCTGAGCGTTGGTCTCTTAACGTGCCATAATGTGCACTCACAATGTTTATCTCTGACGATTGCTGATTCCTAAATCCTGGGTGTTTGATATGAGGTCTGACTCTGCAGCCTTCCTTATTACTCAAGTGTATCTGGTATGTTGTAAGGTAATCTCAAGGTTTACGGTTTCCATTTTCTAACAAAAGCGTATTATATCTCTAATAAGTGAAGGCCCTTTTTGAGGGGTCTATTCCCTCTCATGGCCTCACAACAAGGAGAGGTATCCCCACCCTAAAAGGAATGGTTCGTCCACCGCCCCTGTCCTTAGCATTATCCCTTTAATCTTATTGGTGCCCTTTCCTGGAAATTCTTATACAATCTAAATTATAGGTTTGGTAACCGTTCATATCTATGAATTGTAGTTCGTTCATAGCTGAAATAAGCTTCCGTACAACTTACTGCGCCTCAGGCTCTGATGTGGTTAACATCCTTAGCTCGTACGCTCTTAGTGCTTAATGTCATTTGGGTGAGAGCCGGTGCTCGGTTCACTCCTTGTACTCTTACTCATCTGTAGGTTTTCCTCATAAGATTCTAGCTCTTTGAATTATCTCAACCATTAGGTTACATGTTAAATGTAGTACCAGGTTTCATGGTAAGTTGTTGCATCCTGCTTCCTGCTCTGGAAGTTTGTCAGATGATCTAAGGTTACTTAGTGTCTTTGACAATACCGTTGTTTTATTAGACTTATGTCTTTTAGCAATCAACGCTAAGTTC
This sequence comes from Limonium bicolor, assembly GCA_023374045.1. Taxonomy (NCBI): domain Eukaryota; kingdom Viridiplantae; phylum Streptophyta; class Magnoliopsida; order Caryophyllales; family Plumbaginaceae; genus Limonium; species Limonium bicolor. Next base: position 86,952,300 of record CM041781.1, on the reverse strand, counting down.
GTATTAGGCGTTTGCCTTACGGTGTCCAAGTTGGATATCATCCTGTCATCTTATACCCCCACCTCAACGCTTCGTTCAACTTCCGTTGACTACGCCACCCGTTGATGATCAATCGTACTCGGGTGTTAATGAGTTAGACAAACAGTATTAAATGTCATCCATCAGTTTGTTCGGCTCGACTCTGCCCGCTCTGTGGGGGTAGTCCTCTGAGCTTTCTTTTTCCAGGGTTGTACGTCTTTAATCCTTAGTAGGTTATAGCTTATGTTCATTTCTTTTATCCTTGTTTTCTGGGGTTTCCAACATCTTTATTGAAGAATGTTTATTACTGGTATTCTCAATGATCACCTCGGGAGTCTTATCCCGTTCTTATTGAAAGTTTTATGTTGACTGTATCCATTGTATTCCGTAATGCATTCCTTGTACGTTATCACTTAGGTAGTGTTTTGCTCACATTACTGAGCGATCTCTTATGTTCTTCTCTGTGAGATCCGGGTTTGGTGTTCTTACCGTATTGTCGGTTGTTGTTGTTGTTGTTATAGTAGGTTGTACCGTTGCTAATATTCATATCGTTTAGCATTCTGTCCAGGTTCAGCTCCCTGCTGACTGGTGTATCCACTCATCTCATCATGGTGAGGCCGTCAGGCCCTTCCAAGGTCTCATTCTCCCGTTCTTATAGATTTACTATCCAGTATTAATGTGCGCTACAACTGTAGCGTTCTATTATCACGCCATGATGGCTTTCCGTGTAGCTTAACCGTGGTAGCACTTGCTATGGCAAGTGTGCCATGCAAGATGAGCTACTTGTACCGTGTGCGTCGGTAGTGGTACTTCCACCTAGTTTCCATATCTTTGGTAGTCCTCGGGACTCCTTCTATGTTTTCTTATTTTGGATAACTGGCCATCCGGCAGTTTCCTGGTCGTTTTAACAGTACCGTCACTTTTCAGGGCGTTCCTCTTTTTGAGGAAATCCCCTTGTCATTTTCTTGCGTCTTAACTCTCGCTCCCGTTTCCACACATTATGTTGGGGTTATTAAGTAATGATTCTCCTTTAGGCACTACATCTTAGTCCTATTCCGGTATACAGTTGTATACGTCTTTATTGTCGCCTGAGCTATGTCAGCCAGGTGTGTAACCTTCCTCATTGTATGGGGTTTGGAGTCCCCGTTTTTTAACTAGACATTCAGGTAGTCTTAACCCTCAAGATTTATATTATCCCACTGCTATGCTCATTCGGACCACTGTCCGGTACTCATGTCACTTATCTTTTCTTAACCATTGCACTTATAGTGCCTTTCTTACCATTGGTATTGCGGTGTAACTCGACTGCGTAGCATGTCGACCCATGTTGCCGGTAATTACCGTTCCCTTATTGATAGAATTCCATTGGTGGCGCCTGTTTCTCTGTTGCGCTCCAATTTCTTGTAAACTATCGTACGACAAGATATTTCTCGTATTGCTTACTGTTAACTAACTACCAGATCGGGTTTCCCCGAGTAAGAGAAGGCTTTCTTCTCTCTGGCATTTGTTCTCCATAATTCAAGCAAGGGATGTGGAGGGCGGGTCTAGGTACTATGGATATCCGGTAAACACCGGGAAGTCCTGACTAACGCACCTCTCACTCTATCTCTCAACCCTTAACCCATAACTCAAACTCAACCTCAGTATTCTCCTAAGTTCGGTAATTCTTGTCTTCAGAGCGTAACTACGCTCTGATACCACTTTTTGTAACACCCCATCTCAATCCAAATGTGGTTTCACAACTTAACAACGTATATATAAATGTCACAGCGGAATTCAATACACTCCAGGACCTTGCCACGGTCTGACTGACAGAATATACCGAACATTAGTACTTACAAATATTAACCAAATACATATCCTTCTTACAATCCCCTCACATCCTATACATCCTACTAACTCAAGTTGCCATACGAGTGTACATGCACAACTCGTAGGCCACACTTAACCCGTAACGCTTGTACCCCATCTTACTCTCGTGACGGCCGCCTCCTCACGTTCACCTGTGTAGTAAAAACAGCCCCCAAAGGGGGTCAACACGAATGCTGGTACGATCCTCTCATGGCCCCCAAGATAATGTGGCTACGACGACTAATTGTCGATAGCATGGAGGTTGAATGGATGCACAACGTAATAGAAAGTGCAATAAACAAATATGAACAATCAAGTTCAAACACAATGAACGACTTAAATGCGTTCCCTTAATTAGAGGGTTATTTATTTAACTCCTTAGGTTATGTTTCCTCTTAATCTTAGGCCTACCTTATCTTACCTCAGTCTTAGTCTTATCTTAGTCTTAGAAAACAACCATCCTTTAAAAAAAAGGAATGGATGTAGCTTATCTCAGTCTTATGATACAAACCATCCTTTAAATATGAATGGTTGCAACTTATCTCAACCTTATATTATATATGCCAACCGTTCTCTCATTAGAACTGGTTAACCCTTAGTTCGTTGTTTATTTTCGTAGGGCTTGGTTAACCCTAGCCAGCAGCAGGACACTTACCGGCAATAAACAACATTCTTAAATTGTTGGGGATGTAGGCTAGATCCCCCCACGCCATCTTAATGCCACCTACCTTGGACTGGATGTCCAATGTAGCTGAGCCGGTCAACCGACCCTAGGCTACAAGTCCGAAGATAAGTCCTTAATCGGAAGTCGGATCTGCTTTAGATACTGACCCCCTTTCCTTAGCATGCATGACCGGAGTCAGTCCCGGGTTCCTCACTCCCCCCATGTACCAGTTAGTAGAAGTCTTAAGACAATGTTTGTTGGTTAAACCTCTTTCGGTTTTTAACAAACTAATATTAGGGAGTGTTCCTTAGTCTCACACAATTCCTTACTAAACGTTTTAGTAGGTTCTCACGGTAAGTTGTGTTAGTTTTCAAACATCACACAACAATACAATAAACATAATGTTCCGGTTGCATGCTTTATCTTGTTTAGTGAGCACACAAAAACAAATAGCACACAAGCCGAGGGACACCTCGTTAGCAAACAGGTCACAAGAAGAACTGTACCGTTCACCGTTGCTCGTTCGGTTGCTTACTCTCCTCCGGAGTTCCACTTACTCAAACCCTAAAACATTCACCGAATCGGGTGGTTAATTTCTTAACTTAACTCAACTTATTTAACCTACTTAGCCATCAAAGATCCCCACCTAACACCTCTTAAGTTTTAAAACTTAATCTTACATACTTAACCTTAAACATTTAAGTTTATTCTTAGCTTAATCCCTTAGGTCTTTATACCTCTAATCATCAATGCCCTCTTAATGGGGTACCATTAATACCACTAAACTCTCTTAGGAATTTTTTTTTTTAAGTCTTAAGGGTCGACCGACCCATCGACCGACCCAACCCCTGGGTCGGTCCGTTCCAGTAATTTTCTGGTTTGAACAATTCCCTCAGACCGTCCCACGACCGACCCAACCTTATGGGTCGGTCCACCCCAGAAATTTTTCCGTCTTTTGTAAATCACCCGTCCGACCCAAAGCTAAACTGACCGACCCAAACCCTCTGGGTCGGTCCATCCCAGAGTCAACTTTCTACGTTGAATCTTTGCCCGACCGACCCAAAGCTAAGCCGACCGACCCAAAACCCTCTGGGTCGGTCCAGTCCAGAGACCTTCTGGCTGGCTTAACATGTTCCGACCGACCCAAAACTGGGTCGGACCCTGGGTCGGTCCACTACAGATTTTTCTCTTAAATTGTTCTTCCAATTCCAAACTCTTCCACAAGTGTCCCCCATATGTCCTAATGCCATTTATGCACTTAAACTCACCTTAAACATCCACCAAACACATTAAAATAACCACCAAAGATCTTCTTAAACATTTACCAAATTCTTACAAAAACTCCTAACACTTATCATATAATTCCTTACATTTCCAACTTGTAGCCTTACCAAAACTTCAACCAACCCAAGTGTTCCCTCCTTAACAGTTTGACCACTTCATAATCATCATTTTTTTTCCATCTTCAGTTCATTTACCAAAACTTCCTCAAGTCATCTTGCATATCCATGCACAAATTTCTCTCTTTCCCAATTTACTCACCATTCTCATAATCACACACTCTTTTACATTCCTAGTCATTTTCCTCGACAATTGACAACATTCTCCTTCAATTTTCATTCCCATCACCCAAGTCCACTCTTTACCATCCAACTATGACCTTATTAATCCACTACTAGCATCTTCACCACTTACCCAAACTACCAAGACTTCTCATTGCTATATTCTCTAGTTCATACCTAAATCATCTCAAAGTATTGTACACCATTTCCTCCAGATCTTTGCTCAAGTCTTATCATTCCTCATAACATGATTTTGGTGTGTTTAAAACACCCACCTATCCTCTAATCCCTCCTAGACAGCTCTAGGTCATCCTAAACCTCAAGAACTACTTAGTTAACTCATTTCCACTCAAATTCCTCCTAATGATCCCTAGTTACCCTAGGGCATATTAACTCACCACCACCACTTAAACACTTTATTTTCTACTCAAATTTCGTCATAGCTTCCCTAGTATTATTTCATGCCCAAATGCATTGTTTTCCTCATTCAACCAACTCACACACATCAAGTCCTTTCTCATCTTGTTTTCTCACCCAAATCAACTCATTCACAACAACTCAATATAGTGCAATAATCTTAAATTGCATAGCACTAAGGCTCTTAAATGACATGGCTCTTAGGCCCTTAGATGACTTAAACTTAAACACTGAATTTCCCCCATATAAAAGCTTTCAACCTGTGAATAAACCCATCAATCTCATAGTGGTTATAATGCTCTTAAAATCCATCTTAAACTTATATTATCAACTCATTCCCATTGGCTCCTTAATCACAAGTTCATAAGCTTGTTTAAATTCTTTTTCCTAGGTTATATAACCCATTACATAATGTAAGCTTTAAGCTACATTAGTACTTATCTAAATACCATCCCTTAAAACTTAAACCACCATTAGGTAAGCATTTTACCTTGTTTTCCCAAGCTTATCTTAACTTCCTCCTTAGACCTTCTTCTTGAATGAAGCTGGGCCACCATTTTAATTTCCCTTGCCAATGTTCTAATCAATATACATTGACTCTCATGAGTGCTAAATAATACACTAACCTTAAGGAGTAAACCCTAGGTTAAAAATGTGTTCTAAGGTATTAAAATGAATGTTTTACCTTGGAGTCTTAAGATAGGCTTGGATATGAATCAAGAAGGACCTCCTCTAGCCCTTGGAGAATAGAAAATAAGCTAGAACAAGGCATAAAAATGAAGCCCCATGAGTAGTAATTTTCGGTAATGTGGAGAAATGATGGAAAGATGATTTTTCTTACATTTTTCTTACCTTGACTGAATGGAGAACCACAAGGGCTCTTCAAACTTGATTTTCCTCCATCAATGGAGTTTTTCCATGGCTCCAAAATGAAGATTTCCCAATTTTGAAAAGATAGAAAGCTAGAGCTTGAGCTAACTAAGAATAATATGTGTTTAGTTTTTGATTTGGAGCTAAAATGAGTGAAGTGATCAAAGGAAGATGGAGCTTGGCATGGGGTTGTTCTTCACGTAAAAGAAGAAGATAGGGAGCAGTAGCAACCGGTGGGAAGAAGAGAGAATGAAGAAGTGAGGAGAGAGGTAAGCAAATGTGAGATATTTGTTTCTAAAAGCAAATAGTAACCTCTTACTTTTTCCCTCTTCTTTTCTAACATTATTTGGCTACTCATGGTGACTCATCCCCTTGGAAACTGGCCCCCTTATTTATTTAAGGTTGGTCATGGTCTTGTTCGACCATCTAATTAGACTTAATTGATTAAGGACTAAACTAGGCACTATTTGGTTACTATTAATAACCTAGTGCACTTATTTGTGAAATTTTTGATTTCCCATTGATTTAGACCTCCTAATGTGATATTAAGTAGTACACAAGTTAATTAAGGAGTAATCATGGTCATTTAGCCACTTAAAACCCCTTTCCAAGACAATTTTTCAAAAATGTGCTTTAAGAGTCCTTAAAGCACAATTTGTGTTTTAACTTGTTTTTGAGCTTGGTTTTCTTTTGTAATTGATTTAATATGATCATTAGGGTGTTACTAAGGTCTAAGAATAATATTTTGGTGCTAACCCAAGTTACTCCAAGCTTAGAGCACATTTTTGCCTTAATTGCCCTTAAGGCATTTTCTTATGTTTTCCTTGGTTTAAATTGTCTACCAATGTTCCTAAGGCATATTTTAGCCTTACTACATCATAATTTGATGTTTATCTAGCATACTTAGGTTTGGGGTATTTCAACTTTCTTTTAATTTCTATTTTACTCATAATAACTTCTAAACTTGTTATTTTTATTTCTAATTTCTTCCAAAGTCTTTCTTAATTATTTTCTTTTATAATTTTGGTCAATTACCAAAGTATACCCAGGGTTGACCAGTCTTTTACGGTCAAACCCCTAACTTTCCAGAATTTACAATTTTACCCCTAAAGTTAATTTAACTTAACCTTTTATTCCTTAAATATTTTAATACCTAATCTTTTGGTATAAATTTTATTCTAACTCATCCTAATATTTTATAAACTGTCATTGACCATGTTTGACCACGTTTGACCACCTTTGACCAGTAAAATTACCATTTTACCCTTATGGTCTTCTTTCATTTATTAACCAATTTAACTCCAATTAATTTCTAATTTTCGTAATTAATTCACCTACAGATTTTTGAACATCAAAAATCACTTTTAACATCTCCAAACCACCAGATTTTTTATCTAATGTTATAGTATAAATACCATCTTTTATTAACCTTAAATATACCATAAACCTTATAAATCCTTATAATTCTTATAATCCCTTTATAAATTGTAAACTTAATTCTACAATTATTTCTCATCACCTAAACTCTCAAAAATTCCATGTTAACCTCATATATTACCAAAACTTCTTAAATTTTACATATTACTCTTAATTACTCTAATTCTTTTAATTTAACTAAGTTAGATAATTTTTCTAACTCAATTATATCCCCATAATTTACGGCCATAATATAAATCATAGTTTATGAATTTTTCTTGTATATTATGATAGCTTACATTGAAGCTTATATCATAAGGAGTATAAATCTATTTTTAGATTTAATAAACATTAACTTTCAATAAGCTAAAAATTGAATATTCATCACTAAAATTTCGGAAATAAATAATAAGATGAGGAACATGTTAGATCTTATATAGATCAATAATTAAAACCTTGAAATAGGTAGTTGTAGGATTTACCTTGTATATTAATCTTTAGCTTAATATTTAAGCTTGATTTCCTTAGAAATTTTGACAGCAATTTGCTAGAGAAATTGGCTCCAAAATTATAGAATAAGATGAAGAATAAGAAGGGTTAGTAACCCTAGGCACCCGGCCTTGATGAAAATCAAAGAACAAATAGTTTCCAAGAAGGCAATGTTTTACCTCGAGAATCAAAGGAACTTATTCATGGTGTTTCCTCAGAGTTTGGAAACCCATGAGCTATGGATGTAAAGCTCGTCAAAAGAGGATTCCAACGAGCTATCAAGCTTAGAATTTTGACTTAAGATGAGAAAGTTATGAATTGTGCAAGACACGGTGTTCTTTAAGGTTCTAATCTAGCTAAATGGTGTTTTTCATGGAGTTTATCCAAAGGGAGGAGGAGCCACGAGTTCAGGAACTCTAATAATGATGAATTAGTGTCTGATTGATGAATTATTCAGGGGACAATGTGATAAGGCACTCATGGAAAGGCTTAATAGGTGTAAAGTAAGCAAAATGACATTTTAACAACTTTTTCTTCCCTTCCAAAATAGGAAGCTGTATGCCTTGCTGGCTTTGATTTTTTTCCGATTCCTCATTGTATTTAGTTAATATTAGATGTATTAATGTTGTACCTAAGGACTTATACCATGTGTTAGGTATGTTACATAGCCGAAAATGCCTTAAAACACCATTTTATGTGCTTCCGGGTTCACATTGATTATGCAATTTGTTTTGGCTAGTGTAAATGTGTCCTTAGTATATTTACATCATTTAGAAACTTTTTTCATGAAATAGCATGTTGCGCATTCCAATTTAAACCAAGTCATTTAGTGGTTTCTCCTTGACTTTCGTCAGTTTTAATCCCTGACTTACTGTGGGCTTGTATACTTATTTTGTGTGTATACGTAATGGTTCATGTGACCATTTCATTGTTGTTTCATTGGTTCTTTATGGTATTTAGGCTCATTAGCCTTTTCGTTCCATGTATACATGCTTAAAGCATATTTTTCCTTAAAGCACATTTTTGTGCTCTAAGGTGCGTTTCGGTTTAAACGCTAATTCCGCTTAATGCGTATTACTAATCTTAGGGGTATTTAATAATTGAAATCTCATGGGAACTTATTGGTAGTTCCCTAATTTATTTGTGCTCTTTAAAACACCTTTTGTTCTAATTGTTGTTAGAGCATATTTTGAGTAAGTTGTTGTTTAATCTCTCTTCTAATGTTTCTATGGCATGTTCTAGCCTTAGTATATCCTAATTAGATAGTTCATTAATATATTAAGGTTTGTGGAATTTCAATCTTCCCCCCTTAAAAGAACTTTGTCCCCAAAGTTCCCATGTATTTATATCTCTTATAATACACAGGTAACTTCACACTAAAAGATCATATAGATCACTCAATATCTGTATAGGCATTCTGACTCATAAGGTCTGCCATATATATATATATATATATTTACCACACTTGCCACACAACATGTCTTTTGCATGTTTTAGTAATCGAAATACTCTTTGTATATTCTTTGTTGTATACTCCTAAAGTAACCGGTCCGCAGACAAAGGTTTTCATGTCCTCGAGTTCGTGAGCGAGTAATACAGAAAATGTTATCTGCAAGTACTGATTGCGCTAGACTCTTACGCTTTCTGGTCCACAGTCCTTTGGAAGATCAAAACATCACATACTTTTGTCGTATCCCCCCCATGTCGTCGGTCCAAAGACAAAGGCTCATACGTCCACGCCTTCATGGGCTGAGTGATACAAAACCATTTTGTTCTCCGCATGTCACTGATCTGAAGACAAAGGCACATACGTCCTCGATTCCATGAGCGAGACTTAGTAAAGAAAATACATGTCAACTCCAATTCCACTTTATGCTACTGCATCTATTCTTAACGTGGTTAATTGTGACCATTTTAGGAAGTCTTAGGAATCATCCAACCCTGATGTGATCAGCATCAGTGTTGAACTATCCTTTCACCCCAATTTGTGTTCAGTTTTCCTTGATCTGGCCAAGATCAAGTTCTACCTCCCACGTCAACTTCAAACAACCAAATAATTATTCATGTAGCAGTTTATATCTTTTAGTCCTTCTAGTCATAATCATAAATCAATACATCTCCATATTATGGAACTTGGTCCATAAGTCATTCTTAATTCACCTCTCAGCAATTACTTAGAGAATTTAATTCCTACTAGGTTCTACATCGGTCTCATACCGATTCATACCTCATAACATTACCATATTTGTTCTCATATCAATATATATCGTAGGGATCTTAATTCCCCCGGAGTTTCTACTCCTCTTTACCTGAATTCTCGCATCGAAGTTTAACGAGGTAGTCCTCTAATACATCTGGTATTCGCATCTAATTGTGCGTAATAACCACAACCACATAAGAATGAATACATGTGTTTATATGACATACGTATCAAACATCATAACAAATTGTATTGTGCTATGCACACTGTAGTTTACGTACTCAATACGTCAAACATACGCTAAGCGATTGTGCGCTCTACCCCCCTTAAAATGGATTACGCCCACGTAATCAACATTATATCTTCCTTGAACATAGGTTCAAGATGTTTAGGTGTCACATAGCAATCTAGCTTCCATGTAGTCTATCTCACATTATGATTGGGTCAGAGGGTCTTCACTATGGTAATGGCTTAGTCTCTGTATCAAGGATTCCTATTGGTGTTTATACCAATCTTACAACTGGGTTCCAGTGTAGCCTCTAAGGCTCCAAAGTATTTGGTAGATAAGTCATATATTTTATTCGACTGGAAGATGTGAGACACATCATTCCTTTTTCTCTTTTGTTAGGTATATCAAACCTTTAAGATACGGTTCACTAGCTTCTGCTATGCGACTCTGATAATCTTGGGGCTTAGTTTTCCCTTCTTATCCTCTTCTGTATGTTTTACAGCTCCTTTGCATCCTTATAATTTAAGAATAAAGGTCTCTTAATGGACACGTGGTATCTTTATCTATACACGGTCTCAATGAGTTATAGCTTGTCTATCCAGTTCTCTAGAGATCTAATGTTCATGCTGTTATTGCATGTTCCAGCGTCTGAATTGTTTCCTTTTTAACTGACCCTTAGTCTGAGATTTTTGTATTATCTGGAGCTACTGTTCAGTGCTTATTGCTTCTTCACAGTTTCCTCAAATTCTTGAGCCATATCAAATGCTCGTACTTAGTAATCAGTGCTCCCCGCACTCATAACTTTTAATTATTTCCTCCTGGAATGAGTTCTCTGACTCTATTAATCTCATTGGTTTAACTGAGTGCTTCCTCCTCAATTGTTGACGGTAACTAGCTGCACTGGTATAGATTTGCGTCACTGACCGTCGTACGAAGTCGACTACTTCTCGTGTTTCTTACATTACTCGTTCCTACTCTTAGGATAGTCGTCTTCTGCTATTCACCTGCAAAATAAACAGTTGCCCCTGAGGGGGTCAGCACCTTTGCTGGTACGATTCTCTTATAGCCCCCAAGCTAACGGGGCTACGACGACTAATTGTCGATAGCATGAAGTTAATTAGATACACAACATAAGTATGAAGTGCAATAAGCAACAAGCCACATATGAACAAACATAGGTCACACACAATGAACGACTTAAAAGCATTCCCTTAATAAGTGAGTTAATCATTTAACTTCTTAAGATATGATTTCTCTTAATCTTAGTCCATTCTTACCTTACCTCAATCTTAATCCAAATCTCAAATCTTATCTCAAATTAGACAACCGTTCTTTAATTAGAACTGATTGTACCTTAGTTCGTTGTTTATTTTTGTCGGGTTGTTATTAACCTTAGCCAGTGAATTATCAACTTCACTAGTTTAAATAAACAATATTTCTTAAATTATGAGGGGTGTAGGCTTGACCCTCCTGCACCAACTGAATTTAGCTCCCACCTCGAACTGTTCATCCATGGTGGTCGAGTCTATTTGTCGACTCTAGGCGACGAGTCATAAGACAAGTCAAACGGAAGATGGATCTAATGTCGATGCCGACCTCCTTCCTTAACATGCATGACCGGAGTCAGTCCCGGATTCCTCACTCCCAAGTTCCAGTTAGTAGAAGTCTCCAAGTCAATGTTGTTAGTTAACCACTTTCGGTTACTAACAAAACAATATTTGGTAGTGTTCCTTATTCTCACACAATTCTTTACTAAACATTGTTTGTAAGTTCTCAAGGTAAGTTGTGTTAGTGCATCACAATCACACAACATAATATTCCGGTTGCATGTTTTATCTTGTTTAGTCAGAACATTTAAACAATTAGCACACAAGCCGAGGGACACCTCGTTAGCAAGCAGGCTACAAGAAAACCATACCATACACCGGAGATTGGCTAGCTTTTAATACCACGTTCACCTAACCCGTCGAACGTCTCCGACTATCCAGATCTGTAACCAGAACTAGTATTAGTATCCTGTGTGTTAGAACTAGTTTGGTTCTCTTTTCAACTTAAACCTCTTTCTAGGTTAATCCGGGTATAATAGTTTACCGTTAAACGGGATCGTTCATTTAGGAGCGTTTTCAAGCTCAGTTCTAATTCATTAACATACTAACGTCGTTAGCAGTTACTTAGTTGCACAGTCAGCAACCTTAGACTTATACGGACATTGTATTAGGTTTTCATAGTTTTCACTATTCATCAGTAATTCACAACTCATTTATACGGTCTCGTATTCTACTATTCACCGTATTTCACTATTCACATATACATCTCGTATCTTACTGTTCACGTATACGTATTTCCTATTCATGTATACGGATCTATTCACGTATACGAGTACTATTCATGTATACCAAAAATTTTCGCATACGTCCGTATGATACGGAGTATCATACGTATTTATTTCTTTTTTCAATATAACTTGTATTTTCATTAAATATCCTTTAATATTGATTTCTTCTATTTTTCTTAAATTACGGGTATACCTCTCGTATACCCCAAGTTATATACGGGTCTCGTTTAACCCCGTGTTAACTCTGTTTCTTTTACATCTTATTTCTAAATTCTTTATTTAATTTCCTTAACCTTCTAAACACATAAAAATGTGTTATTTACATTCCTTACCCATAACTTTCTTTTAAATTCTATTTTACTCATAATAACTTCTAAACTTGTTATTTTTATTTCTAATTTCTTCCAAAGTCTTTCTTAATTGATTTCTTTTATAATTTTAGTCAATTACCAAAGTATACCCAGGGTTGACCAGTCTTTTACGGTCAAACCCCTAACTTTCCAGAATTTACAGTTTTACCCCTGAAGTTAATTTAACTTAACCTTTTATTCCTTAAATATTTTAATACCTAATCTTTTGGTATAAAGTTTATTCTAACTCATCCTAATATTTCATAAACTGTCATTGACCATGTTTGTCCACGTTTGACCACCTTTGACCAGTAAAATTACCATTTTACCCTTGTGGTCTTCTTTCATTTATTAACCAATTTAACTCCAATTAATTTCTAATTTTCGTAATTAATTCACCTACAGATTTTTGAACATCAAAAATCACTTTTAACATCTCCAAACCACCAGATTTTTATTATCTAATGTTATAGTATATAAATACCATCTTTTATTAACCTTAAATATACCATAAACCTTATAAATCCTTATAATTCTTATAATCCCTTAATAAATTGTAAACTTAATTCTACAATTATTTTCTCATCACCTAAACTCTCAAAAATTCCATGTTAACCTCATATATTTTCGGCAATCACATTATGTTACCAAAACTTCTTAAATTTTACATATTACTCTAATTCTTTTAATTTAACTAAGTTAGATAATTTTTCTAACTCAATTATATCCCCATAATTTTCGGCCATAATATAAATCATAGTTTATGAATTTTTCTTGTATATTATGATAGCTTACATTGAAGCTTATATCATAAGGAGTATAAATCTATTCTTAGATTTAATAAACATTAACTTTAAATAAGCTAAAAATTGAATATTAATCACTAAAATTTCAGCAATAAATAATAAGATGAAGAACATGTTAGATCTTATATATATCAACAGTTAGAACCTTGAAATAGGTAGTTGTAGGATTTACATTGTATATTAATCTTTAGCTTAATATTTAAGCTTGATTTCCTTAAAAATTTTGACAGCAATTTGCTAGAGAAATTGGCTCCAAAATCATAGAATAAGATGAAGAATACGAAGGGTTAGTAACCCTAGGCACCCAGCCTTGATGAAAATGAAAGAACAATGAGTTTCTAAGAAGGCAATGTTTTACCTCGAAAATCTAAGGCACTTATTCGTGGTGTTTCCTCAGAGTTTGGACACCCATGAGCTATGGACGTAAAGCTCTTCGAAAGAGGATTCCAATGACATATCAAGCTTGGAATTTGGACTTAAGATGAGAAAGTTATGAACTGTGCAAGACACGGTGTTCTTTAAGGTTCTAATCTAGCTAAATGGTGTTTTTCATGGAGTTTCTCCAAAGGGAGGAGGAGCCACGAGTTCAGGATCTCTAAGAAGGATGAATGAGTGTCTGATTGATGAATTATTCAGGGGAAAATGTGATAAGGCACTCATGGAAAGGCTTAATAGGTGTAAAGTAAGCAAAATTACATTTTAACACCTTTTTCTTCCCTTCCAAAATCGGAAGCTGTATGCCTTGCTGGCTTTGATTTTTTTTCGATTCCTCATTGTATTTAGGTAATATTAGATGTATTAATTTTGTACCTAAGGACTTATACCATGTGTTAGGTATGTTACATAGCCGAAAATGCCTTAAAACACCATTTTATGTGCTTCCGGGTTCACATTGATTATGCAATTTGTTTTGGCTAGTTTAAATGTATCCTTAGTATATTTACATCATTTAGAAACTTTGTTCATGAAATAGCATGTTGCGCATTCCAATTTAAGCCAAGTCGTTTAGTGGTTTCTCCTTGACTTTCGTCAGTTTTAATCCTTGACTTTCGTCAGTTTTAATCCCTGACTTACTGTGGGCTTGTATACTTATTTTGTGTGTATACGTAATGGTTCCTGTGACCATTTCATTGTTATTTCATTGGTTCTTTATGGTATTTCGGCTCATTAGCCTTTTTGTAACACCCCAACCAACATAACACACTTACAACAAACTGCAGCGGAAAACATACTTCATCACCTTACTTAACTCGCTGGTGTTACACACCGTTAACCACCCACGTGGCTAACAAGGATATTACATATACATTGTATCGGTCTGATGGACTAGATTCCCGAGCGACTACACATTATTATCTCTTTCCATTAACAACAACAACAACATACACCTTTCGACTGTACCGAATATTCACAAACTAATGCCGATAACAATTTCGGTCTTACTACACCTACTGTACATATATAACTTAAAAGATTACCCATGTACATACGACTACCCCGTCCTACTCTCGAACGGCTTCCAGCTCCTTTACCTGAAAATAGGAAAAGAAGAGAAAAGGGTGGCCCCCTAGGGGCTCAACACCTTTGCTGGTATGGTAATCCCGCAGCCCGCATGCTACCGGGCCACACACAACTATTTGTCGTCTTAGCATGCGGTTGATTATATTTGAATCATGCATGTAAACTACAAATACACAACACATTACACTGCACAACAATGGCTCATTAAAGCAGCCAATACAACTACACTTAACAAATCACTCATTGTGATCTTTAACCCCTAGAGTGTTTCTCCTTTAACGGAGCTATTTCCTTAATAGACGACACATACCCACCATTCGGGTTATCCTTAAACGCCTCTTACAATAAACTGGCATTCATATCCATAATCCACATGCTCCACGTTTTAACAACATAACACATCACATCGCAATAAGAATTGCAGCACAACAATAATACATAACATAACGGGAATGATTCCCTTTACGAACCGGCCCAAACATAGTCAGTTCACTTGTAGCCTAGAGAATGTTGCCAGTCTCATGATAAGCTCGTTACCGTCTCGTTAAATGAACGGATAACTTAACACAAGGTGCCTCGGATATAGTGATCCAAGCACACCGAACAAACATAAACATAGTATGCCCCTGTGGCCCGACGTGAGTCAGTAAAATAGCCTTGGTTAAGCTAAAGGGAAGGTTGGGAACCAAATTGGAAAACAACCATAACATACAGAGAGGATCGAACCTGATATGACAACGACCCCCATACTCACACGCGTGGCCGGAATAGACCGGACTCCTCACTTCCCCCGTTAGCACTTGTTAGTAGTTCAACATTGAACTCAAATAACGAATCACAAACATTGGGTTAAGATCTGTTAGACACACACACAAGGGAAGGGAGAGTCATACATTCACACACAAACATCACACACAAACATCACATGACTAACTCACGCATAGCCGTGGTTAGAACGTTCCTTAGGTCGGAAACGTTATCACCAGATACCGTTCTCTTACGTTTACCTAATAGTGGTTAACTAGCCCTTCATGTGCATTCGAGGTTACTGGTATCGGCATGTAAACACACAACAACATTGACGACTGTAAACTCATTTCATGATTTATCTTATAACGTGGCAAACATACAGAAAAACACATTGGCATACAAGCCGGTGTAATCCGGTAGGACACAGGTTGCAAGAAAACCATACCTGTCACCGGAGTCCACTTTATCATGTCCACTTATGTTCCTCGAACAATTCTCGAACAACTGGTAACATTACATGTACTTTTATTAACATCGGGGTAACTTTATTGTTTAAAGTCTAATGCTCATAACTTATCCCCGTTAACTTAGTTAAGTAACTTCACATTTTAACTTGTTTTACTTTTACATTTTAATACAACTTTTCCCCCCACTAAATTGTCATTATAACTCACTTAACATGTCTTTAACAATCTTATAACATCATTACTTAATAATCCCCATCATCCTATAACCTTAAACAATGTTTTTGGCCCATACAGCGCCTTGTCCGAACTTGTGTCCGGACTTCCCAAGTTCGGACACTGTTCGAGGCTCAAATGGGTGTAAATAGACAACTGTCCGAACATGCGTCCGAGTTTCCCAAGTTCGGACGCTGTTCGAGGCCAAAACAGAATATAGAGATAGGTGTGTCCGAACGTCCATGTTCGGATGGTAGTTCGGACACTGGTCGAGGCTTAGAAGACTTACGCGCAACAGGGCATGTCCGAACGTCCTTGTTCGGATGGTAGTTCGGACGTGCCCAAAACTCCATTTTCTATACCTTTAAACACTTACTCATTTCTTGCCTAAATGCTCAACACTTATAGTATTTCCCCCTTAGGTTTATAGCATGTCCCCACACATTATTTAACCCACCAAAATACTTTATATCCTTCCAAGAATTTTCTTCACAAGTTCAAACATCTTCCTTACCTAAACATCATTTCCTCCTTGCACATCAACATTACCTAGACCTTAACAAACTCCTCCAAGACTTTAGTACATCCCAAAACACCCATTGGATTTCTAGTACTCCCAAGATAATGCCTAAATCCTTTTTGCCTTCTAAAACACCTTAATGCACCCTTCTTTCCCTAGTAAAACACTTAATCATTCTCAACACTTCCAAACTCACCAAAACTCTTTTTAAACACTTAGAACTTCTTATACATTATCTAAATTTTGACATGGGTTCTTCTAGCACATTGCTATACCAAAGCACATAGCTTTCACCATTAGACATTCAAGAACATCTAAAATCCATCAAGAGTATTCTCACACACAAACACTTAGGTTTTCACCCTTTTACAACCAAAACAATTAATCACTTAATGCACATTCCTTACACACAAACATATTGTTTTTCCTCCTTTAACCATCCAAGACACTCATCTTCACAAAGAATGTTCTTTACACACATCTAAATCCTTAAACTACACTACATCACAATATAGTGTATAAACTTAAATTGCTTGGCACTTAGGCCCTTAAATAACATGGCTCTTAGGCCCTTAAATTGCATAAACCTTAAACACTGAATTTCCCACATAAATAATGCCTTTGACCTGCAATTACATACAACAACACATATGCCCTTCAATAGTTTCCTTGAG
Organism: Limonium bicolor; assembly: GCA_023374045.1. Lineage (NCBI taxonomy): Eukaryota > Viridiplantae > Streptophyta > Magnoliopsida > Caryophyllales > Plumbaginaceae > Limonium > Limonium bicolor. The sequence continues at coordinate 86,934,948 of CM041781.1, read as the reverse complement.
AGCATTTTACTAGGCCATTCACCATTGGCTCCTTAGGTATTTTTATCAAGCAAACCAAGCTCATTTTTCCTAAGGCATTTAAACTACATTGAGATAGTTTGTTTACCTCTTTTCCTCACAAACTTCTTTCTTGTTTCCTTGTACCGAAAATCAGCAAGGAGTTTGATCACTTTTCAACTTTCTATTCAATATACATATAAGGGTAATGAGCTTAAGAATTCACACTTAAACTCATATACAAACCCTAGTTTAACATTAGTGTTTTAATACACTAAAATGATGTTTACCTTTGAATTTGAAAGAGAACTTGAATATGTAACAAGAGAGGAATCCTCCTTGTCCCTTGAAGATTGAAATGAAGCTAAAACAAGCAAGGTAAGGACACCATCAATGGTGATTTTCGGACAACACACAAAAATGAGAGGAAACTTGGTTTTTCTTGAGTTTCCTTACTTGGAGCAAAAGGAGAATGTCAAGGCAAGGAAAAGATGAGCTCAAGCTCTTCCCATGGAGATTTCTCTTGGCACCGAAATGGAGGTTTTGAAGTTTTGAAAAGACAAGATTGTAGAGCTTGACTAACTAAGAGAATGGTAGTCTTAGTTTTTGATTTGGCAAAGAGAGCTAGGAGATATAAGAGTTCAAAGATGGGAAGATGGTGTGAGAGCTGCTGCAAACCGATGGAGAGAGGAGGAAGAAGTTTTGGCTACGGTGGGAACAAAAGAAATGAGAGAATGAGAAGGTAAGTAGCTAGTTTTAGATATTTGTTTGTTAAAAGCAAATAGTAACTGCTTTATCTTTATGTATTTACTTGATAAGTGCTAGCAAGGGCGGTGACTCACACCATGAAAACCGGCCCCCTTTAGTTACTTAGGGGTGTTTTTGGTCTTAGTTGACCAATTAATTACTTATAATAACATATGTTACAAACTAGCTTATAATAGTTACTATTCACTAAAACAAGGCACATAGATGTGAAATTTTTGATTTCTCATTGATCTAGACTTCCAAATGTGATACTAAGTAGTACACATATTAATTAAAGAGTATGATGGACATTTAGCCACTCAAAACTCATTTACAAGACAATTTTTCAAAAATGTGCTTTAAGACTCCTTAAAGCACATTTTGTGTTTTAACTTGTTTTCAAGCTTGGTTTCTTTAGTAATTGATTTAATATGTTCATTAACATATTTATAAGGTATAGGTATGACCTTTAGGTCTTATACAAATTTTATCAAGCTTAGAGCACATTTTTGCCCATATTGACTTTAAGGCATTTATTTGTTTTTGTTTGGTTTAATTATCTACCAAGGTTTCTAAGGACTTAATTAGCCTTATTAAATCATAATTGAATATTATTAAGTCTTGGTAGGCTCTTTGGTCCTAACCAAGTTCACTCCAAGCTTAGAGCATGTTTTTGCTCAAACTGTATCTTAGTGCTTTATTGCATTTTACTATGGTTTAAATTGTTCACTGATGTTTCTAAGGCACTTTTTAGCCTTTACATACATAGTTTAAATGTTTAAAAACATATCAAGGTTTGGGGTATTTCAATCTACCCCCCTTAAAAGAACTTCGTCCTCGAAGTTCACACTTCCCACACTCATTAGATTAGAACACGGGAATAACTCACAAAATAGAACTTCCATAACCAAACGTACTTTACAACACAACCTCGGACTTAATGGTCCGGGTAACATATCACTAGTACAGAAATGGTCTATCGCAGCGCCCCTACCGCAGCGGTTGTAAAAACAACCGCTGAGATAGGCCGATTTTAAAAAACCCGCACACCTATCTCAGCGGTTGTAAGTAACAACCGCTGCGCTAGGGTCGTTAAAAAAAAACAACTCTATCGCAGCGGTTCCTACTAAGAACCGTTGAGATAGGTCTTTTTTACAAACCTATCTCAGCGGTTCTTAGTAGGAACCGCTGCGATAGGTTGTTTTATTTCCCCCAAATCGGCTCCACTTCGTCTTCTCCTCTTCATTCTCTTCTGTAATATCGCGAGAACGAAGAAGGCGACGGCGATTTCGTCCTCTCGACGCCTGCGACTCCGCCACCACCACCGCCACCTTCACCTTCCGTGCGCGCCTCCATCGTTCGCCGCCGCCGTAGTTGCCGTCGCCGTCGCAACAGAGAGAACTGGTCACAGCGTCGATCGTCGGTTCTAGCGAGAACCCTAGGTTCGAATTCCGGTTTTTAACTTCGAAATATGTTAATTATTGTCTTGTTGATTGAATAACTAGTTGTAATGTAGTTATTGATTGTTAGTTTAGTTTGTGTGCATAATTTGAATATAGATAGATTATTGAACAAGTATAAATAGTTGTGCATATAAGGTGTTCGATAAAATGCCTGAGTTGATATTTGATGTTTGTGCCCTCTGCATACAACCCAAAGTTGTAAAAAACGGTACGGGAATATTGCGTCACTATTACAATGATGCTAGTGATAATGCATCCTTGTTTCTTAGTAATATATTACTAGAGATTATTTTTGAAAAAACTACTAATGTTCGATAAGTAAGTTACTTGATATTTTATAGTATTATAGTACTTGTCAACTGTACGTGCTATATGTAAGTGGATGTTGCCCAACCATACGTTTTTTATCCATTAAACTCAGATTCGATAAAGATGTGATATGTTATTTACAGGTTATGTTAACTTGTGTTCTTTTTTATTAGGAATAATTTTATAATTCTGGAGCATTGATCTACTTCTCTCTAATTTAATGATGTAACCATATTAAGTTGAATAAATAACAATGTTAGCGTGTTCGTTTTTACACTCAGATTTTTAGTTGATATAGTTATTATGTTCGTAATATGAAGTTAGTTTTTAGAATTTGTAATTATTATATAATTATTTTTCTAAAATTTACACTCATTAAAAATATTCTTTTTTAGTAACTAATATAAATTATCTTAAATATTTTATTAAAAAAGGTAATTTTTTAAAAAGATATTTTTTATTAGTTTAATTTATAAGTTAATAATAAATCATCTTAATTAATTTTTTAAAAAATTATTTTTTTTAAAAAATAGTTTTTATTAATTTATACTTTTATTAGTTAAGTTTATAGCTATAAGTTATCTTAATTAATTTTTATGGAATTTGCGGTGACTATATTTTTACAGTCACCAATTCAGTCACACTCTCTAATCTCATTAAATTAATAATGTATTTTATACGACCATCATGGAGACAAAAACGATGATACATTTTTTCCTCGTATACGTGCTTAATATGATAATGCTTATAGTAATGGATTTCTTGCCCCCCTAATATTATTACCTTGCTTCACCGTTGTCTGCAGTAATTGGGGTGGTCTCTGTGTCTCTTTCTTCCTCATTGTTTCTGTTGTGCAGCATGAGCTGAAAGGTAACATCTTCATCTATCTTTTTTCTCTTTTTTATTTTCTTAATATGATAATGCTTATAATGATGGATTTCTTGCCCCCCCTAATATTATTTCCTTGCTTCCCCGCTGTCTGCAGTAATTGGGGTGGTCTCTACTTCTTCTTCCTTATTTATTCTGCTGTGGACTAAGAGTGAAAAGGTAACATCTTCATCTATCTTTTCTCTTTGTGTGTTTAATTATTATTGCAAAAAGTGGTTGTGGTTAATATTGAGTGATTGTGAATAAGGATGGTTGCTGCCAATTGTTGAATTTATTTGTCGTGGTAAGTAAAATGTTGGTGAATGCTTAATGATAAGCATGGGATTAACACGATTACGCAAAGGTCATGCCGAATTTTTTCTAGAATCGTATTAGTCTTATTAATTAATTTTATTTGTTATTTGTGTATAACAATCTTTACTTTTCTTTGTCAGGTCTTCTGAATCTGCTATTGGATTTGTACCAGTACTTTCCCAGCCCATCACCAAAGCAGTGTCCTAGCTTCCCCCTCTGTACAACCTTAAAACAAGTAAGTAATTAAACTTTATTTTTTGTTTTAATAATGCAATGATTTGTTGAAGTTAAATTAAATGTGTTAGAATTGTTAGAATAAGGCTAGATTAGTTACGTTGGAAAGTTAGAGTACTTAGGCTACGTTAGTTAGGTTGTAACCATAGAGTAGTGCTGAGTTTGGTTGCAACCGTACATCCAGTAGAAACATGCTCCATATACAAATGCAGACGAAACTGAAAGACAAATCAATCTTAACATAGTTTTGTTTTCACATATAGAATGGAGCGTGACTGGATGTACGGTGATCGAGGGGATCACTATTTTGATGAGAAGCTGAAAGAGTTTCTCAAAGCGGCAGTGCAACACAAGGACATAACAAAGGCGGACAATATTTCATGTCCTTTTGTTGACTGTGGGGTCGTAAGGAAATATGAAGACATTGAGGAAATTAGATTTCATCTTAAGTCCCGTGGATTCATGCCACATTACAAAAGATGGAATTTTCATGGAGAAACTGTTGCAGCTAGTGCTTCAACATCATCAAGTGCTCATGATCCACGTTACGCAAGTACCCCCACACCTTCAATACCATCAATGAGTCAGTACCGTTAAGTGATTCAGGATTCGATGACAGCGAGACCACTCACCATGATGAGCAAATGGATGAAATGTTAGAAAATGTTGCCGATACTTTTGTCGATAAGCCGGAAGAGTATCAAAGATTGTTGGACGCATCAAAGACACCTTTGTACCCTTCGTGCGTTAAATACACAAAATTGACTGCTGTACTTAATTTGTTCAACTTAAAGGGGAAATATGGAGTTGGTTACAAGTGTTTCACGTCATTTCTAAGGCTGATACATGATATGCTTCCTGATGAGAATGGTCTTCCTACATCCACCTACGAGGCAAAGAAATGGATGTGTCCAATGGGAGTTGAATATAAAAAGATTCATGCTTGCCCAAATAACTGTGTGCTTTATAGGGGTGAATACGAACATCTAGACAAATGTCCAAATGTTTGTTGTCCCGGTACAAGGACAAGGATGAGGATTCCTCCTTTCAGAAAAAAAATCGTCCAGTGAAATTATTGTGGTACTTGCCGATAATTCCTAGATTCAAACGGTTGTTTGCTAACCCAAAAGATGCGAAGAACTTACGATGGCACGCGGATGGTAGAAAAATCGATGAAAAATTAAGACATCCTGCAGACGGACCTCAGTGGAGAAATATCAACAGAAAATTCAAACATCATTTTGGGGATGAGGATAGGAATCTGAGACTTGGATTGTGTACCGATGGGATGAACCCGTATGGCACGTTGAGCAGTCAGCACAGCACTTGGCCGGTGCTAACTAGTGATCTACAATTTACCGTCATGGTTGTGCATGAAACGAAAATACATTATGTTATCACTCCTAATTTCTGGTCCAAAGCAACCTGGTCATAACATTGACGTATATCTTGCACCACTGATCGATGATCTGAACTTGTTATGGAATGAAGGGACAGTGGTATATGATGCTCATGCGAAAGAAAATTTCACACTGAAGGCGATGTTGTTCTGTACTGTTAACGACTTTCCTGCCTATGGGAACTTGTCAGGATACTCGGTGAAAGGATTCAAAGCGTGTCCGGTATGTGAGGATGACACATGTTCAGATCGTCTGAAGCACTGCGGCAAAAATGTTTATATGTGTCATCGACGGTTTCTTCCAGTAGACCATCCTTACCGTTCGAGAAAGCGAAAGCTGTTCAACAATGAGCCCGAGACTCGTGTGGCTCGTCTACCTTTGAATTCAGAGGAAGTGTATGCAAAGGTAAAAGACATTGAAAATGTCTTTGGAAACACATCCAAGCCGCCGAAGAACATTTGGAAAAAACGTTCCATTTTTTGGGATCTACCGTATTGGCGGCATCTGCCTGTTCGACATTGTTTGGATATCATGCACATTGTGAAGAACGTCGGTGAGGCAGTGTGTGGTACTTTGCTCAACATACCCGGCAAGACGAAAGACGGATTGAAGGTGAGGAGAGATATGCAAGAGTTGCGCATACGGAAAGAACTACACCCAATAGAGGATGAGAAGCGAACATATCTACCTCCTGCGTGTTATACCCTCTCTAAGAGTGAAAAATTAAGTTTTTGCAAGTGTTTGCACACATTGAAGGTACCATCTGGGTACTCTTCAAACCAGAAGAACCTAGTTTCTATGAAGGATTTGAAACTTTTAGGCATGAAATCTCATGATTATCATGTGTTAATGTTGCATCTTCTTCCAGTTGCAATACGAGGGATATTACCAGAAATGTCAGAAATGCTCTAACTCGATTATGTTTCTTCTTCAACGCTGTCTGCTGCAAGGCAATTGACTCAGACACCCTCGATGATCTGCAACATGAAATTGTTGTGACAATATGCCACTTGAGATTTATTTCCCACCATCGTTCTTCGACATAATGGTGCATTTAGTAGTGCATATTGTCCGAGAGATCAAATATTGTGGTCCGGTTTACTTACGTTACATGTATCCTTTCGAACGATATATGGGGATTCTGAAGGGTAGAATGAAAAACAGATATAGACCGGAAGGCAGTATCATCGAAGCAACAGTGACTGAGGAAGTCACAGAATTCGTAACAAGTTATTTGAGCGATGCAGAATCAATTGGTCTTCCCAAACCACGTCACCATGGTAGATTTGAGGGTAAAGGAGTTATTGGCAAAAAGGTTGTTCGTATCTCTTGTGATCTTATTAATCAGGCACATTTGTTTGTACTACAACACCTTGAGGTTGTTGAACCCTACTTCGATATTCACATTGCTGAGTTGAGTCGACAAAACCCTACCAAAACGTATCTGGCTTAAAAAAGAAAAACAAAATCGATTTCGTCAATGGTTTAAGGAATATGTGTTTGAGCAAGCTTCATTGAACCCCGAAGATGTTAGTGAAGAAATCAGATGTCTAGCTGTTGGTTCTGGAACAGATGTTATATCGTTTGAAGGGTATGACATTAATGGATGCACATACTACACTGCACGCCAAGATGCTAAATCAATACATCAGAACAGTGGGGTAAAAATTGAAGCATCGGTGACTGAATATGGTCTAGGTAACCAGGTTCAACCAATGAGCAGTTGTAGTTGGTATTATGGTGTGATAGAGGACATATGGGAACTAAACTATCACATTGATTCGTTTCTATTGTTTCGCTGCAATTGGGTGGACAACCGACATGGACTCCAAAATGATAAAGGACTTATTTTGGTTGATCTTTCACGTGTTACAACTAATAAGGAAGATCAGTTTGTGTTGGGTAAAGACTGTGACCAGGTGTTTTTGTTGAAGACCCAAAAGCTAGTAGATGGCATGTTGTTCTTCCAGGGAGAAGACCGGTTTTGTTTGAGGATGAAAACAACGACGATGATGATAATGAGATGATAGATGAAACTGTATCGTTGCATACAGGGTTGCATGATTCAACTGATGATTACAAAATGATGATGTTCAGACCATCTACGCTCGATCAGACCATAATGAGGGGGTTTGGGTAGAAAACAGATCATGATATATGTTACTATGTCTAGGTAACACCATTGGTTGAAATTACATTATATAATTCGTATTATTGTACATCGTTCCATGAATATTGATCTAATGTGTGTGTGTGTTTTTTCCTCAGTGGATGATGATCCTATTGATGATCCTATAAGACAGCTGCTACTGACTGGGATAGTAGACCGGCAAAACGCACCACACGAGGTGGTAAAAAGAAATCAAAGAAAGCAGACGTAGAGACCACCCCACAGCAGACCGAGACAGCAGGGCCTTCACAGGAAGGACAAGATACAAGTTGCTCCTCCGCCTCTCAAGAAACCCAAAAAACGAGGGGCAACCCGTGGGCTGAAAGCAAATAGAGGCCCCCCGACAAAGCCTTTGGAGTTCAATGAGTTTAATCAGCCGACGGGTACTTGGAAAATGATTTCACTGCTCTAGCCAGGCATTTGGTGAGTACATATTTCAATATAACCACAATTGGAAGCAAGTGCCTCAGGCGTTGAAGGAGCAGATATTTGAACGTCTCAAGGTATTTGTTACACTTAATAGTTTGTTTTAAGATTTATATAGTTACTTTTTTTACACTAATCCATTTTTTTTTGTGCATATAGGACCGATTCTGTATAGATCCTTCTCTGAAGGATGATGTGATGAAGGGGATCGCCACACAGTTCAAAGACTTCAGATCTCTGCTCACGAGGCAGTACATTTACTGTGAGGAGCCCGCAGAGATAGAGGAGGCAGAAGGTGAAGATGTGGATGATCGGAGACCACCGTGGCAAAAATATGATGGTATTACTGAAGAGCAGTGGAATGAGTTTGTGGTGAAGCGTTTGACCCCTGAGTTCAAGGTGAGTTTCACACTAGTAGTTGTTCTTTTGTATGATAAATGTTTAAAGTGTCCTTAGAGTTCATTTGGTTAATTCGTCTTTTTCATATATTATTTGCATAATTTGTCTTTTCATACATATATGTAGGCTATACGTGAGAAACAACAACAAAATGCAAAAAAAAAATCGTTACCCCCATCACATGGGGAGCACAAGTATTGCTCAGCGTGTGCCGCAGTGGGAGAAAGAGGGGTTGCTGCCAGCTGGCTCGAATGTCAGCGAACGAAGGATGAAGGTTTGGGACTTAAGTCGACGGAAGAAACCTTCAAATCCGGCGGCACCTACTGAGTATGATGACGCCACGAGAGAAGTCATCAACCAAATGGTAAGTGATTTTTAGTTTAAAAAATGTTTATTATATTTATAGAGTAACAATAGCAGTTAAATAAACCGAAGTATCCTTATTGACTTATTAAACTCCATAACAGGAAGAGTTAAGCTCCCAGATCACCCAGGGCACTTGGCAGCCCGTTAGGCAGGATGATCCACTTTCCCGCGCTCTCGGGAAGAAGGATCATCCGGGTCGTGCAGTAGGCTTTGGTGGTCATGTCGGTATACGCCAAGCCTTCGGTATCCTGGGTCGAGACACTGTGCTGGAGGGAGCATTACATATGAGGAGCACTTACGCCAGAATGCGAAGCTCGAGCAGCGACTACGAAATGAATTTCAGCAGTCAATCGCTCAAGCTATGGAGATGATGCGTTCTGAGAGGATGAGTCAGGAGGTTTCTAGACCGCCAGATCAGGCACAAGCATCAGAGCCCGCAGCAGTGCCTCCCAGTAGTGTTCACTCCGTCAACCCATTTCCATATTCATCTCTCAAGGTTAGAACAACATGTTAACTACAAATACAAAAAAAACAATTATACACTTGTTTATGTGCATCTAAAATCTTTAATTTTGAAAATTTAGCAACCAATTGACTGCACATTGTTCCAAGTGATTGGCGTTGACGAAGTCGAAGTAGGGTGGGGAAAACTTTTCAAGTCTTGTGCTGGAGACACCGTGAGGAATACAGCGCTCCGAGAGTACCATGCCCGGGTGCTTGTTGAAGGTTACGCGCCTGCTTACGCGGATTGTCAAATACCGGTGCCCAGTGCAGACATATCCACCCTTCGTCAAGCTGAATCCAATAGTACAGTGGCCCTGTAGATTGATTAGGCTTGGGGAGCAGCAGGTAACCCCATGAAAAAACTTATTCTTTAACATATCCTAGAGTAGAAACATATACTTATTAAATTAATATCTTAGGAACACATTCAATCAAATTCTGATAAGGCAAAAGGAAAGAGAGTTGTTGTTGCACCAGCTAATCCTTCGATGGCATCCGCGACTAGAGTTGTGATGAGATCGAATTTGCTACAACCGGCGGTTCTGAATGCCTTACCCCCCATGCTGAAACTGTTGCACTCCACACTATTGATGACGCCGCCAGGAAGAGATTCGGTTACAATGGAACCAAGACCGGATCTTTTTCACTATACAGGCGCTCCGAGTTTTGAAATCTATCTTACTGTTTTGTGGAGTTGTTCACTAAGGATTGGTTGAGTGCGTCGATTCTCAAATCGGCTTGCATGTGAGTAATTAGCATACGTTGTACACATTTTACTCTGTATATTTGAAAATTAAATTCATAATATTGGTTTCTTTATATTGTGCAGGTTTATTGATGACAAGGCGGTCCAAGTACATGAGAATAGTAGTTTCGGGTTCCTATGCCCTGACTACTGTTCTGAAGCTAATATGGGATCTGACCCAAAGCGTTGGTCTAGTACTTGTCGAATGTGATACATGTGTGTGCAGTTGCAGATAAATCTTACATAATGCTGCCTCTTCATCAAGGGTAAGAATTTTATCTAATGTTAAGTTAGTTTAAAATTATGATATTTGTATTATGTAATTGATTGAATTAAGTTCTGCCTGTATTGTAATCTATGAACAGCCGACACTGGTCTTTGCTCGTTCTATGTATAAAAAGCCCAAGAGTCCTGCAGCTTGACTCAGCATCTCTGCGTCCCAAGAGGCCAGTTATATATAACATGTTGATGAGGTGATGAATTTACTTAACTTGATTAATTATCAATTTTTAGTTATTTCTTAATCATCCGGTTGATAACTTTTACTTTATCTGTGCGTATGAATTCTAGTGCCTTTGTATCTGTAATGACGCATGTCCGAGGAGAGAGATTTAAGAAGATTCCGTGGAATGTAGTCAAGGTATTTTTGTAGTCCTTATTCAAATTTTGTAATATGTTCATTAGTTTTAAAATAGGAACAGTATTATAATTTATGTGTTAAATCGATTTTGAATATGTACGTATATACATGTGCAGTGTCCACAGCAGCCGGGAGGTTCGGAATGTGACTACTATGTCATTCGGTTTATGAGTGACTTGATAGCGGGACCGAGACTCTTGCCAGAGAAGTCTCTAGACCTGGTAAGTAGCATTCTCGAAATATTTTGGTTTTGTAGATAATTTTTAACATTGATTCTTAAACTCAAAGTATTATTAGCAACTAATCATATTTCTTTTGTGCTAATTCCAAGGCTTTTGAAGAGTTGGTAGACGGTTACAACGAAGGACATATAACCGAGGTGCTCGAAGAATGGGCAGAATTCATGAGCGTTAATGTAGGTTGCTTCTAGGGTTTGGTAGGATTGAGTAGGATGATTTTGAAATTCTCATGAAACAATTGTCGTTTCTGTAAAGATTTTGTTGATGTTTGATTAATTTGCTCAATTTGTAAATGTAAGTGGATTATTGCCCGTAGATAGGTTTGGTGGCTATTTAAATGGTGAAATGGTTGATCTAATGCCCCACTGTGGTGGCATTGTTAATTGCTATATCTTAACAGGTTTGATTGATTTTGGGTGTGTGTGGTAGAATTGTAGGTGGAATGGAAAAAAAAACCTATTGCAGCGGTTCTTAATAAGAACCGCTGCGATAGGTGGTTTTTTTTTTAAAAAAAATAGGTCTATCGCAGCGGTTCTTAATACCGCTGCGATAGGTGGTTTTTTTTAAAAATAGGTCTACCGCAGCGTTTTTATAGAACCGCTGCGATAGAGTACCTACCGCAGCGGTTCTACAACCGCTGCGGTAGTGCCGCAGGCGGCACCATCGCGGTTTTCAACCGCTGCCATAGGTACCAAACAACCGCTGCGGTAGGGTCTTTTTTCTACTAGTGATTCACATGCCTACATAACATAACATAACATAACATAACATAACATACCATAACATAACATAACATAACATAACATAACATAAACTAACTAACATAACTAAACATAAAACATAACAGAACATAAAACATAACATAACATCAACATAACATACATAACATTACCTAACATAACAAACAAACATAACATAACATAACATAACATAACATAACATAACAACTAACCAAAACTCATAACAAAACATAACATAACATAACATACATAACATAACATACATAACATAACATAACATAACATAACATAACATAACATAACATAACATAACATAACATAACATAACATAACATAACAATAACATAACTAACATAACATAACAAACATAACATAACATGACATAACATAACATAACCCCCCCCAAAAAAAAATAACATAAATACATAACATAACAAACATTAACATACTTACATGATAACCTCGGACTCAATGTCTGGGTATCTTAACAACGTTTGCACATACATAACAACCCTTAGACTCTTGGGTTTGGGTAACATAACAACATTTAGACCCATAGGTCTTATAACACAACAGCCTTCAGACACATAGGTCTATGTAACACAACACATTTAGACTCATAGGTCTAATAACATACACTTTTGGAACTCAAGGTCAAAATAATATTTATTACACATACACACAACATGTCATAGCATGTATAACAATCAAAATATCTTTGATATACACTGGATCCCGCAGAACCCGTCGCGATGGACACCTTCCGTCCCCGATCCTTTGGGAGATCAAATTTCACTTAAATTTAAATTTTCCTTGTGAGGTTAAGTAAGAGAACTTTAATATGTAAGCATCTATCGACGTTTTAAAATACCAATTCAAAATCCTTTTGAACACATACAACTCCAAGTCCAACTTATGCTCCTTGCTTCTTTTCTAGCGTGGTTATTGTGACCACTTATAGGGAGCTTCAAGAGTCATCAACCCTGATGTGATCAGCATCAGTGTTGAACTATCCTTTCACCCCAATTTGTGTTCGGCTTCCCTTGATCGCATGCAAATCAAGTTCCACTTCCCACTTCATTTTCAAGCATCAGTAATACACTCATTCCAATTTTCTATCTTTTAGTCTTTCTAGTCATAATCATTACATCTCCAAAGGATAGAACTCCGTCTACCAATTATCTCTATTCACTTTATTCCTATTACCTAGGGAATCTTATTCTCACTAGGTTTTATATCGGTTTCATACCCTTTCATAATCACTATATAGTATATATATACACCTATATTTTGTCAAAATACAACATACAGTTTCACATTTAGTGTCATATAAACATATAATGTCGGGGTTTTAGTTCCCGGGAGTTTCTCTACTCCCCACACTTGTACTATCACACACAATTGTTAACAATACACACACTTATTACAATGGTATTCGCATCTTCTGTGCGCAATTACCACAATCAAACCATGAATGAATGCGTATGTTTACGTAGTAACACACACACTCATCAAAACAAATTATATTGTGCTATGCAAAACATAGTCACGTACACTTGTACGGTAATACACACTAAGTGGTTTTGCGCTCTAAACCCCCCTAAAAGGGATTACGCCCACGTAATCAATCACTAAACATGGCTTAAATGTTCTGCCGTCGTGAAGTGTTTTTAACTTCCACACGGTCTATTATACAATGCATCTGATTAGAGAATCTTAACCATATTGGTGGTTTAGTTCCTAAAACCAAGAATTCTCATTGGAGTTTGTTTAAAACTCTTAGCTGGTTTCGGTTCTGGCCTGTGAGGCTTCTAGGCATTAATAATTAGCCATTCACTCATGCTCGCTATGGACATTCAACACTTGAATCACTGGCTCACTATTTGCTGCTGCGCAACTCTAATAACTGTAGGCCTAGTTTGCCCTATTCGTTATTCTTACTGGTTGTACATCTCCAATTATACCTTTATCTTGTGATAACGTTTCTCACCGACGCGTGGTATCTCTTACCGTGAGTGAATTCGGTGAGTTTCAAGACTTCCCATCCACTTCTCTAATAACTTACTGTGTAACTGCCACGTGTTTCACAATGATTGACTTGACTGCTTCCGACTTACTGTCGGTTGTGAGGTTGATCTACTACCTAGTGTGTAGTGCTCTCTCGGTTTTTTCCTGCACTTGAGGTATACCATACCGATATTTGGTAGTTAGTGCTACTGTGTCCACTTACTGTTAATCATGCCTCCATATTTGGTCCTGTACAAGTACTCTTCCGTTGGTACTTCTTTCTCTTCCATTTTCCTGCATCATCAGCCGCTTCCTGTTCACCACAATTACCATTTCCCCCAATCCTAGCTATCGCACTCGATCATTACTGCACAAATGCAATACCAAAACACTCAGTCGTATAGAGTGCAGAGGCGTAAACTCTTGACAGTAAATCTCTTATGCGATTCATAATGGAATTCACACTGTCCTTCACTGAGACTCTTATCTTATCGCTACTACTACTTGCTACTGGTTACTGCCTAGTTATTTGTGTCACTTACCTTGCATCTCCACTGAGTCTAACTCGTAACTGGTCTTACCTGCCATATTATTATTCAACAACACTTATACAACGGTCGCTTACTGTGCACCGTGCTCTTACTTATTGTATAAAACTAACTTATATGGTATTCACTGCCATATTAACTCCCACACATATACTTACATCCTTCGTATTATGATTCGTCATCCTTTGGATGACTACTGAATGCTCCTTGAGCGTAGCTCACTCGAGTTACAAGCTGCCGTTATTCCGCCGGGTGCTTCGCATGTTACTAAAGTAACTGTTTTCTCGCAATATCAACATGATCGATCCTTAACATATTTCTAGAACGTGGTTCACCTTACTACCGCTCCTGCGGTCTCACAATATCGAGAGGTATTCCCACTCTTAATGCAGTGGTTCGTTCTCCACTCTATTCACTTATACAACATAAACTTTTGTAATCAATCTAATTTACATAACACATTTTATTTGTGGCTTATGAGCCTTACTGCTTCGAGTTCTGCTCATTGTAGGCTACTCATACACATTTACTTTCCTGTAACAACATACATGGTTTGGATATCATATTGAGCTCCATGACAGGGTCGTTGCATTCCGTTTCCTTTCATGGGATGCCCCTTAGGATTGTCAGTCCGTCTCCTGACAACTTATGTCTAAACTGGGTGTTAGTTTCAACCCTTGTGTTTCTGTCATGTCATTTCGTCAATTATCGTTGATGTGAACACCCTTCAAGGATTGCTCCTGGGTGTTGCTAAGTTATGCCTTACATCTGGTTCACACTTATTGGTATATTCAGTTAGCCACGCCGTTTGCATTCTTAACTGGCTTATTATCCTCTTCTGTGAAGATCAACATTTCCTGTTGTGTAAGGTACTCATTCTGGGAGTTTCATCCCATTCATTGCACACTAATGTGTCCACATTAGGCATCTGCCTTGCCCATGCACAGGCTGGGTCTCCGTTCCAGCGATCATGTTTATCCCTCGGATTCTTAAGACATATGTGATGTCTTTACATAACAGTTTGTGCACTTCGCACTTCCTAACTCTTAAACATTTCCTTGAAATGAATTCACTAATTCCTTTAGTCTCGTTAACTTAACTGAGTTCCTTTACTTTAACCATTCATGGTAATCAGTTGCTCTTGCTTGACTTTTACTGCTGACCGTAGTATGGAGTCAACTACTTCCCGTGTTCCGGACTCTACTCGTATCGTACCATATGTGGGATACCATGCTGATACATTGCTACTTACCCAACTAACCCATAAGTAGGTCTGTCAGGCCCACAAGCTCCTATCGGAGTGCGGTCGTCCCACATTACAGTGGTACACTCGTAGTGTCCGTCACGCGCCTAGGTGATGTATTCTGTTGTCACTCCCTCCCTTATATTGTCCTATGACAACATGCATTCCGTGCTTCCCGAACTTAATCGAGGGAAAGTTTATCCACTGTTGTATCTTTATCAACTACCCTTGGGTTTACTGGTTTGGTTTAAAAGAAGGTTAGAAAGAAGTATTGGTTTGAAAGAAAATTTTGGTTTTGAAAAAGGGTTTGAATAAATCTAAGTTGAAAGAAAAATTTTCATGGTTTCACAACGTCTTCTGACCTTAACCAAGTCTAGCTTCTGCTGACTGGTGTACTTCAAATTATAAAGGTTAGGCTGTTAAGCCCTTCCACAGTTATGATGATCAGAGTTAACTTCGTGGTACCTTACTAAGTACTTCGTATTTGTTAAACTTCCCGAACACCCAGTCGTAGCAGCACTTGCATAGCAAGTGCGCCATGCTAAGTGGCTATCGGTTAAACCACACACCGGTTGTGGTATCATTCTTACCCGCACTGTCATCAGTGGCCTTGTTGGCCTCACTTGATCTTACTGTCTTGATAGTAATTCCTCTGGGTGACTTCTCACTGTCTTCACATGATAATCATTAACTGGGGTGTTCCCCATTCTTGGAGACCCCCTTTTTCTTTTGTTTGTTTCCTCCTCGTAGCCCGTTCCACACATTTGTCATGGTTACTAAGACTTGTCTCTTGTTTGGACACTACGTTGTATTTCCTTTGCCGGTTGGTATACCGTTGGTGTATCATTTACCAACTGTGGTCCCGTAGACACTCGTCTCGGGTTTCATTAATCCACTACTTGCCTGTTGCACGGTTGGTGCGTTGCAAGCTGGTTGTTCTCGACTGCTCAGCATGTCGACCCAGGTTGCCGGAAATTCGATTCTCTCATACAGAAATTCTTCATTCTTCGCTATTAATGCGGTCAACATTGTTCAGGTATAAACCGTCTCGCTCATTCCCCACTCTTCGGGATCTACCGTACGACTGGTTCTCCGTACCCACAGTGGTACTTAATAACAGCCAGATCGGGTATCCCGAGTATGAGAGGACTTCCATCTCTCTGGCATTGTTTCCCAAGTTATAAAACAGGGATTGTGGAGGGCGGGAAGGATATAGTAGGTTCCAGTTCACACTGGTTACTCCTAACTAGCGTATCTCTCACGCTATCACTCAACCCTTAACCCAAAGTACTAAAATCCTAACTCGGTACTTCCTAAGCTCGGTAATTCAGTCATCAGAGCGATACTTCGCTCTGATACCACTTTTTGTAACACCCCCATCCAACATAACACACTTACAACAAACTGCAGCGGAAAACATACTTCATCACATTACTTAACTCGCTGGTGTTAACACCGTTAACCACCCACGTGGCTAACAAGGCTATTACATATACATGTATCGGTCTGATGGACTAGATTCCCGAGCGACTACACATTATTATCTCTTTCCATTAACAACAACAACAACATACACCTTTCGACTGTACCGAGTATTCACAAACTAATGCCGATAACAATTTCGGTCTTACTACACCTACTGTACATATATAACGTAAAAGATTACCCATGTACATACGACTACCCCGTCCTACTCTCAATCGGCTTCCAGCTCCTTGTACCTGAAAATAGGAAAAGAGAGAAAAGGAGGCCCCCCAGGGGCTCAGCACCTTTGCTGGTATGGTAATCCCCGCAGCCCGCATGCTACCGGGCCACGCACAACTATTTGTCGTCTTAGCATGCGGTTTGATTATTTGAATCATGCATGTAAACTACAAATACACAACACATTACACTGCACAACAATGGCTCATTAAAACAGCCAATAGAACTACACTTAACAAATCACTCATTGTGATCTTAACCCCTAGAGTTTTCTCCTTTAACGGAGCTATTCCTTAATAGACGACACATACCACCATTCGGGTTATCCTTAAACGCCTCTTACAATAAACTGGCATTCATATCCATAATCCACATACTCCACGTTTTAACAACATAACACATCACATCGCAATAAGAATTGCAGCACAACACAATAAACATAACATAACGGGAACGGTTCCCTTTACGAACCCGCCCAAACATAGTCAGTTCACTTGTAGCCTAGAGAATGTTGCTAGTCTCATGATAAGCTCGTTACATACTCGTTACCGTCTCGTTAAATGACGGATAACTTAACACAAGGTGCCTCGGATATAGTGATCCAAGCACACCGAACAAACATAAACATAGTATGCCCCTGTGGCCCGACGTGAGTCAGTAAATAGCCTTGGTTAAGCTAAAGGGAAGGTTGGGAACCAATTGGAAAACAACCATAACATACAGAGAGGATCGAACCCTGATATGACAACGACCCCCATACTCACACGCGTGGCCGGAACAGACCAGACTCCTCACTTCCCCCTTCCCCGTTAGCACTTGTTAGTAGTTCAACATTGAACTCAAATACGAATCACAACATTGGGTTAAGATCTGTTAGACACACACAAAGGGAAGGGAGAGTCATACATTCACACACAAACTTCACACACAAACATCACATGACTAACTCACGCATAGCCGTGGTTAGAACGTTCCTTAGGTCGGAAACGTTATCACCAGATACCGTTCTCTTACGTTTACCTAATAGTGGTTAACTAGCCCTTCATGCGCATTCGAGGTTACTGGTATCGGCACGTAAACACACAAAACAATGACGACTGTAAACTCGTTTCATGATTTATCTTATAACGTGGCAACATACAGAAAAACATTGGAATACAAGCCGTGTAATCCGGTAGGACACAGGTTGCAAGAAAACCATACCTGTCACCGGAGTCCACTCTATCATGTCCACTTATGTTCCTCGAACAATTCTCGAACAACTGTAAACATTACATGTACTTTTATTAATATCGGGTAACTTGATTGTTTAAAGTCTATGCTCATAACTTATCCCCGTTAACTTAGTTAAGTAACTTCACATTTTAACTTGTTTTACTTTTACATTTTATACAACTTTTCCCCCCACTTAATTGTCATTATAACTCACTTAACATGTCTTTAACAATCTTATAACATCATTACTTAATAATCCCCATCATCCTATAACCTTAAACAATGTTTTTGGCCCATATAGCGCCTTGTCCGAACTTGTGTCCGGACTTCCCAAGTTCGGACACTGTTCGAGGCTCAAATGGGTGTAAATAGACAACTGTCCGAACATGCGTCCGAGTTTCCCAAGTTCGGACGCTGTTCGAGGCCAAACAGAATATAGAGATAGGTGTGTCCGAACGTCCATGTTCGGACGGTAGTTCGGACACTGGTCGTGGCTTAGAAGACTTACGCGCAACAGGGCATGTCCGAACGTCCTTGTTCGGATGGTAGTTCGGACGTGCCCAAAACTCCATTTTCTATACCTTTAAACACTTACTCATTTCTTGCCTAAATGCTCAACACTTATAGTATTTCCCCCTTAGGTTTATAGCATGTCCCCACACATTATTTAACCCACCAAAATACTTTATATCCTTCCAAGAATTTTCTTCACAAGTTCAAACATCTTCCTTACCTAAACATCATTTCCTCCTTGCACATCAACATAACTAAACCTTAACAACTCCTCCAAGACTTTAGTACATCCTAAAACACCCTTGGATTTCTAGAACTCCCAAGATAATGCCTAAATCCTTTTTGCCTTCTAAACACCTTAATGCACCCTTCTTCCCTAGTAAACACTTAATCATTCTCAACACTTCCAAACTCACCAAAACTCTTTTTAAACACTTAGAACTTCTTATACATTATCTAAATTTTGACATGGGTTCTTCTAGCACATTGCTATACCAAAGCACATAGCTTTCACCATTAGACATTCAAGAACATCTAAAATCCATCAAGAGTATTCTCACACACAAACACTTAGGTTTTCACCCTTTTACAACAACCAAAACACTTAATCACTTAATGCACATTCCTTACACACAAACATATTGTTTTTCCTCCTTTAACCATCCAAGACACTCATCTTCACAAAGAATGTTCTTTACACACATCTAAATCCTTAAACTACACTACATCACAATATAGTGTATAAACTTAAATTGCTTGGCACTTAGGCCCTTAAATAACATGGCTCTTAGGCCCTTAAATTGCATAAACCTTAAACACTGAATTTCCCACATAAATAATTCCTTTGACCTGCAATAACATACAACAACACATATGCCCTTTAATAGTTTCCTGAGAGCATTTTACTAGGTCATTCACCATTGGCTCCTTAGGTATTTTTATCAAGCAAACCAAGATCATTTTTCCTAAGGCATTTAAACTACATTGAGATAGTTTGTTTACCTCTTTTCCTCACAAACTTCTTTCTTGTTTCCTTGTACCGAAAATCAGCAAGGAGTTTGATCACTTGTCAACTTTCTATTCAATATACATATAAGGGTAATGAGCTTAAGAATTCACACTTAAACTCATATACAAACCCTAGTTTAACATAAGTGTTTTAATACACTAAAATGATGTTTACCATTGAATTTGAAAGAGAACTTGAATATGTAACAAGAGAGGACTCCTCCTTGTCCCTTGAAGATTGAAATGAAGCTAAAACAAGCAAGGTAAGGACACCATCAATGGTGATTTTCGGACAACACACAAAAATGAGAGGAAACTTGGTTTTTCTTTGAGTTCCTTACCTTTGAGCAAAGGAGAATGTCAAGGCAAGAAAAGATGAGCCCAAGCTCTTCCCATGGAGATTTCTCTTGGCACCGAAATGGAGGTTTTGAAGTTTTGAAAAGACAAGATTGTAGAGCTTGACTTAACTAAGAGAATGGTAGTCTTAGTTTTGATTTGGCAAAGAGAGCTAGGAGATATAAGAGTTCAAAGATGGAGAATGGTGTGAGAGCTGCTGCAAACCGATGGAGAGAGGAGAAGAAGGTTGGCTACGGTGGGAACAAAAGAAATGAGAGAATGGAGAGGTAAGTAGCTAGTTTTAGATATTTGTTTGTTAAAAGCAAATAGTAACTTGCTTTATCCTTTATGTATTTACATGATAAGTGCTAGCAAGGGCGGTGAATCACACCATGAAAACCGGCCCCCTTTAGTTACTTAGGGGTCTTTTGGTCTTAGTTGACCTATTAATTACTTATAATAACATATGTTACAAAACTAGCTTATAATAGTTACTATTCACTAAAACAAGGCACATAGATGTGAAATTTTTGATTTCTCATTGATCTAGACTTCCAAATGTGATACTAAGTAGTACACATATTAATTAAAGAGTAATGATGGACATTTAGCCACTCAAAACTCATTTACAAGACAATTTTTCAAAAATGTGCTTTAAGACTCTTTAAAGCACATTTTGTGTTTTAACTTGTTTTCAAGCTTGGTTTCTTTTAGTAATTGATTTAATATGTTCATTAACATATTATTAAGGTATAGGTATGACCTTTAGGTCTTATACAAATTTCCCAAGCTTAGAGCACATTTTTGCCCATATTGACTTTAAGGCATTTATTTGTGTTTTGTTGTTTGGTTTAATTGTCTACCAAGGTTTCCTAAGGACTTAATTAGCCTTATTAAATCATAATTGATATTATTAAGTCTTGGTAGGCTCTTTGGGTCCTAACCAAGTTCACTCCAAGCTTAGAGCATTTTTTGCTCAAACTGTATCTTAGTGCTTTATTGCATTTTACTATGGTTTTAATTGTTCACTGATGTTTCTAAGGAACTTTTAGCCTTTACATACCATAGTTAAATGTTTAACAACATATCAAGGTTTGGGGTATTTCACTTTTCGTTCCATGTATACATGCTTAAAGCACATTTTTCCTTAAAGCACATTTTTGTGTGCTCTAAGGTTGCGTTTTCGGTTTAAACGCTAATTCCGCTTAATGCGTATTACTAATCTTAGGGGTATTTCATAATTGAAATCTCTTGGGAACTTATTGGTAGTTCCCTAATTTATTTGTGCTCTTTAAAACACCTTTTGTTCTAATTGTTCTTGAGCATATTTTGAGTAAGTTGTTGTTTAATCTCTCTTCTAATGTTTCTAAGGCATGTTCTAGCCTTAGTATATCTTAATTAGATAGTTCATAAATATCTTAAGGTTTGGGGTATTTCAATTTACCCCACTTAAAAGAACTTTGTCCCCAAAGTTCCCATGTATCTATATCTCAGGTAACTTCACACTAAAAGATCATATAGATCACTCAATATCTATATAGGCATTCTGACTCATAAGGTCGGCCATATATATATTTACCACACTTGCCACACAACATGTCTTTTGCATGTTTTAGTAATTGAAATACTCTTTGTATATTCTTTGTTGTATACTCCTCATGTAACCGGTCCGCAGACAAAGGTTTTCATGTCCTCGAGTTCGTGAGCGAGTAATGCAGAAAATGTTATCCGCAAGTACCGATTGTGCTAGACTCTTACTCTCTCTGGTCCACGGTCCTTTGGAAGATCAAAACATCACATACTTTTGTCGTATCCCCCACATTTCGTCGGTCCAAAGACAAAGGCTCGTACGTCTACGCCTTCATGGGCTGAGTGATACAAAACTTTTGTTCTCCTCATGTCACCGATCCGAAGACAAAGGCACATACGTCCTCAGTTCCATGAGCGAGACTTAGTAAAGAAAATACATGTCAACTCCAATTCCACTTTATGCTACTGCATCTATTCTTAACGGGTTAATGTGACCATTTTAGGAAGTCTCAGGAATCATCCGACCCTGATGTGATCAACATCAGTGTTGAACTATCCTTTCACCCAATTTGTGTTCAGTTTTCCTTGATCTGGCCAAGATCAAGTTCTACCTCCCACGTCAACTTCAAACAACCAAATAATTATTCATGTAGCAATTTATATCTTTTAGTCCTTCTAGTCATAATCACAAATCAATACATCTCCAATTATGGATCATCAGTCCATCAGTCATTCTTAATTCACCTCTCAGCAATTACTTAGAGAATTTAATTCCTACTAGGTCTACATCGGTCTCATACCGATTCATACCTCATAACATTACCATATTTGGTCTCATATCAATATATATCGTAGGGATCTTAATTCCCCTGGAGCTTCTACTCCTCTTTACTAGAATTCTCGCATCGAAGTTTAACAAGGTAGTCCTCTAATACATCTGGTATTCGCATCTAATTGTGCGTAATAACCACAACCACATAAGAATGAATACATGTGTTTATAACATATGTATCAAATATCAAAACAAATTGTATTGTGCTATGCACACTGTAGTTTACGTACTCAATACGTCAAACATACGCTAAGCGATTGTGCGCTCTACCCCCCTTAAAATGGATTACGCCCACGTAATCAACATTATATCTTCGTTGAACATAGGTTCAAGATGTTTAGGTGTCACGGAGCAGTCTAGCTTCCATGTAGTCTATTTCACATTATGATTGGGTCAGAGGGTCTTCACCATGGTAATGGCTTAGTCTCTGTATCAAGGATTCTTATTGGTGTTTATACCAATCTTACAACTAGGTTCCAGTGTAGCCTCTAGGCTCCAAAGTATTTGGTAGATAAGTCTATATTTTTATTTGACTGGAAGATGTGAGACACATCATTCCTTTTTCTCTTTTGTTAGGTATATCAAACCTTTAAGATACGGTTCACTAGCTTCTGCTACGCGACTCTGATAATCTTGGGGCTTAGTTTTGCCCTTCTTATCCTCTTCAATATGTTTTACAACTCCTTTGTATCCTTATAATTTAAGAATAAAGGTCTCTTAATGAAAGCGTGGTATATTTATCTATACACGGTCTCAATGAGTTATAGCTTGTATATCCAGTTCTCTAGAGATCTGATGTTCATGCTGTTATTGCGTGTTCCAGCGTCTGAATTTTTTCCTTTTTAACTGACCCTTAGTCTGAGATTTCTGTATTATCTACAGCTACTTTCAGTGCTTATTGCTCTTCACAGTTTCCTCAAAATCTTGAGCCATATCAAATGTTCGTACTTAGTAATCAGTGCTCCCCGCACTCAGAATTTTAATTATTTTCCTCCTGGAATGAGTTCTTTGACTCTATTAATCTCTTTGGTTTAACTGAGTGCTTCCTCCTCAATTGTTGACGGTAACTAGCTGCTCTGGTATGGATTTGTGTCGCTGACCGTCGTACGAAGTTGACTACTTCTCGCGTTTCTTACATTACTCGTTTTCATATATGGGGTACATTACTGAATACATTGCTACTTACCCGACTAATTTATAAATTAGTCTATCAGGCTCACAAGCTCCTTTGGAGTGCGGTCGCCCCATATCTCGTTTAAGTATACTCATAGTGTTCCCCACACGCTTAGTTACAGCTAATTTGTGAAGTATTCTGTTGTCGATCTCCTCTTTCATCATTCCATGATAACGCACATGTCGTTCTTCTTGAACTTAATCAAGTAATATCCATCTACTGGGTTCATAACTACATATACCTTCTGTATTTAGTACAGACTCGGTCCTTAGTAATTTGAGGTTTATTCCTCCTTAGATCTCATTTCTCATGTCGATCCACTAGGAATGCCCTTCCAGTTCCTTACGGAATGGACAATGTGCTTCCTGTGAAACCTTTCATCACATGGTCCAGACTACTGGCGTTACTGCACAATCTGTCTCCCATTTCATCACCTTACTTACATCTGGTTTTTATTCATAAATCTGATTGCTTTCGTGTCAATATTTGATGGCTTATAAATAGTGGTTGCTTTGTTGCGCACTGTAACTTAATTTACCTGACAGGTATTATTCTCATGGCCTCCACTACCGAAGTAGCTTTTAGCTTTCTTATATTGCCCATTGATGGCGTGATTCTTCCGTTGTTTTACTTCAACGTCTTGTCTTATTTTCAAAACCCTTTCTGGTGTAAACACACTGGGAGTTCCCCAGGTTTGATGTAAGGGGTGTTGTCGTATCATACTGTAAGATTGTTATCATTCAGCTCGAAGATAATTGCTTCAAATTTCAGGTTTATTTGTAGGTTGTATTCTATCTCTAATAAGTGAAAGCCCATTTCGAGGGGTTTATTCCCACTTAAGGCCCCACAACAAGGAGAGGTATCCCCACCCTAAAAGGAGTGGTTCGTCCTCCACCTCCGTCATTATATCACCTCTCTATTCTCATTGGTGCACTTTTATGGCAATTCCTCCTCAATTTAGTATAGGTTTCTATAACCACTCGTATGTACGAGTTGTAGTTCATTCATGGCCTAGATAAGCCCTTTATGCTTTCCTGTGCCTCGAGCATTGATGTATTTAACATCCTTGGCTCGTAGGCCCTTAATGCTTGATTAGTGTCAAGTGAGATCCGGTGTTCGGTTCATTATTGTATTCTTAATCATCTGTAGGTTATCCACGTAATTCTCTTGTTCTTTGAACTCTGTCAATGTTGGGTCACATCATTAGATGTACTATTGGCTTCACAATAAGTTTGTTATATCTCGCTTCTGCTGTGGAAGTTCTCATAGGTAATCCGATGTTAATCAGTGTTTGTGACAATACCTTCGCTCTCATAGACTTGCATCTTTTAGCAATTAGGATTCATTTCATTATGCATCTGCCTTCTGGTGTCTAAGTCGGATATTTACCCTGGCTATCATGTGTTGCCATGTCAATACTTTGTTCAACTTTCGTTGACTACGCCACCCGTTAATGACTAATCATACTTGGGTGTTAATGAGTTAGGCAAGCAATACTAACCATCGTTTATGGGTCTATTTTCTGCTCAACTATACCAACTCTATGGTGTAGTCCTTTGAGGTTCTCTCTTTCGGGATTGCACGTCTTTGATCCTAGGTAGGTCATTGCTTAAATTGTTTTCTCCAATTCTGTTTCTGGGGTTTATCAACATCTTTAGTGGCGAGTGTTGTAATGGTATTATTCTGGGAGTTCATCCCGTTTTTTGGAAAGTTGTTATGTCATTCGTCTTCATTGTATGTCGTAATACCTTCCTTGTAGGTTATTACTTACATCTGGTCTTCTCACATTGTTGAGTAATCTCTTCGGTTCTTCCATTCAAGGTTAGGCTTGGTTTTGGGTTGATGTTCTTACCTGTAGTGTCGGTTGTCTGTTGTTGATTCTCACGTCATTTAGTTTCCTGACCAAGTCCAGCTCCCTGCTGACTGATGTATTGATTTAGTTGTCATGGTCAGGCCGTCAGGCCCTCCCAATGTTCCGCTCTTCAGTCATAAGGAATTGTAATCCGGTGTTAATATGTATTATATCCGTGGTTTTTACCATTTGGTCTTCACGGCTTCCCGTATAGCTTCATTGCGGCAGCACTTGCCAAGGCAAGTGCGCCATGCAAGATGGGCAATCGGTACTGTGTACGTCAGTGATGGCACATTCTCCTAAACTCCATGTAGGTGGTAGTCCATGGGACTCCTTATTCGCCATTTTTGGCTTTGGTTATTGATTATCTGGACAGCTTCCTGACTGCTTTTGTTAGTATAGTTACTTATCAGGGTATTCCTCTTCCTGAGGGGACCCTTTTTTTCTTTTGCTTTCGCCTTGGTTCCCACTCTCGTTTCCACACCTTCATCGTGGTTATCGAGTATTGACTCTCCTTAGGCACTACGTCGTAGTCCTATCTTGGAGTATGACTTGCATATGCATTCGTAGTCGTCTGAGCTATTGCAGTTAGGTCTTTCACAACCCCCTTTTTTTGTGTAAGTTCAGAGTTACCCGTTGCATAATTGACTTTTAGGTAGTCCCTATGCTCTTGCTCGGTATATCCTCCTGCGTTATGCTCCCTTGGACTGTTGTCCGGTGTTTCTGTCACTTCTCTTGTCCTCTTTTGCATTCATAGTGCTTTTCTTCTTACTGGTATGGCGGGGTTATATCGACTGCGTAGCATGCGACCCGAGTTGCCGGTATTATTATTCTCTCATTGGTAGGATTCCGTTGGTAGAGCCTGTTTCAACGTTGTGCTCCAATTAGGACCTTCAAGTCTTGAAAGACTATTGCATAACAAGGTGTTTCTCGTATAAGCACAATAAGTAACTGCCAGTCGGGTTTTTTCCCGAGTAAGAGAAAGCTTGTCATCTCTCTGGCGTTCATTTCTGGTATCATAGAACCAGGGCCGCGGAGGGCGGGTCAGGTATTATAGATATCCGATACACATCGGGGAATCCTAACTAACGCACCTCTCGCACTAATACTCAACCCTATCCCAAAGTCAACAATTCCTAACTCGGTAATTCCTAAGCTCGGTAATTTCCAGTCATCAGGCGTAACTATGCTCTGATACCCTTTGTGTAACACCCCATCTCCAAATACAATGTTCGTCGCGCCTAAGTCCCTCTTGTTCATTAACAATGCAGCGGAAAAGTTCTACTAATTGGTGTTACCACCGCCCGTCACCCTCGTACACCACACTTGACCAACTAGGCCTATTCTCTTACAAGTCATGGTCTAACTAACCGGATAATTACTCGAGCATCTATACAAATACAATCCATAAAACCACAACTTATACCGAGTATCTCATATCCTAATACATCATACTAACATCTCATCCGTTTACTAAACGAGTGTACATGCATAACTTGTGTAACAAATGTAAAAGCAACCCGAAGTACTCTACCCCGTTCCTACTCTCAGGACGGTCGTCTTCTGATTCACCTGCAAAATAAACAGTTGCCCTGAGGGGGTCAGCACCTTTGCTGGTACGATTCTCTTATAGCCCTCAAGCTAACGGGGCTACGACACTAATTGTCGATAACATGAAGTTGATTAGATACACAACATAAGTAAGAAGTGCAATAAGCACAAGCCACTATGAACAGACATAGTTCACACCAATGAACAACTTAAAGCGTTCCCTTAATAAGTGAGTTAATCATTTAACTTCTTAAGATATGATTTCTCTTAATCTTAGTCCATTCTTACCTTACCTCAATCTAATCCTTATCTCAATAAGACAACCGTTCTTATATTAGAACTGATTGTACCTTAGTTCGTTGTTTATTTTTGTCGGGTTGTTATTAACCCTAGCCAGTGAATTATCAACTCCACTAGTTTAAATAAACAATATTTCTTAAATTATGAGGGGTGTAGGCTTGACCCTCCTGCGCCAACTGAATTTGCCCCCCCTCGAATTGTTCATCCGTGGTGGTCGAGTCTATTTGTCGACATCTCTAGGCGACGAGATAAGACAAGTCAAAGGTAGACGGATCTAATGTCGGTGCCGACCTCCTTCCTTAACATGCATGACCGGAGTCAGTCCCGGATTCCTCACTCCCAAGTTCCAGTTAGTAGAAGTCTCAAAGTCAATGTTGTTAGTTAACCACTTTCGGTTACTAACAAAACAATATTTGGAGTGTTCCTTATTCTCACACAATTCTTTACTAAACATTGTTAGTAAGTTCTCAAGGTAAGTTGTGTTAGTGCATCACAATCACATAACATAATATTCCAGTTGCATGTTTTATCTTGTTTAGTTGGAACATTTAAGCAATTAGTACACAAGCCAAGGGACACCTCGTTAGCAAGCAGGCTACAAGAAAAACCATACCATACACCGGAGATTGGCTAGCTTTTAATACCACGTTCGCCTAACCCGTCGAACGTCTCCAACTATCCAGATCTGTAACCAGAACTAGATTAGTATCCTGTGTGTTAGAACTAGTTTGGTTCTCTTTCAACTTAAACCTCTTTCTAGGTTAACCGGGTATAATAGTTTACCGTTAAACGGGATCGTTCATTTAGGAGCGTTTTCAAGCTCAGTTCTAATTCATTAACATACTATCGTCGTTAGCAGTTACTTAGTTGCACAGTCAGTAACCTTAGACTTATACGGATATTGTATTAGGTTTTCGTAGTTTTCACTATTCATCAGTATTTCACTATTCATTTATCCGGTCTCGTATTCTACTATTCACCGTATTTAACTATTCATGAAATACCCCAAATTATTAAAGCATGGATTAAATATTTAATCACATTAATTAAGGCCTAAACATGCCTTAAAAGTCAACTGAGAACAACAGTGGTCAACACAAATCAAGATGTTGCACCCTTCGACTGTTAAGGGTAAATAAATACCCAAATGAACTACTTAGGACCTAAAAATTTGTACTAAGCATATTAGCACATTACTAAACATATTAAAATTGTTGGGCAACACTCCAACACAAAGAACAAGCACTTTCATGCTTCAGGGTCAAAAAGGGCAAAAAAGGTGCACTAAGAAACCTTAAAAATCTAATGACCTCTAAATGATATAAAATTGGATACCATGATCAAATATCATGTAAGGAACACAACAAAACCGTTTTCAAAGAAAACCAAGCCCAGAAACACCTTGCGACACAAAATGTGCACTAAAACTCCTTAAAGCCCGTTTTTGTGTAATCGCCTTCTAAATTGGTTTTAAATGGGCTAAAAGGTTATAAATACCTTTAAATATAATAAATATCATATTATATGATATTAGGAATTTAATTCCAGAAATTTACAAATTTTTACAAATTTAATATTAAAATATTAATAAAACCCTAAAAGGGGGCCGCTTGAGTCAACATTGACTAAGAATGGTCAAGAGGTCAAAGTTTGACCCCTTGGACACATGAGGTCGACATACACAGGCTGGGGGAGTCAAATTTTGTCACTTCCAATACAATAAACAAGACTTAAATAAGTCTCCTTAAATTAAGGCTACTTTTGCCTTTTATTAGTTTATACACTCACTTTAGGCTCCATTATTTGATCAATCAAGCCTAAATTCGTGGGAGCCTTCCTTTCTCTTCAATCATCCGACCCCATGTCCCCTCCTTATCTCTTTGATGAGTCACCTCCAATAATGAGACAATAAACTAATCAATAATGCATTTTCAATCAAATATTAGCCATTCTAGTCACTCTCTCTCTCCTAGCTGCATCATTTCGGTGAAGCAGCTCCTCCAAGCTCTCCCAAGCTCTCTCAACCGAACTTCTTCAGTTGGGAAGGTAAACCTAACTTCTAAGCTTCAAATCAATGGTTTAAGGCTTTTTTTGGCTCTTTTTCTTCATCTCTTCACCACCTATGCTTAGATCTCGTGACTAATCAGTTCCTATGGCTTATTCTCAGTGCTCTAAGGTTATAACATCAATCAAATTCGAATGAAACAAGTTTAGAGACCAAGGTTGCTCAAAATCTCATTTAAGGTAAAAATGTGCTTTAAGCTCATAACTTTTGATTCCCTTCAAGTTCGGCTGTGAAACTTTGGTCATAGCCTCATCTTCTTCTCCTTTTCATGTGGAATATGTTGGTTAGCCATTTGGATGAAAGGTGGCCGAGATCCAAAGGAAATACCCTCTTTTAAGGCATTTTTTCCAAGGTAAAACCTAATAACAAGGTAGCTTGTTGAGATCTAGCTATTTCCTATGTCAATATGGTAGATCTAACACCTTGTGGTGTGCTTGATTCAGGTCGAAACCATCTTGAACTCTCCTTGCATTCTTAAGGTGATTTTTGCCTTTAATCTTACATCAAATTACTTCTTATAGTTAGATCTTTCTTGGAGACTAACTATGCCTTGGTTTCTTTTTGAAACATGTAAAACAAGCTGTGGAGAATTTCTACTTCAGGTGGCCGAACCAAACAAGGTTCTATCTAGGTTAAATCAAGGTATAAATTACTTAAAACCTTAACTTGTTACATTAATACAAGTTTAAGCTATTCCTAATTAATTGCCGTGAGTGAAGAGGTGAAATAAGGTCTTGTTTGACCTTAAAATGTTTAAGGAATGGTTTAATAAACTTTATAACTAATTAAACAAGCATAATTGTCAAATTTAAGACATTATGTGGAAGTTTGGTAATTTAATGAAGAATACATGGTGAGGCCGAAAATTTATATGTACTTTGGGACATTTATGTGTAATTTATTTTACAAGCCAATGTTTGTAATAAGGCCATGTATTTTAGGCCATTTTATTTATGTATTACAAGCTTTTATTAAGTTTAAGTGGTATAAATGCATTACCGAAAATAAATGGGGTATTTGGTGTAATTAAATCAAATTTGGGGGCTTTTTAGAATAATAAGGCCGAAAATTAGAGGTAAAAGGAGTTAAAATAAAGTTTATAAGATTTTATAAGGTTTGGGGTTAAATGGTATTTTTGAAAAGTATGGGTACAAACCGTGAATAACGGAGATTAACGATCAAGGAAATATTAAGGTGGTCACCTTGACCATATGATAGGTTTTGACCAAATTATATAAGTTAAATAACTTATTTAAGGTTGTATAATAAGATAAGTATCTTATGGTAATATTTTTATGACATATATGGTGAATATGTTATTACCGAAAATTAAGGGTGTAAAATGGTATTTTAAACACCCATGGGCTATTAGGAATTTTTAGGAATTTATTTGGTGGATTTTGGAATTAAATGAACTATATATGTATAATATATAGTTATTATGTCATTATGACACTTTGGAGAAAAATAGATGGTGGAATGGTAAATATTGAAAGTGTATGGGTTAATAAGGATATTTATAACCTTTGGTGGAATTTGGTGATTTTTAGAATTATATAGGAGAATTTAATAAGTTATGTGTATAAAATATAGTTTTAATGATATGGAAGAACTATATGTATAAATAGGGCCAAATGGCAATTATAGAATAGCACAAGGGCTGTTCGGAATTTACAAAAAATAACCATAGGTTATACTCTTTTATAAGTTAGAAATGTTATATTAAATGGAATATATAACATGGTGTTTGATTTAAGGGGTGATTTGTAAATAAAGGAAATTATGGTTTAAGGAAAAGTATAAGGTTTAATATATGCCTATGAGGCAATATGAAATAGTTTTGTATAAAAACTATAGGAATAAATTAAAGGGAATAAAAATATCACATAGTATGATATTAGTATATGGTATAACATTACATAATGTTATGTGGTCAAAATGGGATTTAAATAAAGTTAAGGGCTATACCGAGTTAATAATAGTTGGAAAATGAATTTTAGACTAAGGGCTATAATGTTATAAATGTCATAGCAATTATATGTTTAGATGGAATTAATATAAGGAAGGGTACTCACATAAAATAATGTGACAAACTACAAATAAATGAGATTTGTAAACTAAGGTACCTATGGGATAAACCTTAGGAGTTGTAAATGTACAACATAAAATGTTACCTAATATTAGGATAACAATCTTAATATACGTTGTACAATACAATACAACTAATGGGAATAATCATCTAACATAAGATGATAAAAAGTAACATGAAATATAAGAGTTTATTAAACTCATGAAACTTACCTACGTGGTAAATATATGCATACACAAGGATAATGTATATAAGGTGGACATATATTTTGGTTGGAAACCATATGATTTAATGGTGGTGGTTGTTTAAAAAAAAATATATAGTTACAAACTATATGCTATGAGTTTTTGGGATGCAAATACTATTTGCTAAAGATAATGAATTATATAATACATGTATGATAAGGAATGGTGGGAAAATAATACAATATGAAAAAAAATAGTAATATAAAATAATCATGCATGCATACATGCAACTATAGGTTATGCACCTAAACTAGATGGTGGATAAGATTTAAAAGAAATACGATGAATTAAACTTAACAGTTGAAAAATATGACGTATGAGTTTTAAGTAACAAAACCGACTGTTTTAGAGAAACCCGTAACAACAACTGTAGAAAACAGGGGTGAACTGTCGGGGTTACTTATTATTCGGAAATACCGGATGTAGTTAGTCATGGAGACTGACTTATAGTTTTATTACCGTTTAGAGTATACTTCTGACAAGGACACTTGACGAGCTAGCGGACTACACGGAGCGTAGGATCTTGCTGATTCATACTCCACTGTAATACAGTCAGGGTGAACGGTATGTAAAGGGGTTTGATCCGAGTTGTCCTAAGGTTGCTCTTGGGCTCGGATTTGGTTGGTATAACTTGTATGTTGTTATGTGTCTCTGATTGTCCCTGATGGCTTCCTCAGTTCAGACATCTGTGTGATCTGTGATAAGATGTTTGTCTGAATGTGATAATTAATATGCATGAACTGTATATTTATAGCTGCTTATTATTTACTGATGTTGAGTTAACAGTATTGGTTCGTATATATGAACCTATATATAAAAACGAACTAGCGGCTATGGTGCTATCTTATATGAAATATAAGGAACGTAAGTAAAACGTTGTAGCACTATGATAATAACATATACATATTATCTGAGACTTTTATACGGAGCATTGCCCTTTCTACACGCCGCTCTCGTATCTAACACTGGATCCCGAGTTTACAGACTCCGGATTGGACTAATGACCTTAGTCTGCTGTGTTAGAAAATTTGGTAATGCGATGCGATGGTATAATTAATAAATTAATGGAATGGAAGTAAAGCCAAGAGGATGTGGCTCTTGGTGCGCGCTGTGATCACAAAAACGATACTAGGATGTCCGCGTACGGGTCCGTAAGTATCAAGAAAATTTCCCGTGAGCTAGAATGGCTCGTTGGTCGGAGACTCTACCGTTGGAGTGGCTACTGCCGTGGGTGACCCGCCATAATATATGGGTAACTAGAGACATGTCGTTTTAACGAGACATTGTCACTAGGTATAACTGAACAACTAAAACAATTGAGACTTATACAGTGGCGAACAATACCATGGACGAGACCTAATACTTGTTATTATTCTCGTTGTTCGCTTTGTTGTTCATTGGTTATACTTGTGGTTATTTTATTGTGTGTTGATGGTTGGATGGAGCCTACGAGGCTAAGGTAAATTAAATATGAAAACTGTACGCTACGGCGAATGTACATTGTACATTATATTGTTATTACTCGATACGTTCGATATATAAATGTTGTATGGAATATTAAATGAATGTTTGGATTGGATGGATGGTTAAATGTTTATGGATATTTGGATGGTTGATTATGTATATTATACATTTATGCTTCAGTTTTGATTATAACTGTAAAGGGAAAGCATGAAACCAATCTAATAATAAGATGGTTAAATGACAAGTGACCATTAGGGTCCAGGCCCGGCATACTCAGTGTCTATCGCTGATACTACACCATTTCAGGTTGTTGATCATTGTCGAGCTGATGAAGAGCAGGTACAGGGTAATTGGAGTCTTGCTTTTGTTACTACACATGGGAGATTTGTATAGCAATGAAGATGGTGAATTGTATGGAAAAGTTGTGTATTTTCAGGTTTGGGTAGGTGCTCACTTGTCGATGTTTATGGTTTATGGACTTAGTATGATGTATAGGAGTTTCTCGTTATCACTGCGGTTAGCAGTTTGTTCATTTGGAAGTTGGATGTAGTTTGGCTGCGTTGCTCGCATGGGCGAGTAACGGCCGGTGACACCCGAGTGAGTTTTGTAATTGTTATTTATTTTCCGCTGCGAGACGTTTATTTATTGCTATGTGTGAGATTATATCGTGATTATGGAGAGGGGTGTTACAAAAGTGGTATCAGAGCGGAGTACCGCTCTGATGACGAGACAATAGGTTAAGACAGTGAGCTTAGGACTTGGGAAATATTGGGAAACGTTTGGGAAGTACGAGACGATTCGTCTCAAAAGATACTGTGTCTAGTAACGCAAATTGCGTGACAGGTTAGCCTTTAAGGCAATTCAATATCTATTGGTTTGGTACGGTAATTTACCGAGTTATTATGTGACATACTGTACTACAGATGTCTGGTGGAACTAGAGGGCATGGTACTGGAAGAGGTGGAGGCGGTGACCCCGGCATTACAGGAGGCTGAGACGGCTGCAGCCGTCCTTGCACAGCTGGGTACTCAGATAGGAAGAGCACCAGCCCACCCGCCACAGCCCGGGGGAAAACGAACTGGCTGAAGTCAGTTAGCGAGACCCGACCACTACATATTCTGGGGAACCAGACCCCGTAGCTTTGGAGCGTTACATTGTTGAACACGAGAAAGCATTTGAAGCCTTACAAGTACCCGACGACAAGAAGGTCGCCATTGCTGCTTTCCATCTGAAGGATGCAGCCAGTACTTGGTGGAGGTTGGTCAAGGACCATCACCTGGCTACGCCCGACTTTTCGTGGGCTGCCTTTGTCGAGTTACTGAGAGGGAAGTACTACCCAGCACATCTCAAACAGAAGAAGCGCCATGAGTTCGAAACATTGACCCAAGGAGAGTCTGACCGTGGATGAGTATTACACTCGATTCATTGGTCTACTGGACTTCATCCCCGGTGTGGATTACTCAAAGACCGTAAGGTCGAGAAGTTTCGGGGAGGACTATAATTTCGCATCCAGATGGCGATGGGTGCTACCCCCTACATTACCATCACGGTGCTAACATGAAAGCCATAAAATTCTTTACTTACTACACTACCAATAACTTGTGAGAGACTTACCAAGGAGATTCCAGGAGTGTGATGAGGCTGCCTCGAGGATGGAGCTAATGCTCCAGACTCGGGAAGAGACTCTCGGGGCAAGAAAAGGAAGAACCCTGAGGGAGAGTCTGAGGGTGGAGGAGCATCTCCAGGCGAAAGCCAAAAGAAGGGAAAGTAAGGACTCATTCCATTTCAGATTATTTATCATATTAAATACCTTAAGAATGCCGACCCGAAATCTTGAACAGGAAATTCTTCAAAAAGAAAGGGCAGCAGGATCACCAGAGAACAAAGGGAAAAGAGCGTCCTTCGGTTGACCGGCCCAGCTATAGATGCTAAGCCTCTGAGATCCGCACCTCCTAAGGGTAGAAACACCTACCTCTTAAATTAATTGTAACCTTAACCTTTATACCGCAGATTTTAACTTAAACTTAAATGCTACCATCAGGCACCGGACAACCCCAGCACCATTTTACTGTAAGCGTTGTGGGAAGGACCATCCTGGGGTCGACTGCGAAGGCCGCAAGGTCGAGTGTCGGTGCTGCCACAAAGAGGGCCATGGGAATTCGAATGCTGGATGAACCCAGAGAGCTGTAATTACCGACCACCAAAGAATACTCTGAAGACCTCAGCTGGAGGATCTGGAGTACCACGAGGCGGTCAGGATGGCCAGACATCTATTGATGCTGGAGCCCTGAAGGGCAAGGGAGTAGATAGGGCATGAGTACCCTAACTCCATGAGACCGCTGGTGGAAGACTTGATTACTATGTTGTATATTTACTTTGGATGGTTAGACAAAGACTCGTTATAAGTAGTATATGGAGTGTGTCGGGGACCACTCGCCATTGTGTATGATTTTTGAGATTATGTGTACTCAGTACCAATAAGCTTTGAACCTTGACGGATTATATATATGAAAAGGATGTTAATGCTTACATCACAATGTAGCGATACTCAAATGACGTAGAGTCAATGAGTCCGGGAATTACTGAACCAGAATTTCCACCTGCATGGCGCACTTGCTAATGCAAGCGCTATATGACCATAAACCACTGAAATTTCCATCTGCCTGCGCGCTTGACAGAGCAAGTGCAGCAACACACAACAGTAACAGCTACTGCAAATGCAACTGCAACAACTACTACTTTTTAGTCTTTCATTATATGTATACAAAAAAAAAAATGCTTTCAAACTTTTCATACAAACCTTGAGGTTAGAAACCTATGCCATTTTGGAAGGACCGTTAGTCCAACCACTGCAACTGGGGAAAACTACACAGCCACTGTGATTGTAAACCACACCAGTTTTAATTGTCTGAGAATTTTCAGACAAGGTTATTAGCCAAATACCAACAGGGTATAACCGCATTTAATGCTAATCACTACTAGTGATACATGTTTAGTCCTTATGACAAGCATACCCTTTGTAGATGCACCACCGTCAGTGAGGATGGTGGGAAGTGAAGAGCAAATTGCTCAAGCTATTATGCAATCTGCAATGCATCCAATTACATGGATGAGGGGACATATATGAACTATGGATGAGATATGACCGGGAAAAAAAAGGGGGGGGGAGAAAAGGAATATGTATTGTCACTCAGTGAGATCAAAAAAAAAAAAGGGGAGAAAACAAGTTGCTAATATAGCACGGATTTTACTTACACCGAGTGGAATAATTACAGTCTATGATACAAATTACCACGGATGCCACAAAGGCAATAACACTTATTACAGGATACCAATAACACGAACTATTAGACAAAAAAAAAAAGCAGAAGCAAAAAGAAGACAAAAAAAAAGCAGAAGAAGCAAAAAGAAGACAAAAAAAGAAAAGCGAAGAGAAAAAAAAAAAGATATCCATCAAAGGGAGATTGACAACAGAATATTCACAACAACCGTGTGACAGACATTACCAGTTTACTAAACGAGACATGGGACGACCGCACTCCGTTAGGAGCATGTGGGCCTGACAGACTTACTTATGAGTAGTCGTCGGGTAAGTAGTAATGTATCAGTACGGTACCCCATGCAAAGTAGACAGAGTAGGTAGTGTTAGGAACACGAGAAGTAGTCAACCCCATTCTACGGACAATAAGTCAGAGATTACCTCGAAGATGGATGAGAAGAGCCGCAGTTAAACCAACGGGCTAGAAAAAAAAAAACCTTCAACAGAGAACAGTGGACAGTATACAGGGAGACAAGGAAACAGTTCAAGGATAGGAACCCAAAAAAAAAAGAGACAGGAAAACCCATTATGGAGAATTAATATGTAGATCCTCATAAGGATCGAGTAAATTCTCGCAATCCAGGGGAATCTACCAGATGATATGGACATAAACGCGTGACCACGCGAGGAGAAAAGACAGAGCTATATAATAGCGGATACCTTAAGCAAGAAACAGTGGATTTGGAATGTACCACTCACAAGATAATTCCCACATCTTTTCTGTTTGACTCATTGGATATTAGCTGTTGAGCGTTTACGCCTCTGCACTCTGTATGACTGAGTGTTTTGGTATTGCACTCGTGCAGTTATATTAATCTAGAGGAAATGCAAGAAAGATAAAGGGATGTCAACGAGTGTTGTAAAAAAAAGAAAAGAAGAAAAGAAAGAGAACTACAACAGTGTGTTACTCCAGAACAAAACCACCAGGAGACATGGATGACAAACATCATCTTTATGGACATATAGGCTGGTACGTCTTAGTATACAAGACGAGTGCAAGAGCACTAAGTACTAACAGTAGCCAATGTCATATTATACCTCAAGCTCAATATCAGTGAGAGAAGACACACGCATGTTTGCTAGTGATCCTAATGAGGGGACACTCAGCAATGGAAATAGGCAAATTGAGCCTATGGTTCATGGGTCTACGCCTTATACGGAGTGAGTGGGCCCATACAAAGGAACTTAGAGAGAGCACAAATAGTTAGTGCCTCACCCTTTATATATTGTGGAGCCCAGAAGGGCTTAGAGTCATACCCGTCTCTCTAATATGAGGATAATCCACGAGTTGGTAAACTCTTTGAGAGCCAAGTATCCAGCGCTCCTTGTTGAGCGGCTTGTGTATACTTGTGGGGTGTACGGGGGCGTAACCCTTTTTAAGGGGGGGTAGAGCCTCTTGGCTGTGCACATGTGTGCTCTAAATTTTGTTGTTTTCGTATGCATTGCATACAAAGAATTGGTGGTGTGCAGGGCACACGAGGTTTGTTTGTTTGGTATGCATGGCATACAGTAAATTGTTTCGTATGCATGGCATACAGTGAATTAGTTTTGTTGGTTATGGTTGGTACGCGGGGCGTGCGTTGTTTGATTTGTTGTGTGTGATGTGCACTGGTATGTATGTATCTCACGAGATACTTGTTTGAATGTTGTATGTACACCATGTGTGTAATACTTTTTCTTATGCTATTTGTGATTGTGTATTCATATTGCTTTATAGAATGATTACATATGGATCGCCTAGATACGAATGAATCATTAGATATGGAATGTGAACAATGGAATGTTATGGACACCTCAGGGAGGTGTCAGGGTTGGTTGGTAGACTGATAGGAATGATGATGTGTGTTGAGGAATCACCTATATCCATATGTGATTGAACTAACGCCACAACGTGATGGCTATGTGCTGTATAAGCGCAAACGATGTGTGTAAATGATATATCAGTAGATATACATTATGGGAACAATGGGTAGTTATACATTTATATATACTTACCTATTTGATTAAGAGACTTCGGACGAAGTCTTTTTAAGGGGGGTAGACTGAAATACCCAAATTATTAAAGCATGGATTAATATTTAATCACATTAATTAAGGCCTAAACATGCCTTAAAAGTCAACTGAGAACAACAGTGGTCAACACAAATCAAGATGTTGCCCCTTCGACTGTTAAGGGTAAATAAATACCAAATGAACTACTTAGGACCTAAAAAATTTGTCCTAAGCATATTAGCACATTACTAAACATATTAAAATTTTTGGGCAACACTCCAACACAAAGAACAAGCACTTTCATGCTTCAGGGTCAAAAAGGGCAAAAAGGTGCTCTAAGAAACCTTAAAAATCTAATGACCTCTAAATGATATAAAATTGGTACCATGATCAAATATCATGTAAGGAACACAACAAAACCGTTTTCAAAGAAAACCAAGCCCAGAAACACCTTGCGACACAAAATGTGCACTAAAACTCCTTAAAGCCGTTTTTGTGTAATCGCCTTCTAAATTGGTTTTTAAATGGGCTAAAAGGTTTTAAAATACCTTTAAATATAATAAAATATCATATTATATGATATTAGGAATTTAATTCCAGAAATTTACAAATTTTTACAATTTAATATTAAAATATTAATAAAACCTAAAAGGGGGGCCCGCTTGAGTCAACATGACTAAGAATGGTCAAGAGGTCAAAGTTTGACCCCTTGGACCACATGAGGTCGACATACACAGGCTGGGGGAGTCAAATTTTGTCACTTCCAATACAATAAACAAGACTTAAATAAGTCTCCTTAAATTAAGGCTACTTTTGCCTTTTATTAGTTTATACACTCACTTTAGGCTCCATTATTGATCAATCAAGCCTAAATTCGTGGGAGCCTTCCTTTCTCTTCAATCATCCGACCCCATGTCCCCTCCTTATCTCTTTGATGAGTCACCTCCAATAATGAGACCATAAACTAATCAATAATGCATTTTTCAATCAAATATTAGCCATTCTAGTCACTCTCTCTCTCCTAGCTGCATTCATTTCGGTGAAGCAGCTCCTCCAAGCTCT
The DNA here is from genome assembly GCA_023374045.1 of Limonium bicolor. Lineage (NCBI taxonomy): Eukaryota > Viridiplantae > Streptophyta > Magnoliopsida > Caryophyllales > Plumbaginaceae > Limonium > Limonium bicolor. The sequence goes on along the minus strand of CM041781.1, from coordinate 86,895,338 downwards.
CCCAAGCTCTCTCAACCGAACTTATTCAGTTGGGAAGGTAAACTAACTTCTAAGCTTCGAATCAATGGTTTAAGGCTTGTTTTTGGCTTCTTTCTTCATCTCTTCACCACCTATGCTTAGATCTCGTGACTAATCAGTTCCTATGGCTTATTCTCAGTGTTCTAAGGTTTATAACATCAATCAAATTCGAAATGAATGAACAAGTTTAGAGACCAAGGTTGCTCAAAATCTCATTTTAAGGTAAAAATGTGCTTTAAGCCCATAACTTTTTATTCCCTTCAAGTTCGGTGTGTGAAACTTTGGTCATAGCCTCATTTCTCTCCTTTTCATGTGGAATATGTTGGTTAGCCATTTGGATGAAAGGTGGCCGAGATCCAAAGGAAATACCCTCTTTAAGGCATTTTTTCCAGGTAAAACCTAATAACAAGGTAGCTGTTGATATCTAGCTATTTCCTATGTCAATATGGTAGATCTAACACCTGTGGTGTGTGTTGATTCAGGTCGAAACCATCTTGAACTCTCCTTGCATTCTTAAGGTGATTTTTGCCTTAAATCTTACATCAAATTACTCTTATAGTTAGATCTTTCTTGGAGACTAACTATGCCTTGGTTTCTGTTTGAAACATGTAAAACAAGCTGTGGAGAATTTCTACTTCAGGTGGCCGAACCAAAAAGGTTCTATCTAGGTTAAATCAAGGTATAAATTACTTAAAACCTTAACTTGTTACATTAATACAAGTTTAAGCTATTCCTAATTAATTGCCGTGAGTGAAGAGGTGAAATAAGGTCTTGTTTGACCTTAAAATGTTTAAGGAATGGTTTAATAAACTTTATAACTAATTAAACAAGCATAATTGTCAAATTTAAGACATTATGTGGAAGTTTGGTAATTTAATGAAGAATACAGGTGAGGCCGAAAATTTATATGTACTTTGGGACATTTATGTGTAATTTATTTTACAAGCCAATGTTTGTAATAAGGCCATGTATTTTAGGCCATTTTATTTATGCATTTACAAGCTTTTAATTAAGTTTAAGTGGTATAAATGCATTACCGAAAATAAAGGGTATTTGGTGTAATTAAATCAAATTGGGGGCTTTAGAATAATAAGGCCGAAAATTAGAGGTAAAAGGAGTTAAAATAAAGTTTATAAGATTTTATAAGGTTTTGGGGTAAATGGTAATTTTTGAAAAGTATGGGTACAAACCGTGAATAACGGAGATTAACGATCAAGGAAATATTAAGGTGGTCAACCTTGACCATATGATAGGTTTTGACCAAATTATATAAGTTAAATAACTATTTAAGGTTGTATAATAAGATAAGTATCTTATGGTAATATTTTTATGACATATATGGTGAATATGTTATTACCGAAAATTAAGGGTGTAAAATGGTATTTTAAACACCCATGGGCTATTAGGAATTTTTAGGAATTTATTTGGTGGATTTTGGAATTAAAATGAACTATATATGTATAATATATAGTTATTATGTCATTATGACACTTTGGGAGAAAAATAGATGGTGGAATGGTAAATATTGAAAGTGTATGGGTTAATAAGGATATTTATAACCCTTTGGTGGAATTTGGTGATTTTTAGAATTATATAAGAGAATTTAATAAGTTATGTGTATAAAATATAGTTTTAATGATATGGAAGAACTATATGTTATAAATAGGGCCAAATGGCAATTATAGAATAGCACAAGGGCTGTTCGGAATTTACAAAAAATAACCATAGGTTATACTCTTTTATAAGTTAGAAATGTTATATTAAATGGAATATATAACATGGTGTGATTTAAGGGGTGATTTTGTAAATAAAGGAAATTTGGTTTAAGGAAAAGTATAAGGTTTAATATATGCCTATGAGGCAATATGAAATAGTTTGTTGTATAAAAACTATAGGAATAAATTAAAGGGAATAAAAATATCACATAGTATGATATTAGTATATGGTATAACATTACATAATGTTATGTGGTCAAAATGGGATTTAAATAAAGTTAAGGGGCTATACCGAGTTAATAATAGTTGGAAAATGAATTTTAGACTAAGGGCTATAATGTTATAAATGTCATAGCAATTATATGGTTTAGATGGAATTAATATAAGGAAGGGTACTCACATAAAATAATGTGACAAACTACAAATAAATGAGATTTGTAAACTAAGGTACCTATGGGATAAACCTTAGGAGTTGTAAATGTACAACATAAAATGTTACATAATATTAGGATAACAATCTTAATATACGTTGTACAATACAATACAACTAATGGGAATAATCATCTAACATAAGATGATAAAAAGTAACATGAAATATAAGAGTTTATTAAACTCATGAAACTTACCTACGTGGTAAATATATGCATACACAAGGATAATGTATATAAGGTGGACATATATTTTGGTTGGAAACCATATGATTTAATGGTGGTGGTTGTTTAAAAAAAATATATAGTTACAAACTATATGCTATGAGTTTTTGGGATGCAAATACTATTTGCTAAAGATAATGAATTATATAATACATGGTATGATAAGGAATGGTGGGAAAATAATACAATATGGAAAAAAAATAGTAATATAAAATAATCATGCATGCATACATGCAACTATAGGTTATGCACCTAAACTAGATGGTGGATAAGATTTAAAAGAAATACGACGAATTAAACTTAACAGTTGAAAAATATGACGTATGAGTTTTAAGTAACAAAACCGACTGTTTTAGAGAAACCCGTAACAACAACTGTAGAAAACAGGGGTGAACTGTCGGGGTTACTTATTATTCGGAAATACCGGATGTAGTTAGTCATGGAGACTGACTTATAGTTTTATTACCGTTTAGAGTATACTTCTAACAAGGACACTTGACGAGCTAGCGGACTACACGGAGCGTAGGATCTTGCTGATTCATACTCCACCGTAATACAGTCAGGGTGAACGGTATGTAAAGGGGTTTGATCCGAGTTGTCCTAAGGTTGCTCCTTGGGCTCGGATTTGGTTGGTATAACTTGTATGTTGTTATGTGTCTCTGATTGTCCCTGACGGCTTCCTCAGTTCAGACATCTGTGTGATCTGTGATAAGATTGTTTGTCTGAATGTGATAATTAATATGCATGAACTGTATATTTATAGCTGCTTATTATTTACTGATGTTGAGTTAACAGTATTGGTTCGTATATATGAACCTATATATATAAAACGAACTAGCGGCTATGGTGCTATCTTATATGAAATATAAGGAACGTAAGTAAAACGTTGTGCACTATGATAATAACATATACATATTATCTGAGACTTTATACGGAGCATTGCCCTTTCTACACGCCGCTCTCGTATCTAACACTGGATCCCGAGTTTACAGACTCCGGATTGGACTAATGACCTTAGTCTGCTGTGTTAGAAAATTTGGTAATGCGATGCGATGGTATATTAATAAAATTAATGGAATGGAAGTAAAGCCAAGAGGATGTGGCTCTTGGTGCGCGCTGTGATCACAAAAACGATACCAGGATGTCCGCGTACGGGTCCGTAAGTATCAAGAAAATTTCCCGTGAGCTAGAATGGCTTGTTGGTCGGAGACTCTACCGTTGGAGTGGCTACTGCCGTGGGTGACCCGCCATAAATATGGGTAACTAGAGACATGTCGTTTTAACGAGACATTGTCACTAGGTATAACTAACAACAAAACAATTGAGACTTATACAGTGGTGAACAATACCATGGACGAGACCTAATACTTGTTTATTATTCTCGTTGTTTCGCTTTGTTGTTCATTGTGTGTTGATGGTTGGATGGAGCCTACGAGGCTAAGGTAAATTAAATATGAAAACTGTACGCTACGGCGAATGTACATTGTACATTATATTGTTATTACTCGATACGTTCGATATATAAATGTTGTATGGAATATAAATGAATGTTTGGATTGGATGGATGGTTAAATGTTTATGGATATTTGGATGGTTGATTATGTATATTATACATTTATGCTTCAGTTTTGATTATAACTGTAAAAGGGAAAAGCATGAAACCAATCTAATAATAAGATGGTTAAAATGACAAGTGACCATTAGGGTCCAGGCCCGGCATACTCAGTGTCTATCGCTGATACTACACCATTTCAGGTTGTTGATCATTGTCGGAGCTGAAGAGCAGGTAAAGGGTAATTGGAGTCTTGCTTTTGTTACTACACATGGAGATGTTGTATAGCAATGAAGATGGTGAATTGTATTATGGAAAAGTTGTGTATTTTCAGGTTTGGGTAGGTGCTCACTTGTCGATGTTTATGGTTTATGGACTTAGTATGATGTATAGGAGTTTCTCGTTATCACTGCGGTTAGCAGTTTGTTCATTTTGGAAGTTGGATGTAGTTTGGCTGCGTTGCTCGCATGGGCGAGTAACGGCCGGTGACACCCGAGTGAGTTTTGTAATTGTTATTTATTTTCCGCTTCGAGACGTTTTATTTATTGCTACGTGAGAGATTATATCGTGATTATGGAGAGGGGTGTTACAATTCACGTATACGTCTCGTATTTTACTGTTTACGTATATGTATTTCCTATTCATGTATACAGATACTATTCACGTATACGAGTACTATTCATGTATACCAAAAAATTTTGCATACGTCCGTATGATACGGAGTATCATACGTATTTATTTCTTTTTCCAATATAACTTGTATTTTCATTAAAAATCCTTTAATATTGATTTCTTCTATTTTTCTTAAATTACGGGTATACCTCTCGTATACCCCAAGTTATATACGGGTCTCGTTTAACACCGTGTTAACTCTGTTTCTTTTACAACTTGTTTCTAAATTCTTTATTTAATTTCCTTAACCTTTTAAACACATAAAAATGTGTTATTTACATTCCTTACCCATAGCTTTCTTTTAATTTCTATTTTACTCATAATAAGTTCTAAACTTGTTATTTTTATTTCTAATTTCTTCCAAAGTCTTTCTTAATTAATTTGTTTTATAATTTTGGTCAATTACCAAAGTATACCCAGGGTTGACCAGTCTTTTACGGTCAAACCCCTAACTTTCCATAATTTACAGTTTTACCCCTAAAGTTAATTTAACTTAACCTTTTATTCCTTAAATATTTTAACTGGGTTGCTATTCGCAGTACAAAATTACTAATCACCGCAGTACAAATTTTTTTAAAATCATATTAACGTTGTAAACATGTAGTGACATTGTGTCGTACATTTTGTTTTTCAAAAAATGCATTTCGTCACCGTGAACCGTAAAAAACGCTCTCATTGTATTAGAAGACATCAAAGCCGTTTTTATTGTGTTCAAACATTATAATTGGGACTTGACATTGGTAAACAACGTTTTACGTTATGTTAGATTAAATTACAGACTTTGTCACAATTTCAGAAACATCGTATTGAAAACGTAGTTGATAACGCCAATTTCAGGTAAAAAAACGCTCTCGTTGTAGTAAAAGTCGTTAAACCCGTTTTTTATTGTGTTTGGATGTTATAATTGTGATTTTATGATAAGTTATTGATGTTTTACTGTATTTAGTACAAAATGACGTTAATATGTTGAAAACGAGTCAAAACGAGCTTTTTTTGAAAAAACGCTCCAAAACATGCACGTTATATATAAACGGGATGTGTTCGGTATCTTCATTTCTCACGCACGCACCATCTCTCCTCTAAACTACCTCTCCGGAATCCTCTCTTCCTGATCGCCAGAGCCACCTCCGGACCACCGCCAGACCACCGCCGGACCACCGCCGACCACCGCCGGACCACCGCCGACCACCGCCGGACCACCGCCGACCACCGCCAGAAAAAGTTTCCGGTGAGTTTTTCAAAAAAAAATTTTGCAAGTTATAGATCTTGATGTAGTGATTTCAAATATGTTTTTAGAATTTAGAAACACACATTAAATTATCCTAGATCTACAAAATAAAAATCTGGAAAAAAAGCTTGAAACTCCATTAATGGAGTTTCAGTCACCCTTCCCACCGACACTAATGCAGTCGACTCGCCCCTGCTCTTGACACTACCCGACCGAACTCGCCTCAGCTAGAGACACGAGTTCGCCGAGTTCGCCTCGCGTCTTGAGGAGACTGGGAGCGCCTCGCCGTTGCTGTCGACACGCACAGGATGGACTCGCCTCAACCACAGGGAAGACGTCGCCTCGCCTCACCTGAAGACACGCGTTGAAGGGAGTCGCCCCGCCTGAAGACACGCCTTGAGGAGACTCGCCCGCCTGAAGACACACCTTGAAGAGACTCGCCCCTCCTGAAGAAATGAGTTCACTTGTCTCGCCTTTGCTGGTGACACGAGGTGGTGAAACTCACCCTGGCGGCGGAGGCAAACCGGTGAATCTCGCCCCGCATATTGGGGCGACTCACCTGTTTTTTTTAATAGTAAATTTTAAAAAAAATTTATAATAATATATTTATGTTTATGAACTTATATTATAAGTTTGAGTAAGTTAAAATAAGGTTTACACACTTAAATGACAAAATTTTGAAATTTTGGGGTTAAAGAGTAAAATGAGGGAACTAGGGTGTACTTGTTGTATAAAATTATTCATAATGACCTAAATATAATTATGAACTTAATTTACTAGTTTTGGGTAATTTAAAATAAAGTTTAAGTGACTAAGTAACAAGTGTAGTAAATCGAATGTCAAAAAGGTATTTTTCTTAAAGTTTGGCTAAGGTATAGTTTTGCGTTTATCATGCTTAAATCGTGTGTATAGTTCTATTATTTGGTGTTGTAACAATTAAAGCCGAATGCCTACTGTTTTATTTACAGTATTTTAAGTTTACAATTAAAGCATTAGAATGAGTTAAAAGGCTTATAGGTACAAAATGATAAGTAAAAAGGGGTTATAATGCAATTTTTGAAAACTAAAGAGATATTTATGTATAGGGCTGAAATGTTTCTGTATGAAATTGTTTATAATGATATATTTATGTTTATGAACTTATATCATAAGTTTGAGTAAGTTAAAATAAAGTTTAAGCACTTAAATGACAACTTTATGAAATTTTGGGGTTAAAGAGTAAAATGAGGGAACTAGGGTGTAGTTGCTGTATAAAATTATTCATAATGACCTAAATATACTTATAAACTTATTTTACAAGTTTTGGGTAATTTAAAATAAAGTTTAAGTGACTAAGTAATAAGTGTAGTAAATCGAATGTCAAAAAGGTAATTTTCTTAAAGTTTGGGGTATGGTTGGTAAAGGTCCAAAAGTGTTCTATAATTTAGAGATAATATTGACCTAATATATTATATTATAAGTTTTGGCTAAGTTAGATAAGAGTTAAGGATTACAATGATGAGTTTGGAAAGTTTTGAGGCTATATTATGATTATTCTGTTGATTTATTATTACTTACTTGTGTAGCTCATCTTAACTGGGTTGCTTCAACTTGTGTGTGATGGATAAGTTAAAGAATGTTCTGATGAACGTCTACACCAAAAAAAGAAGAAGGACAGGAATGTGGAGCAGCCAATGATTGCTTCATTCCGTCGTGAGCGCGCTGCCGCAGTTGATCCTTCACGGCACTCGTCTTTCCAGCCACAGCAAGGTCATGCTGAGCCTGCACGACACTCATCTTTCCAGCCACAGCAGGATCATGCTGACCCGCCTCGTCACTCGTCATATCACCCACAGCAGCAGCCCATCATGGACCCATCCTTTACCCAGTCATTCCATGATTCCGACCTAGTCGCACACATACCTAGGAGAAGGATGTCTAAAGCTTCATCTTGTGCAGGTGATTTGTCATCTATTGATCTGGCCCAGCTCCATAGCTCCAGTTACAATATAGAGGGTCAGAGTAGCCACCACGTGGGGCATGTGGAGGCACATACTTCTACTGGTGGTAGCTGTCATGACCACCGTGTGGAGCATGCAGAGGCATAGACTTCTGCTGGGTGTAGCTATCATGACCCCCAGACCCCTCCGGATGCTGAAGCACCCGTTGACATGGACATAGATGATGAGGAGGAGGAGGAGGCTGAGGAGACATCTAAGGATGAGGTCCTAGACGAGAACGACCCTGATCAAGAGAGCGCGACTGATGAGGAAGCTACTCTTGCTATGGAGCCGTTATTCCCGCTTTCTGGAGGCTTACTGAAGTGCCAGTACCCGGTGGTCCACTACTGACTAGTGTCATCACCAGCTTCGGGGGCATGCCGCCATTGACTAAGGTATATACTATCTTATCTTTCAGTTTGGCAAGTAAATTTAACTATTTCTTCATGCGTGTGTAAAATTTGTGTTAATTGTCTAGGACGAGGTGTTTTGGGATTTAAACCCCAAAACCCTATAATCACGAACTGGCTATTTAGCGGGGTTGTTTGCAAAAGGGCAAGAAATATGATTAAGTACTCAGCGTTGGATCATCTGCTAGATGCCACATGGGGTTTCAACAAAATGTCTTTGATCTCGGCCTTTGTGGAGAGGTGGCAGCCGGACACTAATTCTTTCCACATGCCTTTTGGAGAGATGACGATCACACTTCATGATGTGTGGCAGATACTGAGGATCCCAATCGTTGGTCATCCAATTGTGGGGAATCCATCAAACAGTGAGCTTAAGGAGACGATGGCTAAGTTGTTAGATTTTGAGGACGGCGTTGACTAGATGATGAAATTCATGTGGCATACTGGTGCTGTTCAGATATGTCCACTTATAGAGTTGTGTTCGACGGTTAGAGGGTACCTATGAAGCAGGCGTGCAGTTGGCTCTACTATGCTCTCGCTACTACCATCTTTGCAAACAAGGGGCATTCACATAAGTCCTCTACGTTCTGGTTAGTTACTCCCATGGGTAAACATACGAAGCTAAAGAGGTTCGCATGGGGAGCAGGTACTCTTGTGTGGTTGTATCGTCAGCTGGGGGATAGCATCTCGTGCTGACTATAATAGCATTGCTGGCTCTTTGACCCTTCTCGAGGTAAGTGTTTTAATGTACAACAATGTGTAATAAATTTTCATGAATTCACATTAATAATTGGCATAATTTCTTTATAAAATTTATGTAGTGCTGGATATATGCGTACTTCCCCACTCTTAGACCAGCAGTTAGTGCTAACTGGCGTGATGGGGATGATAGACCGTGGGCTTTGAGATGGGTCAGCTCCACCTCCCAGCAGAAAAATAAAGATTCACTGGAGAACTACCGCAAGCATATAGATGCTCTGACAGCAAGAAATGTAAGTGGTACAACAATTTCAATTTGTATTATTTACATTATTGTTTATTATTGATGCTTATGTTTCCCTGTGATCCAATGTAGATTAATTGGTTGCCCTACGGTCGCGAGAAGGTGAATGAGAACTGGGGTCGCTCTTGGTACAGGGGTACCTTGTAGTAGCGTTGTCTTCGCCAATTCGGGTACGTTCAGTGTATCCCACCCCCCCTATTAGCCGAACAATAGATCCAAAAAAAGAGGGAGAAAAGAAAAGCCCTATAGATGTGTGTACCCCACCATGTATAGTGTGTGGGACACCACACGTGAGTATGGACCTACTCCGGGGCTCACTTAGACACGGGAGGCCGTACATGCATGCGACGGAGATTATCTGGATTGGTATGTCAAACACACCCATCCGAATATCATGAATCCTAACATATACGAAAACACCTTCGTTCATCGGCCGGATCCCGCCTTAGTAAGTTGATCTCTTCCTTTGTATAATTTCAGTTGATTATAGTATTTTATGAATGCTAGACTAACTTTATAATATTATGTTACAGCTCATGCATGATGCAACTGAGGCTGGTAGGCCTTACCTGGGAATCGTAGCTGGGACTAGCGTTACTACCATGAGCAGATGCTGCACGAGGAACAGAGGCAAAACAGGGGTTAGATGAGGTTCTCAGTAACTTGACTATATGGGATTCGTACTATCACCAGTATGGAGGGGCATAGTTTAGGATTTTATGTTTTTGTTGTTTTAAGATACAGTATGGATGTAGTTATTTTCTAGTGGACTTGGTGATTGTTAACGTATTGCTGAAATTGTTGACGATCACCTTCTGGTTCATTTTGTGGAGGTTCTTAGAACCGGGGAAGAGAAGAAAAACAGGGGAGACTATGCCAAAAAATTTCTAGAAATGCACCGTTTCTTTTGCTTTTCATTGCTCCTAAATGTTAATTCTCTGTCCAATGCCTCGCACTTGAAGATACTGAGCTACAGCCACCTATAAAGCATTGACTTCATCTTCATGAGCTTGGAAGTTAGGCTCACCTGATCGTGAACTCTTTATTTCCTCGATCTTTCTTAGTACCTTCTTCAGCATTGCTGAAGACACATCCTACAGATAAGTTAGAAAACAAGAATGAAAACATTGGGAAAAAAGGTAACAAAGGGCATGGCTGAAAGAGTAGCACCATAACTCACCGAGGACATGACACTTATTCCATCAGATACATCTGGAATGGATAAGAAGTTTGGTGGAACAGACAAGTATGTGATGATGTATCCATCTTGGGGGAAGTACCCTTTCTTTTCAAACTTCTTTCTTGTTTCCTTTGGAAGCTTTTTGAACATTTTTGTTACCTAGTTTGTTAGGATAAGGATAAAAGTATCAGCAATGAGATTAAAATCACCATCCTTTTTAATCAATTGATCAACCAAGAGCAAACCCACCTTACTACTTCAGGAAACTCCACTCACTGCCTTGTTTTTTCATCCTTCCACCATCATTGTTCTTGTTCTATTTAACTATCACATTACAAGAAACTGAACATAAAATATTGAAACAAACTATGAGAGAAATGTAGATGCATCTAACCCTATTTCATATCAACCATACCAACAGTCTTCATAGGTGCCTGACCATAAATTCAAAATCAAGTTAGATACATAATTCAGGAAATAACTACGTCAGAAGTCAAACAGCACTTGATTGACCACTGACTAGATTTTTCAGACCTATACAAACACTGGATAAATGAAAACTGATGCAAAAGCTTCATATGGAGATATACAAGTGCATCATAAAGAAACAGATACAATTATTTACCTTACTGGGCTTCAACTTCAAGCAATTCAGACACATCATACTCAGCATGCGCCTGAGTTCAGTCACATGTGAAGGATGAAATATAGGAATCGGCAACTCTACGAAGCGGTTAGAATGTAATGCTTTATGTCACAATAACTGAAATATATCAAAATGTAAAAACTCCACGTCTAAACATCTACCAACGATTATAAATCCAGAAAAGTATAACAACATTTATTCCATGTCCAAACATCTACCAAAGATTATAAATCCCGAAAAGTATAACGACGTTTATTCCATGTCCAAACATCTACCAAAGATTATAAATCCAGAAAAGTATAACAACACGTTTATTCCACGTCCAAACATCTACCAAAGATTAAAAATCCAGAAAAGTATAATGACACATTTATTCCACGTCCAAACATCTACCAAAGATTATAAATCCAGAAAAGTATAACAACACGTTTATTCCACGTCCAAACATCTACCAAAGATTATAAATCCATAAAAGTATAACGACATGTTTATTCCATGTCCAAACATCTACCAAAGAACGCTATATGAAACCGAAGAACGCTATATGTAGAACCATTCTACCAAACGAAATATACCCAATGTTTACGTCATGAGAACTGAATATCCACATGTATTGGAAATAAAAAATGCAAAAACTCTTGTCAAATTAAGACACTAATTGAGCCAATTAGTGTCTTAATTTGACACGAGTGAGCTCAATTAGTGTCTTAATTTGACACGAGTGAGCTCAATTAGTGTCTTAATTGAGCTCAATTAGTGTCTTAAAAGGGATGACATGCATGTACATTATTACACAGCTACTGCATTCTAGTAGGCCAACCCATAATATTCCTTATAGGACTACAGAAGGTACGCAATGACATTTCAATTTTATGAGGAATACAAGTATGTACCTTCTTACATGGCTATTTAGCTTCAGCATTACATGTAAAGACACAGTCAATATTAGACATGATCACACACAACCACCATGTAAGACTATACAAGGTACGAAATGACATTTCAATTTTATGGGGAATACAAGTATGCGCCTTCTTACATGGCTATTTAGCTTCAGCATTACATGTAAAGGACATAGTCACTATTAGACATGATCACACACAACCACCATGTAAGACTATACAAGGTACGAAATGACATTTCACAAATTTATGGGGAATACATGTAAGGACACAGTCACTATTAGCTTCAGCATCAACTTTAAGGACAGAGTCACTATCAGACACAAGCACAATGTTTTAAGCAAAAATCCGAAGCTTGTGCTTTCTCTATAAAAGGAGTAGAGTTGCTGCTGATTCTTTACCATTCATATTTCCACACCACCAACTCCTTCAAATTCACAACCCATTCACATTATCATGAGTCACTCATCAAATTCCAAAAACACTTCTAATATCATATGGCAGCAAGAATTCCTTCGATACAGAAGAGAGTGATGTTTTAATGGTGGATAATGAATCAATCCACAACCAGGAACTCCACAACCAAGAAGAATCTACTAGAAGTAATGACTGGGTGGGGGTGTATGTCAGTTCAATATTGTGGGAAGCAGAATCACTCCTAGATTCATATGAAGACAACAGTGATTTTTCAATGGAGTCAGTTGCAAGCAATGAAGTGCATGATAGTTCCATTTTGTTAGAACTCGAATCACTCTCCAATTCATATGAAGGTGAGAGTGATGAGTCTGTTGGTAGTAATGATGATAGATAATATCAATTATGTTGTAACCCGTTGTTACTTAGTTTTTCTGTAACTTTGTTGTTGTAACTTAGTTTTTCTTTAACTTTGTTGTTGTAACTTAGTTTTTCTATAACTTTGTTGTTGTAACTTAGTTTTTTTTTAACCTAGTTGTTGTAACTTTGTTTTTCTTTAACTTAGTTGTTATAACTTAGTTGTTCCAACATTGTTGTTTTACTCATTGTGACTGAAATTTGGTCATTCAATTCTCATTTGTTTCAGAAAAAATGTCTCCCCACAACATTCCAACTTATTCAACTAAGTTTGGTGAAAAACAAAACTTGTACTGCAAATAGTAAAGTTTACGCTAATCGCAGTACAAATTAATTTTAAATCATATTAATTGTGTAAACACATAAAAATGTAATCCAACACTTTTTTTTTAAAAAAAAAAAATTCTAGTATTGATTACAACAAAAAAGTAACTAGCAAAATTCGGTACTAATCAACTACAAACTTCTGGGGTTAAATTACTTTCAGATATCATTTTTTGAAAAAAAAAACACATGGACACATCATTACATGTTTACAAAGTTAATATGATTTAAAAAAAAATTGTACTGTGGTGATTTGTAATTTTGTACTGCGAATAGCAACCCCCATATTTTAATACCTAATCTTTTGGTATAAATTTTATTCTAACTCATCCTAATATTTTATAAACTGTCATTGACCATGTTTGACCACATTTGACCACATTTGACCAGTAAAATTACCATTTTACCCTTGTGGTGAAATACCCCAAACCTTGATATGTTGTTAAACATTTAAACTATGGTATGTAAAGGCTAAAAAGTGCCTTAGAAACATCAGTGAACAATTTAAACCATAGTAAAATGCAATAAAGCACTAAGATACAGTTTGAGCAAAAACATGCTCAAAGCTTGGAGTGAACTTGGTTAGGACCCAAAGAGCCTACCAAGACTTAATAATATTCAATTATGATTTAACAAGGCTAATTAAGTCCTTAGGAAACCTTGGTAGACATTTAAACCAAACAAAACACAAATAAATGCCTTAAAGTCAATAAGAGCAAAAATGTGCTCTAAGCTTGGGATAAATTTGTATAAGACCTAATGGTCATATACCTTAATTATATGTTAATGAACATATAAAACAAATTACCAAAGAAACCAAGCTTGAAAACAAGTTAAAACACAAAATGTGCTTTAAGGAGTCTTAAAGCACATTTTTGAAAAAATTGTCTGTAAATGAGTTTTGAATGGCTAAATGTCCATCATTACTCTTTAATTAACATGTGTACTATATAGTATCACATTTGGGTGGCCATATTAGTGGGAAATCAAAAATTTCACTTCTATGTGCCTTAGTTGTGAATAGTAACTTTTATAAGCTAGTTTGTAACATATGATGTTATAAGTAATTAAATGAGTCAATAAAGACTATACTACCCTTCTAACTAAATGGTGGCCGGTTTTTGTAGTAGTGAGTCACCAAGTTGTAAATAAATCAAATAAGTAAAGTAAAACTTTAAGTAAAGTACTATTTGCTTTATAAGTTACAAATATCTTCTTAAAGCAAACTTACTTATCATTTCTCTCATTCTTTCTCCATTTCACACGGCTCCACTCTCTTCTTCCTCTCTTCTTCTTGTTCTCTCTCGGTAATATACAATACCACCATGGAAGTCCATCTTTGACCACATGTAAAATCTAGCTCACTTAACCAAATCAAAAACAAACACCACCATTCTCTTAGTTAAGCCAAGCTCTACAATCTTGTCTTTTCAAAACTTCAAAACCTCCATTTCGGTGCCAAGAGAAACCACCATGGGAGGAGCTTGAGCTCACCTTTTCACATATTCATGCTCTCCTTTGCTTCAAGGTAAGGAGGAAACTCAAAGAAAAATCCATGTTTCCTCCATGTTTTCATGTTGTCCGAAAATTCACCTCACAATGGTGTATTTATCTTGCTTGTTTTAGCTTCATTTGAATCTTCCAAGGGCTAAGAGGAGTCCTCTCTTGATACTTATTCAAGTTCTTTCCAATTCCAAGGTAAAACAATTACCTTAATGTGTTAAAACAATATGTGTAACTAGGGTTTACAATGAGGTGAAGCATGCTTGAATACTCATTCTATTGTTTGTATAATGTTTAATAGTTGAAGAGGGACCAAATCCCTACCGGTTTTACAGGAAACAAGAAAGAAATTTGTGAGGAAAAGAGGTAAACAAGCTATCTCAATGTAGTTTAAATGCCTTAGGAAAAATGAGCTTGATTTGCTTAATAAAATACCTAAGGAGCCAATGGCAAATGAGCTAGTAAAATGCTCTCAAGGAGACTAGTAAAAGAACATATGTTTTGGTGTATGTATTTGCAGGTCAAAGGCATTATTATGTGGGAAATTCAGTGTTTAAGGTTTATGCAATTTAAGGGCCTAAGAGCCATGTTATTTAAGGGCCTAAGTGCCAAGCAATTTAAGTTATGCACTATATGGTGATGTAGTGCTTAATGTGTGAAGTTTGAGTATAAAAATGTGTTTGGATGTGAGTATATACAAGAGAAGCTATGGCCAAATTTGGGGGATTATGTGTGAGAAGTTCTAAGTGTTTAAGTGGTTTTGGTGAACTAGGAAGTGTTAAAGGTGAATAAATGTTTACTTGAGAAGAAAACATGCATTAAGGTGTTCTAAGGTGCTATAAGGATTTAGGTGTTATCTTGGAAGTTCTAGGAATTCAATGTGTGTTTTGAGGATGTATTTAAGTCTTGGAGGAGTTTGTTTAAGGTTTAGGTAATGTTGATATTCAAGGAATAAGTGATGTTTAGGTAAGATGTGAAAAAGGAGGTTTAGTTAGTAAGAAAAGAAGTTTGAGAGATGATGTTAAGGTGTAGAGGAAACACCTTGGTATTGTGGTCATTATAGGTGAAATACCACCTAGGAATCTTAAGGAGAAAACATTGTAAGTGTTAGGAATTTTGTGAAGATATAAGTAAAGGTTTAAGGAATTAGAAAAAGAGTTTTGTGAGTGTTTAAGGATATCTTAAGGTGTGTTTGAAGTGCCCAAATGGGGTTAGGGTATACTAGGATATATGGGGTGAAGTTTGAAGTTGAATGTAAAAAGGAAAACAAGGATTTGGGGCAGACCGGACTTGCGACCGGACTTGCAAGTTCGGTCGGGCCCAGTCTACCCTGCGAGAATTGGCTTCTGGAATGGACCGGACATAGGACCAGACTTGGCAAGTCCGGTCGGGCTAAATTTACAAAGGGAAGAAACTCTCTGGAATGGACCGGACATAGGACCGGACTTACAAGTCCGGTCGGAGTGGAAAATTTGTGACGGAAATGCGTACTGGAATCGACCGGACATGGACAAGTCCGGTCGGGCAAGTCCGGTCGGACCAAAAATGTTGATTAAGGTTATGAAATGATAGGTAATGATGGGGATTGATAGGTAATGATGTTATAAGGTTGTTAAGGACATGTTAGATGAGTTTTAATGACAATAAAGTGGGTTAAAAGTTGTATTAAAATGTGAGAGTAAAACAAGTTAAAAATGTAAAGTTATGTAACTAAGTTAACGGGGAAAGTTAAGCATTAGACATTAAATAATCAAGCAAACCCCGATGTTAATAAAAACACATGTGATGTAACAGTTGTTCGAGAATCGCTCGAGGAACATAAGTGGACGTGGTAAAGTGGACTCCGGTGACAGGTATGGTTTTCTTGCAACCTGTGTCCTACCGGATTACACCGGCTTGTATGCCAATGTGTTTTTCTGTATGTTTGCCACGTTGTAAGATTAAACATGTAATGAGTTTACAGTAATTCATTTATGTGGCGTGTACAACTCCGATACCATTTAACCTCGAAGTGTTAACCTTAGTTAACTGAGTCTAGGATCACATGAGAGTTTGGTATTCGGAGTAAACGACCCGTACCATGGGACGTACTAACCACGGCTATGCGTGTGTTAATTGTGTGATATGTGTATGTGAATGTAGGGATCTCCCTTGTGTGTTTAACCCAGTTGTAATACTGTATGTGTGTAGGTGCGATAGACTCCATAGTGGGGTTCTAAGTATTATCTAAAGTAAGTATGTACTAACAGTAGTGAGGAATCCGGTTTGGCCGGTCGCGCGTTGTTTGGGAGAGGGTATCCTTCTTAGCCTTACCCTTCTCTTGTTATGGTTGTTTCCCTCACGGGTTATGATCTCCCATTAGCTTACTCCAAAGCTTAGCTATTCTGACTTATGATCGGTTTAGGGGGAACATGTGTTGTGTGGTGTGTTCGGGCCTCCAACCCGAACCGCCTTAACTTAAGTTACTCGTCCAACTATTAGGACGGTAATGAGTGTTGTTGTTATTGTATAACGAGCTTATCATGAGACTGGCAACATTCTCTAGGCTCACCAGTGTGTAAACAATGTTTGGGTCGGTTCCTAAGCGAACCATTCCCGTTGTGTTATGTGTTTGTTGTGTGATGCAATATCCATTGCGGTATTATGTTGTGTACGTGGAATCGTGCAAAGTGTTGTTAGGTGTTGTATGTAGCGTATGATATATGTTGTATAATGTAGATTGTGTGGATCATGGATATGATTCCCAGTTGTGATAGGAGGCGTTTAAGGATAACCCGATTTAAGGGTATGTGTCGTCTATTAAGGAAGTAGCTCCATTGGGGAGAAACACTCTAGGGGATGATGAATACCATGGGTGACTTATTAAGTAGGATGTTTATCCGATTGTTGAGCCATTGAGGCGAAGTGTTAAGTGTTGTGTGTTTATTGTTACATGCATGTTTAAATATAATCAACTGCATGTTAAGACGACAATTAGTTGTGCGTGGCCCGGTAGCATGTGGGCTGCGGGATTACCATACCAGCAAAGGTGCTGAGCCCCTTGGGGGCCACCCTTCTCTTCTTTTCCTATTTCAGGTACGAAGTGCTGGAAGCCGTTCGAGAGTACGGGTACGGGTAGTAGTCGTAAATGGGTAATCATTTAAGTATACTTATACAGTAGGTGTAGTAAGACGATATTGTTGTCGGCACCAGTTTATAATACTCGGTATAGTTGATAAGGTGTATGTTGTTGTTGTTGTTAATGTAAAGGAATAACAATGTATAGTCGCTCGGGAATTTAGCCCATCAGACCGGTACAATGTATATGGATTAGCCTTGTTAGCCACGTGGGTGGCTAACGGCGTGTAACACCAACGAGTTAAGTAATGTGAAGAGGTTTGTATTTCCGCTGCAGTTTATTGTATGTATGTAAATGTTGGATGGGGTGTTACAAAAATGGTTCAGAGCGAAGTATCGCTCTGAGACTGAATTACCGAGCTTAGGAAGTACCGAGTTAGGATTTAATACTTTGGGGTAAGGGTTGAGTGATAGCGTGAGAGATACGCTAGTTAGGAACTACCAGTGAATACTGGAAACATAGTATCCTTCCCACCCTCCACAATCCCTATTTTATAACTTGGGAAACACGCCAGAGAGTGGAAGTCCACTCTAACTCGGAATACCGATCTGGCTGTTATTAAGTACCTCTAAAGGTACGGAGAACCTGTCATACGGCAGATACGAAAATTGGGAATCCCGGAGACGGTCTCCATCTGGATGATGTTAACCGCACTTAATAGCGAAGGAGAAGGATTTTGTGTATAAGAGAATAGAATTTCTGACAACCTGGGTCGACATGCAGAGCAGTCGAGAATAACCAGCTTGCAACGCACCTACGTCAACAGGCAAGAAAATGGATTAATAACCCCCGAGAAGTGTCTACGGAACCACAGTTGTAAATAATACCAACGGTATACCAACCGACAAGGGAACTGCAACGTAGTGCCCAAAAACAGAGACAAGTCTCAGTAACCACGACAAATACGTGGGACGGGCTACGAAGAGGAAACAATACAAAAGGAAAGGGGACTCCAAGAATGGGAGACACCCCAGTTGATGATTATCATGTGAAAACAGTAAGAAGTTACCTAGAGGAGTATTTATCAAGGTAGTAAGATCAGTGAGGGCCAACAAGGCCACTGATGATAGTACGGGTAAAAACAATACCACAGCCGGTATGTGTTGAACCGATAGCCAGTTAACATGGCGCACTTGCCATAGCAAGTGCTGCTATAACAGGGCTATTCGAGGAATTTATAACCTCGACAAAATACTTGGAGAAGTGCAATAAAGTTAAATGAGATTGTCATAACAGTGGAAGGGCCTGTTAGCCTAACCTCTGTAATTGGAAGTACACCAGTCGGCAAGAAGCTAGACTTGGCTAAGGTAAGAAGATGTTGTGAAACCATGGAAATTTTTCTTTCAAACCTAATCTTGTTCAAACCCTTTTTCTTTTCAAAACCAGATTTTCTTTCGAACCAACACTTCTTTCCAACCTTCTTTTAAACCAAACCAGTGAAACCAGGGGCAATTGACAAGGATACAACAGTGGATAAACCTTCCCTCGATTAAGTTCGGGAAGCAAAGAATGAATATTGTCACGGGACAATATAAGGGAGTTGACAACAGAATACTTCACCTAGGCGCGTGACGGACACTACGAGTGTACCAACTGTGTTGTGGGACGACCGCACTCCGATAGGAGCATGTGGCCTGACAGACCTACTTATAGGTTAGTTGGGTAAGTAGTAATGTATCAGTATGATACCCCATATATGTATACGAGTAGAGTCCGAAACACGGGAAGTAGTCGACTCCGTCTACGGTCAGCAGTATAAATCAAACAGGAGCTAGGAAATACAAGGAATGCTTGAAGTAAAGGAACGCAGTTAAGTTAAAAAGGACTAAAGGAACCAGTGAGTTTATTTTAAGGAAATGTATAGAGTTAAGAAGTGCGAAGAGCACGAAATGTCATGTAAAGACATCGCATATGTCTTAATAAGCCGAGGGATAAAACATGATAGCTGGAACGGAGACTCAGCCTATGATGCAGGCAAGCAGATGCCTAATGTGGACACATTAATGTGCAATGAATGGGATGAAAATTCCCAGAATGAGTACATACATGTTAGGAAATGTTGATCTTCACAGAAGAAGATAATAACCGGTTAAGCACGCAAACGACGTGGCTAACTGAATATACCAGTAGCAACACCCAGGAGCGATCCTTAAAGGGTGTTCGCATCAATAATTGTTGCACAAAATGACATGACAAAAACACAAGGGTTGAAATTAACACCCAGTTTAGACATAAGTTGTCAGGAGACGGACTGACAAACCTAAGGGACATCCCATGAAAGGAAACGGAATGCAACGACCTTGTCATGGAGCCCACTACAACCTCTAAACATATAATATTGTACAGAGAAGTACAAGTGTGTGGACAGCCGGCAATGAGCCCAGCTCAAGGCAAATAAGGCTTATAAGCCAGAAGCAAGATATGTTATATAAATTCGATTGATTATAGAAGTTTATGTGGTATAAGTGAATAGAGTGGTAAGCGAACCACTGCATTAAGAGTGGGAATACCTCTCGATATTGTGAGACCGCAGGAGCGGTAGTTATGTGAATCAAGTTCAAGAAATATGTGGAGGATGGACCACGTTGTTGTTACCCCAGGATGATTTGAATAAGAATAATACGAAAGGAAATGTTTGTACCAGTTGTGTAGACAGGAAGTGTGATAAGTTGATAGCAATCACCATAGGTGTGTGAAGCTAAATGTGTAGCGAACAACGCTCAAGGGAAAAATAGTAGTATATTCAAAAATCAGCCAAATAAGTGGCCAGATAAACCCAGTGTAATGGCGGAAGCTAATATAATAGCGGATGCAGTATAAGTTGATGTTATATAATGAGTAAGGACACGGTGCGCAATAAGCGACCGTTGTATGAGTATGGTTAGATGATAAAATGGTGAGTGAGCAGAGTTATGAGTTAACCCCAGTGGGGGTACAACAGTAAGTGATAGCAAACGAACCGAGCAGTAAGCCGGTGACAAGTATTATGTGGTGAGAATTTCGGGAAAACACAGTGTAAATTCCTATCGCAATCGCATGAGAGATTTACTGTCAAGAGTTTACGCCTCTGCACTCTGTATGACTGAGTGTTTTGGTATTGCACTTGCGCAGTAATGATCAAGTGGGATAGCTAGGAATCAGAAGCATGGTAATTGTGGAGGAATAATGTTATAATGGCCGATGCATAGGTAATGCAAGGCCGCAGGAATGAAAGAATACATGTACAAAACCAAAGGTGGAGACTTGATTAACAGTAAATAACTACAGTAACACTAAATACCAAAGGTCGGTATGAGATAAACCCCAGGTGTGGGAAATAACTGAGAGAGCACTACATTAGGTAGTAGCTCAATCTCAACCGACAGTAAGTCGGTAGAAGTAAGTCAATCATTGTGAATTACATAGTAGTTTACGCGGTAAGCTATTGGAGAAGGGATGGAAAATCGTGAAACTCACCGAATTCGCTCAGGGTAAGAGATACCATGCGTCGGTTGAGAAACCATTGTTACCTAGATAAGGGTAATACATTGGAGATGTTCAATACATTAACAGTAACGAATGGGGCAAACCAGCTCTATAATTATCAGGGTTGCGCAACAGAGGCCAGTGAGCCCATGCGTCAGGTACCGGACATATATTGTGAACATGAGTGAATGGCTAATTATTAACGCCTAGAAGCCTAACAGGCCAGAATCGAAACCAACTAAGAGTTTAAAAAAATCCAATGAGAATTCTTGGTTTAGGAACTAAACCGCCAATATGGTTAAGATCCTCTAATCAGAATCCATTGTGTAATGGACCGCGTGGAAGTTAAGATACTTCACGACGGCAAAACATTTTAAGCTAATGTTTAGTGATTGATTACGTGGGCGTAATCCCTTTTAAGGGGGGTAGAGCGCAAAACCACTTAGTGTATATTACCGTACAAGTGTACGTAGTGTATGTGATTTGTATTGTGCATAGCACAAAATTATATTATTGTTTTGATGATTGGTGTGTGTGTTACGTAAACATACACATTCATTCAGGGATTAATTGTGGTAATTGCGCACAGAAGATGCGAATACCATTGTGATAAGTGTATGTATTTGTTAACAGTTGTGTGTGATAGTACAAGTGTGGGGAGTAGAGAAACTCCCGGGGGAACAAAAGCCCCGACAGTGTATAAATGTAAAATCTGGTGTGTTGTATTTTGATAAAATATATGTGTATATATATACTATATAGTGATTCATGAAAGGGCATGATACCGACATAGAACCTAGTGAGAATAAGATTCCCTAGGCAATAGGATTAAAAGTGAATGGAGGTAACTGATAGACGGAGTTCTATCCTTTGGAGATGTTATGATCATGATTAGAATGATTAAAAGATAGAAAATTGGAAATGAGTGATTTAATTGATGCTTGAAAATGAAGTGGGAGGTGGAACTTGATTTGCATGCGATCAAGGGAAGCCGAACACAAATTGGGGTGGAAGGATAGTTCAACACTGATGCTGATCACAT
The DNA here is from genome assembly GCA_023374045.1 of Limonium bicolor. Classification (NCBI taxonomy): domain Eukaryota; kingdom Viridiplantae; phylum Streptophyta; class Magnoliopsida; order Caryophyllales; family Plumbaginaceae; genus Limonium; species Limonium bicolor. Next base: position 86,873,097 of record CM041781.1, on the reverse strand, counting down.
CAGGGTTGGATGACTCTTGAAACTCCCTATAAGTGGTCACAAATAACCACGCTAAGAAAAGAAGCAAAGAGCTTAAGTTGGACTTGGAGTTGTGTGTGTTTTCAAAAGGATTTTAAATTGGTATTTATAAAACGTTGATGGATACTTTACGTAATTAAAGTTCTCTTACTTAACCTCACAAAGAAATTTTAAATTTAAGTGATTGTTTTAAACTCCCAAAGGCACGGGGACGGAAGGTGTCCATCGCGACCGGGTTCTGCGGGATCACAGTGTATATCAAAGATATTTTTGATTGCTATACATGCTATGACATGTTGTGTGGTATGTGTAATAAATATTATTATGACCTTGAGTTCCAAAGGCGTATGTTATCAAGACTTATGAGTCTAAATGTTGTTGTGTTATATAGACCTACGTGTCTAAAGGCTGTTATGTTATCAAGACCTATGTGTCTAAATGTTGTTATGTTACCCAAGACCAGAGAGTCTAAGGGTTGTTATGTATGTGTAAATGTTGTTAAGATACCCGGACCATTGAGTCCGAGGTTATCATGTGAGTATGTTATGTTATGTATGGATGTGAATATGTTACCCGGACCATTAAGTCCGAGGTTGTGATGTAAAGTGTGTTTGGTTTTGGAAGTTTTATTGCTATAAGTAATCCCCGTATTCTAATCTAATGATGTGTGGGAAGTGTGAACTTCGAGGACGAAGTTCTTTTAAGGGGGGTAGATTGAAATACCCCAAACCTTGATATGTTGTTAAACATTTAAACTATGGTATGTAAAGGCTAAAAAGTGCCTTAGAAACATCAGTGAACAATTTAAACCATAGTAAAATGCAATAAAGCACTAAGATACAGTTTGAGCAAAAACATGCTCAAAGCTTGGAGTGAACTTGGTTAGGACCCAAAGAGCCTACCAAGACTTAATAATATTCAATTATGATTTAACAAGGCTAATTAAGTCCTTAGGAAACCTTGGTAGACATTTAAACCAAACAAAACACAAATAAATGCCTTAAAGTCAATAAGAGCAAAAATGTGCTCTAAGCTTGGGATAAATTTGTATAAGACCTAATGGTCATACCTATACCTTAATTATATGTTAATGAACATATAAAACAAATTACCAAAGAAAACCAAGCTTGAAAACAAGTTAAAACACAAAATGTGCTTTAAGGAGTCTTAAAGCACATTTTTGAAAAAATTGTCTTGTAAATGAGTTTTGAATGGCTAAATGTCCATCATTACTCTTTAATTAACATGTGTACTATATAGTATCACATTTGGGTGGCCATATTAGTGGGAAATCAAAAATTTCACTTCTATGTGCCTTAGTTTGTGAATAGTAATTTTATAAGCTAGTTTGTAACATATGATGTTATAAGTAATTAAATGAGTCAATAAAGACTATACTACCCTTCTAACTAAATGGTGGCCGGTTTTTGTAGTAGTGAGTCACCAAGTTGTAAATAAATCAAATAAGTAAAGTAAAACTTTAAGTAAAGTACTATTTGCTTTATAAGTTACAAATATCTTCTTAAAGCAAACTTATCTCATTTCTCTCATTCTTTTCTCCATTTCACACGGCTCCACTCTCTTCTTCCTATCTTCTTCTTGTTCTCTCTCGGTAATATACAATACCACCATGGAAGTCCATCTTTGACCACATGTAAAATCTAGCTCACTTAACCAAATCAAAAACAAACACCACCATTCTCTTAGTTAAGCCAAGCTCTACAATCTTGTCTTTTCAAAACTTCAAAACCTCCATTTCGGTGCCAAGAGAAACCACCATGGGAGGAGCTTGAGCTCACCTTTTCACATATTCATGCTCTCCTTTGCTTCAAGGTAAGGAAACTCAAAGAAAATCCATGTTTCCTCCATGTTTTCATGTTGTCCGAAAATTCACCTCACAATGGTGTATTTATCTTGCTTGTTTTAGCTTCATTTGAATCTTCCAAGGGCTAAGAGGAGTCCTCTCTTGATACTTATTCAAGTTCTCTTCCAATTCCAAGGTAAAACAATTACCTTAATGTGTTAAAACAATATGTGTAACTAGGGTTTACAATGAGGTGAAGCATAATGCTTGAATACTCATTCTATTGTTTGTATAATGTTTAATAGTTGAAGAGGGACCAAATGCCCTACCGGTTTTACAAGGAAACAAGAAAGAAATTTGTGAGGAAAAGAGGTAAACAAGCTATCTCAATGTAGTTTAAATGCCTTAGGAAAAATGAGCTTGATTTGCTTAATAAAATACCTAAGGAGCCAATGGCAAATGAGCTAGTAAAATGCTCTCAAGGAGACTAGTAAAAGAACATATGTTTTGGTGTATGTATTTGCAGGTCAAAGGCATTATTATGTGGGAAATTCAGTGTTTAAGGTTTATGCAATTTAAGGGCCTAAGAGCCATGTTATTTAAGGGCCTAAGTGCCAAGCAATTTAAGTTATGCACTATATGGTGATGTAGTGCTTAATGTGTGAAGTTTGAGTATAAAAATGTGTTTGGATGTGAGTATATACAAGAGAAGCTATGGCCAAATTTGGGGGATTATGTGTGAGAAGTTCTAAGTGTTTAAGTGGTTTTGGTGAACTAGGAAGTGTTAAAGGTGAATAAATGTTTACTTGAGAAGAAAACATGCATTAAGGTGTTCTAAGGTGCTATAAGGATTTAGGTGTTATCTTGGAAGTTCTAGGAATTCAATGTGTGTTTTGAGGATGTATTTAAGTCTTGGAGGAGTTTGTTTAAGGTTTAGGTAATGTTGATATTCAAGGAATAAGTGATGTTTAGGTAAGATGTGAAAAAGGAGGTTTAGTTAGTAAGAAAAGAAGTTTGAGAGATGATGTTAAGGTGTAGAGGAAACACCTTGGTATTGTGGTCATTATAGGTGAAATACCACCTAGGAATCTTAAGGAGAAAACATTGTAAGTGTTAGGAATTTTGTGAAGATATAAGTAAAGGTTTAAGGAATTAGAAAAAGAGTTTTGTGAGTGTTTAAGGATATCTTAAGGTGTGTTTGAAGTGCCCAAATGGGGTTAGGGTATACTAGGATATATGGGGTGAAGTTTGGAGTTGAATGTAAAAAGGAAAACAAGGATTTGGGGCAGACCGGACTTGCGACCGGACTTGCAAGTTCGGTCGGGCCCAGTCTACCCTGCGAGAATTGGCTTCTGGAATGGACCGGACATAGGACCGGACTTGGCAAGTCCGGTCGGGCTAAATTTACAAAGGGAAGAAACTCTCTGGAATGGACCGGACATAGGACCGGACTTACAAGTCCGGCCGGAGTGGAAAATTTGTGACGGAAATGCGTACTGGAATCGACCGGACATGGACAAGTCCGGTCGGCAAGTCCGGTCGGACCAAAAATGTTGATTAAGGTTATGAAATGATAGGTAATGATGGGGATTGATAGGTAATGATGTTATAAGGTTGTTAAGGACATGTTAGATGAGTTTTAATGACAATAAGTGGGTTAAAAGTTGTATTAAAATGTGAGAGTAAAACAAGTTAAAAATGTAAAGTTATGTAACTAAGTTAACGGGGAAAGTTAAGCATTAGACATTAAATAATCAAGCAAACCCCGATGTTAATAAAAACACATGTGATGTTAACAGTTGTTCGAGAATCGCTCGAGGAACATAAGTGGACGCGTGGGTAAAGTGGATCCGGTGACAGGATGGTTTTCTTGCAACTTGTGTCCTACCGGATTACACCGGCTTGTATGCCAATGTGTTTTTCTGTATGTTTGCCACGTTGTAAGATTAAACATGTAATGAGTTTACAGTAATTCATTTATGTGGCGTGTACAACTCCGATACCATTAACCTCGAAGTGTTAACCTTAGTTAATTGAGTCTAGGATCACATGAGAGTTCGGTATTCGGAGTAAACGACCCGTACCATGGGACGTACTAACCACGGCTATGCGTGTGGTTATGTGTGATATGTGTATGTGAATGTAGGGATCTCCCTTGTGTGTTTAACCCAGTTGTAATACTGTATGTGTGTAGGTGCGATAGACTCCAGTATGTGGGGTTCTAAGTATTATCTAAAGTAAGTATGTACTAACAGTAGTGAGGAATCCGGTTGGCCCGGTCGCGCGTTGTTTGGGAGAGGGTATCCTTCTTAGCCTTACCCTTCTCTTGTTATGGTTGTTTCCCTCACGGGTTATGATCTCCCATTAGCTTACTCCAAAGCTTAGCTATTCTGACTTATGATCGGTTTAGGGGGAACATGTGTTTGTGTGGTGTGTTCGGGCCTCAAACCCGAACCGCCTTAACTTAAGTTACTCGTCCAACTATTAGGACGGTAATGAGTGTTGTTGTTATTGTATAACGAGCTTATCATGAGACTGGCAACATTCTCTAGGCTCACCAGTGTGTAAACAATGTTTGGGTCGGTTCCTAAGCGAACCATTCCGTTGTGTTATGTGTTTTGTTGTGATGCAATATCCATTGCGGATTATGTTGTGTACGTGGAATCGTGCAAAGTGTTGTTAGGTGTTGTATGTAGCGTATGATATATGTTGTATAATGTAGATTGTGTGGATCATGGATATGATTCCCAGTTTGTGATAGGAGGCGTTTAAGGATAACCCGATTTAAGGGTATGTGTCGTCTATTAAGGAAGTAGCTCCATTGGAGGAGAAACACTCTAGGGATGATGAATACCATGGGTGACTTATTAAGTAGGATGTATTATCCGATTGTTGAGCCCATTGAGGCGAAGTGTTAAGTGGTGTGTTTATTGTTACATGCATGATTTAAATAATCAACTGCATGTTAAGACGACAATTAGTTGTGCGTGGCCCTAGGTAGCATGTGGGCTGCGGGATTACCATACCAGCAAAGGTGCTGAGCCCCTTGGGGCCACCCTTTCTCTTCTTTTCCTATTTCAGGTACGAAGTGCTGGAAGCCGTTCGAGAGTAGGACGGGTAGTAGTCGTACATGGGTAATCATTTAAGTATACTTATACAGTAGGTGTAGTAAGACCGATATTGTTGTCGGCACCAGTTTATAATACTCGGTATAGTTGATAAGGTGTATGTTGTTGTTGTTGTTGTTAATGTAAAGGAATAACAATGTATAGTCGCTCGGGAATTTAGCCCATCAGACCAGTACAATGTATATGGATTAGCCTTGTTAGCCACGTGGGTGGCTAACGGCGTGTAACACCAACGAGTTAAGTAATGTGAAGAGGTTTGTATTTCCGCTGCAGTTTATTGTATGTATGTAAATGTTGGATGGGGTGTTACATGTGGTCTATTCTTTCATTTATTAACCAATTTAACTCCAATTAATTTCTAATTTTCATAATTAATTCACCTACTGATTTTTGAACATCAGAAATCACTTTTAACATCTCCAAACCACCAGATTTTTATTATCTAATGTTATAGTATATAAATACCATCTTTTATTAACCTTAAATATACCATAAACCTTATAAATCCTTATAATTCTTATAATCCCTTTATAAATTGTAAACTTAATTCTACAATTATTTTCTCATCACCTAAACTCTCAAAAATTCCATATTAACCTCATATATTTTCGGCAATCACATTATGTTACCAAAACTTCTTAAATTTTATATTACTCTTAATTACTCTAATTCTTTTAATTTAAGTAAGTTAGATAATTTTTCTAACTCAATTATATCCCCATAATTTTCGGCCATAATATAAATCATAGTTTATGAATTTTTCTTGTATATTATGATAGCTTACATTAAAGCTTATATCATAAGGAGTATAAATCTATTCTTAGATTTAATAAACATTAACTTTTAATAAGCTAAAAATTGAATATTAATCACTAAAATTTCGGCAATAAATAATAAGATGAAGAACATGTTAGATCTTATATAGATCAACAATTAGAACCTTGAAATAGGTAGTTGTAGGATTTACCTTGTATATTAATCTTTAGCTTAATATTTAAGCTTGATTTCCTTAGAAATTTTGACAGCAATTTGCTAGAGAAATTGGCTCCAAAATCATAGAATAAGATGAAGAATAAGAAGGGTTAGTAACCCTAGGCACCCGGCCTTGATGAAAATCAAAGAACAAAGAGTTTCCAAGAAGGCAATGTTTTACCTCGAGAATCAAAGGCACGTTTTCGTGGTGTTTCCTTAGAGTTTGGACACCCATGAACTATGGATGTAAAGCTCTTCGAAAGAGGATTCCAACGAGCTATCAATCTTGGAATTTGGACTTAAGATGAGAAAGTTATGATCTGTGCAAGACACGGTGTTCTTTAAGGTACTAATCTAGCTAAGTGGTGTTTTTCATGGAGTTTCTCCAAAGAGAGGAGGAGCCACGAGTTCAGGAGCTCTAAGAAGGATGAATGAGTGTCAGATTGATGAATTATTCAGGGGACAATGTGATAAGGCACTCATGGAAAGGCTTAATAGGTGTAAAGTAAGCAAAATGACATTTTAACACCTTTTTCTTCCCTTCCAAAATCGGAAGCTGTATGCCTTGCTGTCTTGATTTTTTTCCAATTCCTCCTTGTATTTAGGTAATATTAGATGTATTAATGTTGTACCTAAGGACTTATACCATGTGTTAGGTACGTTACGTAGCCGAAAATGCCTTAAAACACCATTTTATGTGCTTCCGGGTTCACATTGATTATGCAATTTGTTTTGGCTAGTTTAAATGTGTCCTTAGTATATTTACATCATTTAGAAACTTTGTTCATGAAATAGCATGCTGCTCATTCCAATTTAAACCAAGTTGTTTAGTGGTTTCTCCTTGACTTTCGTCAGTTTTAATCCCTGACTTACTGTGGGCTTGTATACGTATTTGTGTGTACGTAATGGTTCCTGTGACCATTTCATTGTTGTTCATTATTTCTTTATGGTATTTAGGCTCATTACCTGTTTCGTTCCATGTATACATTCTTAAAGCACATTTTTCCTTAAAGCACTTTTTGTGCTTAAGGTGTTTTCGGTTTAAACACTAATTCCGCTTAATGCGTATTACTAATCTTAGGGGATTTCATAATTGAAATCTCTTGGGAACTTATTGGTAGTTCCATAATTTATTTGTGCTCTTTAAAACACCTTTTGTTCTAATTGTTCTTAGAGCATATTTTGCGTAAGTGTTGTTTAATATCTCTTCTAATTTTCTAAGGCATGTTCTAGCCTTAGTATATCCTAATTATATAGTTCACTAATATAGTAAGGTTTGGGGTATTTCACTGTAACATCGGGAGTTATCCACAAAAGGACTTATTTATATAATGGTATCACATGTATAGGGGTGAAAAAGTAAAATTTGGCCACAGAAAGTCTATAAATAGAAGATTGGGGCTCATTGTTGGGGGACAAGTTAGAAAAAGCGAGGGCTCATTCCAAAAGCTCTATGGATTGTAACCTAGAGAATGAATAAAGACAACTATCTAGAAGTGGATTGTAGACCGCGTATTGGTCAAACCACTATACATCTCGGTGTGGAAACGTATTGGGAGAGAGCATCTTTTACCCCTCTCATTGGCGCCGTCTGTGGGAAAGGATGGTCGAAACGACACCATGATACCACCGTAATCCAAAAGAAACACCTCAAAAGCAAATTAGATCAAAGAAATTAAGGGATTCGCCTACGAAGGATCGACCTCAAGATCGATTCTATCCAGTTGCGTCTTTGATGGTGAAATACCCAAACTTAATTATGGTGATTAAATTACTCTGATATGGTATTTGAAGGCCTAATAGTGTCTAGAGAGTATTGGTGAAGACAATAAAACCAAAAGAAAGGAGAAAACGCTTAAAAAGCGTAAATTGTAAAAAAACGAGCGTTACACAACCATATGAGGTATATGACCTCGGTGAGAGTCCTAGATGGATTCCTAAAGCTTAGATATGCCTAAATTAACATTGGGAACAATTTCTGAGGAAAACAGATCCAAAAACGGATTTAAAACGCTAATAAAGCCTTAAAGCACATATTTCGAGAAAACCCAAAAATGTGATTTAGGTGGTCAAACAGACCCGTAAAAATTATAGTAACTTAAATAACTATAATTAAGCATTAATGGAAGCTTAAGAACCATTAAAATTAAAGAAACGGGAAAAGTCTGGAAAACGGGCCCGGTTGGTGAATAGTGCTAAAACCGGGTAAATTAACGAACGTTACTTGTAAAAGGAAAACGCCCCCAGCTTGTTTCTATAAGGGGCCGGTTTTTATGTGGGTATTTAACACCCTCTAATAGTTAATAACTAGCTAGAATAAGAAAGGGAAGAAAAGAAAAAGAGAAAAGTGGGAAAAGTAGAAAAGTAGCTTTCTCCCCCTCTTTCCTCACCTTTCCACTCTCTCTCCTTCCCTCCTTCTTCCCCATCGGTTTCTCCTCCTTCCTCCTCCCCATTTCTGCCAATTTTGTAGCTTCCATGGCTGCTCCTCTATCTCTCTATGCTCAAGCTACATCTAAGCTCCAAATGAAAATAAACCACATATTCTTGATCCTCTCACCAAGCTCTATCTTTCTCTCTTTTCAAAATTCCAAAATGGTGAAGTTCATCTCCATGGGTAGCCCATTTGAAGAGAAAGCTCGAGATTCTTGAAGCTTGGAGTCTCCTCTTCCATTTAAGGTAAAAGTTCCAAGGAAAATCTCCTTTTTTTTGCTCATCTTTGGTCTTGGCCGATTTTGCCCTCCTCTTAATGCCCTATTTCCTTCTTGTTGAGCATTCATTCAAACCTCCAATGGTGGACTGGAGCTCCTCCTTTGATTCATGGCAAAAACCCATTTCTAGGGTGTAACACCCCTACCGCTAATCCCGTCATTATCTCACAATTACTTACCTTCACAACGGATATTACATACACAACGGTGGGTGTACAATGCCGTTAGTCACCCACGTGACTAACAAGGCCAATTACAAATACAACATACTATCGGTCTGATGAACATGAATATACCGAGAACTCTATACAAATTAAATACATTCCGTTCCTTAACCAATTCAATCCAAATATAGACGTTAATTCCATTCTATACTGAGTCTACTACAACTTTCAAACTGCCGATGCAATTAGGCCTTACAGTACAACCCTTACAAATAAATCAATGTCCTCTGAACACCACCCATGCTTATACAGCCATCCCCGTCCCACACTTGAACAGTATTCAGCTTCAAGTATCTGTAGAATAAAAACGGTGCCCCTAGGGGCTTAGCAAATCGTTGCATATGAAATTCGCATACCCAGCATGCTAACGGGGGTACGCCGACTATTTGGTCGAGAACATGCGATTCATTTTTATTTCAATATACATGCTCACATACAGAAGTATTCAAACGAGGAATACATTAGCTACTAACACAACAAGTTTGTTCGTTAGTGTTACCTTACTCTAGGCCTTGGGTTTCTACCTCACTATGCCTTCGTCACTTATTCATTACTTTACCCACTCTCTTGGGTTACTCTTACTTACGCTTTCTTAGTTTCATAGATACTTCAAGTCTTCATTCTCAATTCTCCTTACTCAATTACATACTTACTTCTCGCTTCTCAATTACATACTTACTTCTCTCTTCTCAATTACATACTTACTTCTCGATTCTCAATTACATACTTACTTCTCGATTCTCATTTACATACTTACTTCTCGATTCTCAATTACACACTTACTTCTCTCTTCTCAATTACATACTTACTGGATATCTTTTAATTCATTACCTATGACCTCCGGGCAGAGTCATACACAAGACTCACCACCGGGCTTACAAATACTGGTCTTACTTCCCCAGTTTCGACCCTACTCTGGGTCTAGCATAGTGGGAAGGTTCGACCATTACACGAAACTATACACCTAGTTCCTCAAATACACAAACATTTGGTTCTCTACCAAACTACTCAATTCCCAAATACTCCTCTCTCGGAGTTACATTACAATCTCAAGGATTAGCCTAGAGGTACCATTCTCGATATCATCTAATAGCTTAGGGAATTATTTCAATTTCTAGGATTCTCAGATTTAAGGGTTTCCCCATGTTTCGAATACTTTTATGTTCGGGACATTTTCTCATACTAGGTCGGATCCTCACATTGTAGGTCGACTATTTTCTAAGGGAGTTTGTTGGTCCCATATCATTCCTTTACTTCATTCGAGAGTTCATATCTTTGAACTATACCATCTCTTAATGGAGGTTTCATCAATCCTTTCCATTATTGATTATTTTGTGGATTGTTCATTTCGGTTCCCTAACCATTATCGGGAGTTTACTAATCTCGTCCAACTCTCTCACGTTCTAGTGAGTTCATAAGTTTGCATTATCGTTTCTTGGTTCGATAGTTTTTGTGTGTTTACACGTTTTCGTTATTTCGAGAAACGACTCTTTCTACGAGTCACTAACCAACCGTTACTCAACTATGAGTCAATCTATACCGCTAGGTTAGACCACACAATCATACAAGGTGGTTAGTACACACATCATGCATTGTGATATACAAACAAGCAATAGAACATGTTTCATTCTTTTATCTTGATTAAGTCGGAACATAAGCATACAAATCAACGTAGCACGGTTAGCATACAGGACATGAGAAAATCATACCTTTCACCATGGATTCATTATACCGTGTCACCTCATGTTCCTCGGTCTTACTCGATCCACTGATCATATTCCAAATGTTTCTATGAACATCAAGATCATACGGTAAGTAACTACTCTTACTCCCGTACTTAACCCCGTTATCCCATTATTCTTAGTTTTACTCTAGCACTAATGCCTCACTTATACATATATATGTATGTATATATATGTAATATATAATTAATTTTTAAATATTATTTTTTTTTTGCCCGACCTCCCTTGCAAGGTCGGTCGCAAGGTCGGTCAGAGTCAGAAGACTCCTGGATTTGAAAATTTTAGCCCGACCGACCTTGCCAAGGTCGGTCGAAGTCAGAACACTCCGCATTTGCAATTTACAAGCCGACCGACCCTACCAAGGTCGGTCCAGTCCCAGCCCGTACCCATTTTAATTACTCACTTTGGACTCCAAATTCACCTCAATTTTAATACCCCGGATCTAAAAATCGTGATTAAATTACTCTAATATGATTATTAAGGGCCTAATGGTGCCTAGAGAGTATTGGTAAAATGAATAAAACCAAAAGAAAAGAGAAAATGCGTAAAATGCAAAAAACGCTAAAACACGCATTAAATAAGTATAAGAGATATATGATCTCGTTAGGGTCCGAGATGGATTCCTAAGGCTTAGTTAGACATAATTAGTATATGGGAATGATTTCCAAAGAAAACGGATCCAAATAATGGATTAAAACGCTAACGGAGTTTTAAAGCACGTTTTTCGAGAAAACCCGAAAACGTGACTTTAAGTGGTCAAACGGACCCGTAAAAATTATGGTTGACTATATAACTATAATTAAGTATTAATGGAAGTTTAATAACCATTAAAAATAAAGAAACGAGAAAAATCCAAAAAACAGGCCCGATTAGTGAATAGTGCCAAACCGGGTAAAATAACGAGCGTTTTTTGTCAGAAACCGAAAAACGCTCCAGCTTACTAATATGGTGGGGGCCGATTTTTATGAGCCTTGTGACTCCCCTCTCTTACACATAGCTAGTTAACTAATATACTAAGTCTAAAAGCAAAAGTAAATAGTGAAAGTGGAAAAAGGTAAATATAAACTCACCTTTCCTCTTCTCTCTCCTCTCATTCCTTCCTTTCCCACCTTCCTTCTTCTTTCCCACGGTACTCCTCCCTTCCCTCTGTTCTGGAACGGAAATGAAGCCCCCTTTCATGGCTTCTCCAACTTTCCTCTCATGCCCAAGCTACACCCAAGCTCCAAACTAAAAATAATCACATATTTGTGATCCTCTCATCACCCTCTATCACTCTCTCTTTCCAAAATTTGAAAAGGATGAATCCCATTTTGATGGGTGTTGGCCATTTGAAGAGAAAAGCACACCACTTTGAAGCTTGAGTCTTCCTCTTTCTATCAAGGTAAAAATATTCAAGGAAAACCCATGTTTTCTTCATTTTCCGCCTTGGCCGATTTTGGGCTCTCTTGATGACTAGCTTTTCTTCCTTGTTTGAGCTATTCTCCAAGCTTTAAATGGTGGTGGAAGTTCCTCCTAAGATTCAAGAATGAGAACCCTTCAAGAATTTCCAAAGGTAAAACCTAATTTGGTGCTTTAAGCATCTTTGTGAATTCTAGATTAATTGATGAGCCAAAGAGGGTTTCTTAGTGCTTAATTTCCAATTTGAATGTGGCTAGAGAAATAGGCAAATGAAATGCCTTGGCCGATTTTGGAATGAAGAAGAGAGGAGAAGAGGAGAAGAGTGATAAAAGGAAACTTAAGAGAATTCAAGGTAAGAAACCAACCTAATGTATATTCTATATGTATTAGAATTTGGGATGGGTTAATAAAATGAATGAACCCCACTTGAGTTGTGGTGATAATGTGCTTGCTTAGAAATAATGCAAGTGAGGGAACATTGAGAAATAAAGTGTTTGATTTATGAGCTATGCACTTTATGGTTTATGCATTGTGTTGCATTTGGAGGATGGATGAGTTTTGTGTTTTTATGTGTGCTGGTAGAACCCTTGTGGGTTTGGCTAGTTTTAGGATGAAATATGTGAAGAGATGAGTTTTGGACAAGGTTAGGAAAGTAGCCAAGTTATGGAAAAATTTGTGTAGGAATCTAAGTGGATTAAGTGTTGTTTGAGTGGAGAATAACCTAGGAGTGGCTAGGTATGTATGGAGGTTGAGTTGGGTTAGTAATCCACCTTGGGAATGCTAGTTTAAAGGGAGGAAATTGATGCTAAAATCTGTAGCAAAAGAGTGGTCTAGTGCCTAGTAGTTTTTAGAAATCAAAGAAGATTTAAGGCTTTAAGGGTGAGTCTTGGAACTTGGTATGAGGTGTGCATAATCTTGGAAGTTTTGGAATGGTCAAATTAAGTGAGAACAAAATGCAAAGTGCCTAGAGGAGTTAGAAAATGCACAGGTGTGCATTAGTGCAAATGAGAATGAAAAATGTGTGAATTTGAGTAAGAATTTGAGTAAGGGTTGAACCTATGATTGAAGAGTTTTAGAGCATGGATTAAGGTGATTTAGAAGGGTAATTAGGTGCTAAAACATGTGGATTATAAGTGGAAAAGATTGAGAAATCAAATGGTGGAAGAATGGAGTTGTAACAGATTTGGAAATGCCAAATCTCTAAAATCTGTAGCAGGGTGGGACCTAGTCCATGGACAAAGTCCCGGACCACCCCTGTTTTCATACCGAGAGTTCAATGCCCACCTTGGTCCGGGACTTAAGATGGGAACAAGGTCCCGGACCACCATCAAATATTGGCCGAGAGTTAGCTAGTGAATTGGTCCGGGACTTAGGGTATGGACCAAGTCCCGGACCACCCCCAGAATCATGCCGTGAGTGTTTTAAAGGTTTTAAATGATGGGGGTTTGAATGTTAATGATGTTATAAGATGTTAAGGCCTTGTTTGGTGACATGTTAAGGCCCTAGGAAGTGTAAGAAAGTGTTATAAGTGGGTGTGAAGTAAGAACTCAAATTAATAAAAGTAAAACCGAGATAGCAGGATAACGGGGTAAGTACGGGAATAGCATTTAATTATGTACCGTATGATCTTAGTATTAACAATAATGTTTGAAACATTATCAGAGAGTCGTGCGTGACCCGAGCATGGTGAGAGGACACGGTAAAAGTAAAAACCCCTGTGAAAGGTATGATTTTCTCATACTCCGCGTGCTAACCGAGTTACGTTGATTTGTGTGTTTGTGTGCCGGCTTAATCAAGACTAAAGCATGAAAATAACCCCTTGGTTGATTATGTATGTCATGTTGTATGTTGAATGGGCTAACATACTTGTATGCCGGTGTGGTCTAACATAGAGTAAAGACCGACTCATAGTGAGTAACGTTTGGCTAGAGACCCATAGATCGGGTCGATACTCGTGATATCGAAAACGTGCAAACACACAAACTATCCGTTAAAGTATAACGATAACGCAAACATATGAACTCCCTAGAGTGTGAGGAGAAGTACGGGTTGAGTAAATACCCGATAACGGTTAGAAAACCATATTGAAACAATCCACGAAACAAATGAGAGTGGAAAGATAAGGGAACCTCCTTCAAGAGGATTAAAGATAGTTCGAAGATGTGAACTAGAAAAGAAGGTAAAAGAGACCTAAGGGGTTAGTAGCTCCCTTGAGACATGGTCGGCCTCCTATATGAGGATTTTACCGATTTATGAAAATAACCGAAAGTATGAGTAAATGAAACGTATGGGTAACTCTTAAAACCTAAGATTAAACGAACTTGTGAATTATTCCCAAAGTTATTAGAAACATCGAGAGTGATGCTTCTAGACTAAAACACATCATAATATTATAGCTCCGAGAGAGGAGTGTATGGAATGAGAGTAGTCCGAGAGTAGTCGGACCTATGTAAAAGAGTTAGGAACTAAGAGAGAGAGTTCCGTGAGCTAGTTGAACCTTCCCACCTTGCTAGACTAGAGTAGGGACGAAACCGGGGAAGTAAGACTATGCTTGAGAGCCATGAGTTTTGGCCTAAGTATGTATTAAGAGTAACAAGCGTGACATAGGAGACCTGTAGTGTCTCAAGAATCTACAAGAGCTTGAGCATAAATAACCCAAGAGTGTGGGTGAGATAATGAGTATAAGTAACCCGAGAGAATGGGTGAGTATAGTACGAGTAGGCCAAGAGACTGGGTGTGTATATGAATAAGTAACCCGAGAGAGTGGGTGAGATATTGAATAAGTAAACAAGGCATAGTGAGGTATAACCCTCAAGGCCTAAGAGTAAATAAATACAACTAACAACCTCGTTATGTTAGTTAGGAATTGTGTTCCGTGATTGGATGTAGATTCCTTGAGTAATACACATATATATTGTATTGCTATGATGCATGTTGTTTGACTAAAATGAACTCCATGTATATCCGACAAAAGTAGTCGGCGTACCCCGGTTAGCGCTCGGGGTATGCAAATTTCATATGCAACGTTAAGCTGAGCCCCTAGGGGCAACGTTTTTATTTTTCAGGTACACCGAAGATGCTACCGGTCGAGAGTAGGACGGGGTCGGTGGGTTGCATGGGCAGTTAGATTTAATTACATATGTATTGAAAGAGGTGTAAGACTGAATATGTTGTCGGCGTCCATATATTGTAGACTTGGTATAGTAAAGAAATGATTTGAGTAAAGTATCTGTATTGTGTACTCGGTGTTCCAGTCCATCAGACCGTTACTGTATGTGAGATAGGCCTGGTTAGCCATATGGGTGGCTAACGGCGTTGTATCACCCTCTGTTGTATTTAGAGTTCCGCTGCGAGTTTATTAGTAATTGTGACAGTTTAAGAGGTAATGACGAAATTAGCAGTTGAGGTGTTACAAAAATGGTATCAGAGCGAAGTATCGCTCTGATGACTGGAAATACCGAGCTTAGGAATACCGAGTTAGGGATTAGAGACTTAGGGCTAATGGTTGAGTGTTAGCGTGAGAGATGCGCTAGTTAGGAACTTCCAGTATGATCTGGATACCTACAATACCAGACCCCCCTCCACAACCCCCGTATTAAAAAGCTCGGGAAAGAACGCTAGAGAGACGGGGAAACCCAATCTGGCAGTTATTAGATATTTCCATCTGAACCAGAACCTGTCATGCGGTAGATCCCGAGAACCGGAAACCCCGGAGACGGATCCCGCTGGAACGACAATAACCACACTCAATGGCGAGATGTCGAAACATCCTATTCCAAGGAGACCAGAATCTGTGGCAGCTTGGGGTGACATGCCTAGCAGTTGCGAGAACCTGGCTGGCTGAGCAGCATCAGGAAGGCAAGCACCAACCGTGCAGCAAGGCGGATTAATGAGAAGCAATGAAACGAGACTCATGTCTACGGACCGCTACAGTTAAATAATACCACAAACGGTATATTAACCAACTAAGAATCTAGTCAGAAGTAGGTGCACCCACCCTGCCACACCCGAAGAAGTGAAATACTTAATTGATATAGCTTAGACAGCTGCGAGCAAACTACGGGATACCCGAATAGGACTACAGAAGTAGTGCCTAAATGACTTAACCCTCGGTAACCACAGTAAAGACGTGGGAACAAGCAACGGGTAGAACATAAAACTAAGTAATTAAAGAACTCCGAGAGTGGAGAAGCACCTAAAGTGACAGTCATGACATGAATGAGAAATAGCTCTAAAGAGTAGTTATCCAACTAAAGGATTAAGGAAGAGCCGACAAGGCTACCAGATACAGTGTGAGCAATACCGTGACCGGTATGAGTTAACCTAAAAACCGCCTGTACCGCGCACTTGCCACCGCAAGTGCAGAATTAACGGGACCGTTAACAGGAATCTTAACAAGTGACAAGTACTTAGCAAGTACCCGGGGTGGCGAACGAAGCCAATATAGCAATTTAGACCTTAAGAATTGTAGAACAAAACCTTGCAAGGGCCTAACGGCCTGATCATTGTGTTAAGAACATACCGGTCAACGAGAAGCTAGACCTGGTAAGAAGCAACCCGCATTGAAGTGCCATGAAGATTTTACTTTCAAGACTTTGATTTATTTTCAAACACAAAATTTTCCAAAAACCCCCTAATTTTAAAACCCAACCAGGGAACTACGGTAAGATATCATAGGACGATATAAGAGGAGTAGGCAACAGAATACTTCACCTAGGCGTGTGACCGACACTACAAGTGTACACAAACGAGACATGGGACGACCGCACTCCGAAGGAGTATGCGGGCCTGACAGACCAGTTATGAGTTAGTCAGGTAAGTGGTAACGTATCAATAAGATACTCCATGTATGTATACAAGTAGAGTATGGAACACGGGAAGTAGCCCACTCCATACTACGGACGAAAGAGCCAATCCAAACCAAGATATTTGGACACCTCGAATGATCGAAGAACACAAAGAAGTTTACGAAGCTAAAGGAGTCTAGGAACCAGTAAGGTGACAGACCTAAGGATATAGTGTGAATAAGTGCGAGAAGCACAGAATATTACGTATAGACTTTGGATATGTCTCAGGAATCAAGGAGGAAATACCTAATAACTGGAATGAATACCAGTGTAAGCAATAGATGAATGCCTTAAATGATCATCAATCTTTGATAAACGGGATAGGAGTCCCACAAGTACTCATTGAGGAGAATAGCGACCTGACCAAGAAGTTAAAGGAAAAAAGAATCAATGGTCTACCCAAGAATGGGAGGCACTACAACCCTAAATGGGATAATTCAAAACATATGTGACCGCAAGGCAGAGTAAGGAACTGAATATACCCATGAATTCAGGCCAGGTGTGATGGCATAACTCAGTAACACCCAGGAGCAATCCGTGAGGGGTGCCGGAGTCAACAGTAGTTGAACGAAATATCATGTTGAGAACACAAGTGTTAAAGCAAACACTGGGGTAGAACCCGATGGGATCCCACGTAACACGGGATACCCTAAATTGCCAGAGGGCATAAAATAATACCAAGATACTGTAAGGGCCTTCCATGTACGGAAGCGCGATGAGACAATTATACCAAAGAGCCCAGCAATGCCTCCAAACCATTTAATGGTGTACGGAGAAGCAGAAACTGCATAAACAGCGCACAGAACATGGCTCGAGGCTAAGTGGCTTGTAAGCTGGAAAAACCAACTACCGTTCATAGATTTAAATGTACAAAACCTATGCATAAAGGCATAAAAGAAACAGTGGAGAATAAACCACTACCTTAGAGTGGGGATACCGCTTGTTATTATGGGGCCCATGGAGTGGCAATTGCGTGAATCCTCCAGAGAAAGGCTACCACCTAAGTATGCAATGTGAAACCGCTAAAGCGGTGTAATAAAACCTGAGCATGTGTATATTGCCAAGGTGTATATGAAATCAAATAGTATGTAGAAAGGCTTGATTGCAATGGAAGGAAACCGATAGAGTAGTCGGATGAGTAGTGAACACGGCATGTGTGCAATATGAACTACAGAGTAAGCAGTGCGCAAGTGCGCAGAGAGAGTCAAAGAATAGCGTATTTGTTGAGCCAAGGGAATGGCAAGCCATAGTGTTAATGGCAAGAACACCTGGCGGAAGCTAAAGCAGTAGCGGATGCCATGAAATTAAGTAGGAACATGGTACGCAGTAAGTGACCGTTGTAAGAGTATAACCACATAATGATATGAAGCTCATGAGTAAAGTCGATAAAGAGACATGTTCCTTCCTATCACATAAGTGATTTACTGCCAGGAGTTTACGCCTCTGCACTCTGTAGGACTGAGTGTTTGGTATTGCTCTTGGCCAGTAATGATCTTGTGGGATAGCTAGGAACTTGAGAAATGTCAACGAAGCTGTTGAGCAAAATTTAGAGAAATGACCGTGCGGCCACTGGCCAAAGATGCACGAAGAATGTGGGCCATAACCCACAGGTCCCAGGACCGATGCGTGGTAAAGGCAGAGTAGTATGTATGAAGAACTCTTGTACAAAAACAAATAAACAAACACGATTCAAAAGCCATTATTAAACGAGGAAGCACTACATACTGAGTAGTAGCTTGACCTCAACCGACAAAGAGTCGGAAAAAGTAGTGAATAATCACGAAGTATACAGTGTTATACGAAATAGAAAATCTATAACTCATCGAATTCGCATACGGTAAGAGATACCAAGCGACGATTAAGAAACCCTTATTTCCCAACACAAAAAGGGGATAAAAAGGAAGTGAGTAATACATTGAGATTATCGAAAGGGCGAGTTAAGCTCTAGTTATCAGATCACACAAAAAAGCTAGTGGACCGTAATTCAAAGCTGCCAATGTGAGTAATGGCTAACCATAAATGCCTTGAAGCCTTAGAGGCTAGAACCAAACCCGCTTATGAATAAATTAACCAATGTTCAGTGATAACATATGGTTGATTACGCGGGCGTAACCCCTTTTAAGGGGGGTAGGGTGAGAAACCGCTTAGAGTATGTTTTACGTACAGATGCGTAAACTACTATGTGCATAGCACAAAGAAAATTGTTTTGATGTTTGGAACTCATGTTGCATAAACATGTGTACCCATTCATTGTGTAATTATTATTATCGTGCATGAGAGATGCTAGTAACGAGTATATGATAAATATGAAAAGAGGAGTAGAGAAACTTGGGGAATGAGAATCCCTATAGGATATGTCTAGTGAGATTAGACATGAGACATAATGAGTATGAGTCGGTATGAAACCGATGTATAACCTAGTAGGAAGTGAGTTTCCCTAGGTGATTTTATTTGAGAATGATTGATGGAGTGAGTTCCATCCTTTGGAGTTGTAAGTTGTGTGTTTATTTGAGTAATAATTTGACTAATGACGCCATGAGTACTGAGTACCTAGGTAAGGAAGTGAAATAAATTGAGAATTATGGATGACTTTAGTTCCATAACTAAGAGATTAATTAAAATGGATTGTTTATGAATATGACTAGAAAGAGTAAAAGATAGAAAACGGAAATGTTTGACTATCTGATTGTTTGAAACTGACGTGGGAGGTGGAACTTGGTCTGCTAGTGATCAAGGGAAGCCGAACACAAATTGGGGCGGAAGGATAGTTCAACACTGATGCTGATCACGTCAGGGTTGGATGATTCTTGAAGCTCCCTATAAGTGGTCACAAGTAATCACGCTAAGAAAAGATACAGCTACCATAAATTTGATTTGGAGTTGTGTGATGTTTTAAAAAGAATTTTCAAACAGAATTCGAAAAGGATTTTCTTCAAGTATGAAGATGGAAACAAAAACTGGTTTTGAAACCGCTATCACCCGCCGATGGCTGAGCCTTAAGTCTTGATGACCGGGAGTAGAACGGTGGCCGTGTATTAGTTTTGAAATCATTGCACCGTACGTGCGGTGGTCCTAAGTGACCGGTTGGGGCGGGGGTGACAGGGTGTGATTTTTCCCAAAGGCAGCGGGATGGGGAGAGTACCCTGAGACGCACCTGTGTTGAGTGAGTCAACCAGAGTGCCTGAGGATATGTATATGTGTAACGTTTTGATCAGAACCGAAGGGACCGTGGGCCAGAGAGAGTAAGTGCCCATTTGTCATGAAACGGCCGTGAACCAGAAAGAGTAAGTGTTCAACATGACCGGTACCTGAGGGATCAGTAGTATATTACTCAATTTGGATTCGAGGACTGTAGCGCCTTCTTGTCTTCGGACCGATTCCATGGAGAGAGTAAAAGAGTATTTTTGATTGCTATACATGTTGTGATATGTGTGGGATATGTGTAGTGTGAAATGAGACTAACTTGTGGAGTCTGTAAGGTTATACAAGTATTATAACCTTGGCATAGCGTGCCCATGAGAGTAACGATAAAAGATTCACCAACTTTGAGGACAAAGTTCCTAAGGGGGGTAGATTTTAATACCCCGGATCTAAAAATCGTGATTAAATTACTTTAATATGATTATTAAGGGCCTAATGGTGCCTAGAGAGTATTGGTAAAAAGAATAAAACCAAAAGAAAAGAGAAAATGCGTAAAACGCAAAAAATGCTAAAACACGCATTAAATAAGTATAAGAGATATATGATCTCGTTAGGGTCCGAGATGGATTCCTAAGGCTTAGTTAGGCCTAATTAGTATATGGGAATGATTTCGAAGAAAACGGATCCAAATAATGGATTAAAACGCTAACGGAGTTTTAGAGCACGTTTTTCGAGAAAACCCGAAAACGTGACTTTAAGTGGTCAAACGGACCCGTAAAAATTATGGTTGACTATATAACTATAATTAAGTATTAATGGAAGTTTAATAACCATTAAAAATAAAGAAACGAGAAAAATCCGAAAAACGGGCCCGGTTAGTGAATAGTGCCAAACCGGGTAAAATAACGAGTATTTTCTGTCAGCAGAAACCGAAAAACGCTCCAGCTTACTAATATGGTGGGGGCCGGTTTTTATGAGCCTTGTGACTCCCCTCTTTAATACCCCGGACCTAATAATGATGATTTAATTACTCTAAAAAAATTATTAAAGGCCTAATGGTGCCTAAAGAGTATTGGTAAAGAGAATAAAACCAAAAGTAAAGAGAAAACGCTTGAAGAGCAAAAAACGCTAAAATGCGCATTAAATGAAAATAAGAGATATATGATCTCGTAAGGGTCCGAGATGGATTCCTAAGGCTTAGTTAGGCCTAATTAGTATTCGGGAATGATTCCCGAAGAAAACGGATCCAACTAATGGATTAAAATGCTAAATAAGCATAAAAGCACGTTTTTCGAGAAAACCCGAAAACGTGACTTTAAGTGGTCAAACGGACCCGTAAAAATTATAGTTGATTAAATAACTATAAATAAGTATTAATGGGAGCTTAAAAACCATTAAAATTAATTAAACGAGAAAAATCTGAAAAACGGACTCGGTTAGTGAATAGTGCCGAACCGGGTAAAATAATGAGTGTTTTCTGTAAAAAAATGAAAAACGCTCCCAGCCTGTATTTTGTGTGGGGCCCATTTTAATTAGTATACACACACACATGTAATTAGCTTGTTAGCTTATTAAGTCACAAGATGACAAGTAAATAAATAAAGCAAAAAGGTGAAATAGTAAAAAGTGATTACTTACCTCTCACCTCCTTTATTCTTCTTTCACGATTTACCCAGCTTCTGCTTATTTCTTCTTCCTCCTCTGTAAGCCATCGACGATTTCAAAGGGAGCACACAGCCTCCACCTTGTTCCTCCTTATCTTGCTCAATACAACACCAAATCACACAAGAACACCACCGTTGGATTCCTCTCGTTAAGGGCAACATTTTCCACCCTTCAAAAACTTAAAACCCTCATTTTCATTTCTTGACCGCCTCCTTTTGAAGCTTGAAGAGGTGTTTTTGAGTCTCCTTCATCTCTTAATACTCTAATGTAAATATAACTCAAGTTATCCATCTTTCAAGCTTTCTGCAGCAAAATAAAAAAAAATGTCCATGTTGATATTTTCTCCATTTTTCATACGGTTTTAGTTTTCAACAGAGGGGTGAGATTTTTGCTAGTCTTGCTGCTCAAGGTTTGCCTCAAGAGAGTAAGGTAAGTCCTTAGTGATAAAGCCCTAAAACTAACTCTTGAAATACTAATTTGGTGAGAAACGTGAGAACTAAACTAGCTTGTTATGTATGGCATGGGAATAAGATTGTAGATAACAATCGATACCCTTTGTTGGTGTGGAAACAAGAAGAGAATGTGGGAACAAGAGAAGGAGGAAGAAGGGAAGAGAAAACAGAAAACTAACAAGGTATTGAACTTACCTTGAGTTGGTTTTGTCTCTGTAAACACATTTTGAATGTGAATAATGACCTTGAATTAGTGTAGTTTTGATACTACAATATTGTTAGTTGAATGAGGAAGTATTAATATTGTTTGGGTGTGCAAAATAAACCTAGAAACTAAGTTGGTAGTGTGTGATAACAGTGGGTATTTTAGTGTGTAGTAGCAGTGAATCTGATGCTTATGTAACAGGGGAGGAAAAGATTATTTTTGTGATCTGTTTAGTGTTGTGAGAGTGCTTAGGAAGTGGGCAAGCTCTGTCAAAATTTGTCTAGCAAAACAAAGGGCTTGAGTATGTTAAGGCGTGGAGTAGATTAGTAAGAAAGGAAGGATTTGAAAACTAAAACAGAAAGCAAGAAAAACTAGAGTCTGTAACAGAAGGAAATTACAGTGTGTGAAATGGGTTTTGTACCAGATGAATGTACAAGTAGTTTAGGTTGGTTTTGAATTCCTAAACAATGTAAAAACATGCTATAATATATGTAGGAAGAGTGGGGAAGAAGTTGGTATAATTTTGGAGTTGAAACAAGTTGAAAAACTTACATAAATTGCAAAACTGCAACTGGTCCGGGTTTGCAAACTAGGACACAAACCCGGACCAGCATCAAAACACGGCAGAATGTAGCACAGACCATGTGGTCCGGGTTTGCAAACCAGAATACAAACCCGGACCACCCAAAATTTCACCCGAGAGGTTTACACAGGTATGGTCCGGGTTTGTAAACCCACCCCTAAACCCGGACCACACATAAAAGTCACCCGAGAGCACATTCCAGTATTGGTCCGGGTTTGTATCCCCGGACACAAACCCGGACCACCCCAAAAATTGTACAGAAAGTGTTTTTGCATTTTACTAATGGGGAATTGAATGGTAATGATAGTATAAGGTAATTATGACTTGATTAATGATGTTTAAAGGTCATTAAGAGTGTAAACAAGTTTAAGAAGTGAGTGAGAAAGTTGTGAGTTTAAAGAACACATGAGTAAAACTAAGTTAAACGGGAGGTAACGGGTAAGTACGTGGGAGTAGCATTTAATTATGTACCGTATGAGCGTGGTATTAATAATGTTGTCTGAAACATTATCAGAGGATCATGTGTGAACCGAGCATGGTGAGATGACACGGTAAAAGTAAAAAGGTGAAAGGTATGATTTTCTCATACTCGCGTGCTAACCGAGTTACGTTGATTTGTGTGTTGTGTGCCGGCTTAATCAAGATTAAAGCATGAAAATAATCCATTGTTTGATTATGTATGTCTTGATGTATGTTGAATGAGCTAACATACTTGTATGCCGGTGTGGTCTAACATAGTGTAAAGACCGACTCGTAGTAGTAGTTAGGCTAGAGACCCATAGATCGGGTCGATGCTTAAGATAACGAAAACGTGCAAACACACAAACTATCCGTTAAAGTATAACGATAACGCAAACATTCGAACTCCCTAGAATGTGAGGAGATGTGCGGGTGAGTAATTACCCGATAACGGTTAGTAAACCATAATGACAAATCCACGAAACAAATGAGAGTGGAAAGATAAGTGAACCTCCTTCAAGAGGATTAAAGATAGTTCGAAGATGTGAACTAGTAAAGAAGGTAAAAGAGACTAAGGGATTAGTAACTCCCTTGTGACATGGTCGACCCTATATGAGGATTTTACCCGTTAAAGAAAATAACCGAAAGTATGAGTAAGTGAAATGCATGGGTAACTCTTAAAACCTAGATTAACCGAACTTAAGTAATGTTCCCAAGTCATTAGAAACATCGAGAGTGATGCTTCTAGACTAAAATACATAATATTATATATAACTCCGAGAGAGGAGTGTATGGGAATGAGAGTAGTCCGAGAGTAGTCAGACCTAAGTAAAAGAGATAGGAACTAAGAGAGAGTTCCGTGAGTAGTTGAACCTTCCCACCATGCTAGACCAGAGTAGGGTTGAAACCGGGGAAGTAAGACTATGCTAGAGAGCCATGAGTTTTGGCCTAAGTATGTATTAAGAGAACAAGCGTGACGCAGGAGACCTGTAGCATCTCGAGAATCTACAAGAGCTTGAGTATAATTAACCCAAGTGTGGGGTGAGATAAGGAGTATAAATAACCCAAGAGTGTGGGTGAGTTAATGTGTAAAAGTAACCCGGAGTATGGGTGAGAATAAATGTGTAGCCCAAGAGAGCGGGAGTGAGATATTGAATAAGTAAACAAGGCGTGATGAGGTATAACCTCAAGGCCTAAGAGTAAGCAGGAAACCACTAACAACCTTGTTATGTTAGTTAGGAATTGTGTTCCGTGATTGGATGTAGATTCCTTGAGTAATACACATATATAATGTATTGCTATAATGCATGTTGTTTGACTAATGAACTCCATGTACACCCGACAAAAGTAGTCGGCGTACCCCGGTTAGTGCTCGGGGTATGCGAATTTCATATGCAGCGTTAAGCTGAGCACCTAGGGGCGATGTTTTTATTTTACAGGTACACCGAAGATGTTTTCCGTTCGAGAGTAGGACGGGGTCGGTGGGTTGCATGGGTAGTTAGTTTTAATTACTTATGTATCGAAGGAGGTGTAAGACCGAATATGTTGTCGGTATCCATTTATTGTAGACTCGGTATAGTAGAGAAATGATTTGAGTATTGTATTTGTATTGTGTACTCGGTTGTTCCAGTTCATCAGACCGTTACGGTATGCAAGGAAGGCCTGGTTAGCCATATGGGTGGCTAACGGCGTTGTTTCACCCCTGGTTGTAATTAGAGTTCCGCTGTGTGAGTAAGAGTAATTGGTGACAATTTAAGAGGTAATGACGAGCTTAACGGTTGGGGTGTTACAAAAATGGTATCAGAGCGAAGTATCGCTCTGATGACTAGAAATACCGAGCTTAGGAAATACCGAGTTAGGGTTTAGAGACTTAGGGTTAAGGGTTGAGTGGTAGCGTGAGAGATGCGCTAGTTAGGAACTTCCAGTATGATCTGGATACCTACAATACCAGACCCGCCCTCCACAAACCCCGTATTTAAAAGCTTGGGAAGGAACGCCAGAGAGACGGGGAATCCGATCTGGCACTTAATTATTATTTCGATATGAACCAGAAACTGTCATGTGGTAGATCCCGAGAACCGGAGATCCCGGAGACGGATCCCACTGGAACGACAATAACCGCACACAATGGCGGGAGATCGAGAAATCCTAATCCAAGGAGACCGAAATCTGCGGCAGCCTGGGGCGACATGCTTAGCAGTCGCGAGAACCCAGCTGGTCGAGCAGCAGTAAGAAGGATGCACCAATCGTGCGACAAGATGGACTCATAAGAACTAACGAGAACCGGGACACATGTCTACGGATGGCCATAGTTAAATAATACCACCAACGGTATACCCATTTACTAAGAATCTTGTCAAAGGTAGATGCACCCACCCTGCCACACCCAAAGAGATTGCAATACTTAACTGATACAGCTTAGACAGCTACGAGCATAACTACGGGATATACCCGAATAGGACTACAGAAGTAGTACCTAAATAAGTTCAACCTCGGTAACCACAGTAAAGACGTGGGAACGAGCAACGAGGTAAAGCATAGAATTAAAGTAATTAAGGAACTCCGAGAGTGGAGGAGCACCTAAATGAATGACAACCTGACCAAGAAGGTAAAGGAAAAGTACCAAGGATCTACCCAATAATCGGAGACATTACAACCCTAAACGGGATAGTCAAGTATATAACCGCAAGGCGGAGTAAGAAACTGAATATACCCATGAATTCAGGCCATATGAGATGACAAAACTCAGTAACACCCAGGAGCAATCCGAGAAGGGTGCCGGAGTCAACAGTAGTTGAACAAAACATCGTGTTGAGAACACAAGTGTTAAAGAGAACACTCGGGTAGAACCCGAAAGGATCCCACGTAACACGGGGTACCCTAGATTGCCAGAAGGCATGAATTAATATCAAGAAACTCAGAGGGACTTCCATGTACGGAAGCATGATGAGACAACCATATCAAAAACCCAGTAATACCTCCAAACCATTTAATGGTATACAGAGAAGAAGAAACCTATATAAACAGCCCGCGTGGAGCATGACTCGAGGCAAGGTGGCTTGTAAGCCGATAGAACCAACTACAACTCGTAGATCTAAACGTTGTAAAACATATGCATAAAGGCATAAGAGTTATTGTGGAGCATGAACCACCACCTTAAAGTAGGGACACCACTTATTATTGTGGAACCTATGGAGCGGTAATTGCGTGAATCTTCCAGAGAAAGGCTACCACCCATGAATGTAATGTGAAACCGCTAGAACGGTGCAATGAAACTTGAGCATGTGTTAATTGCCAAGGAGTAAGTCGAACAGAGATAGTATGTAAGAAGGCTTTGATAGCAGTGGAAAGAAACTGAGAGAGTAATCGGATTAGTAGTAAACACTGTATGTGTGCAGTATGAATTGCAGAGTAAACGATGCGCAGTAAGCGTAAAGAGTTGGAGTAATATATTTTATTGAGCCAAGTGAATGGCAAGCCATAGTATAAATGGCGGGAGTACATGAGCGGAAGCTAAAGTAGTAGCGGATGCCATATAAGTGAATGTTGTAATGAGTAGAGCATGATACACAGTAACAGATAATGATACGAAGCTGATGAGAAAATGTGGTAAAGGAGACATAACCATTCCTATCTCATGAGAGATTTACTGTCAAGGGTTTACGTTTCTGCACTCTGTATGACTGAGTGTTTTGGTATTGCACTTGTGCGGTAATGATCGAGTGGGAGAGCCAGGAATTGAGAAATGTCAACGAAGCCTATTGAGTTTGAATCTAGAGAAATAACCGTGCGGCCTTTGGCCAAAGATGCACGAAGAATGTGGGCTGTAACCCACAGGTCCCAGACCGATGAATGGTTAATGCAGAGTAGTATGAAGGAGGAATTGTTGTACAGAAATAAATGAATAAACATAATTGAGAAGCAAAATTAAACGAGGAAGCACTACATATTAAGTAGTAGCTTGACCTCAACCGACAACAAGTCGGGAAAAGTAAGTGAATAATCACAAAGGTATACAGTGTTATACGAAATAGATTTCCAGAGAATTGGAGAGAAAATCTATAACTCATCGAATTCGCATACGGTAAGAGATACCTAGCGACGATTGAAAACCCTTATTCCGAAGACACAAAGGGAAAAAGGGGAGTGGACTAAATACATTGAGAATACCAACGGGCGAATTAAGCTCTAGTTATCAGGTCACACAGCAGAAGCTCGTGGACCGTAATTCAAAAGTTAAGCATACCTAGCAAATGTGAGTAGATGGCTCATCATAAATGCCTTGAAGCCTTAGAGGCTAGAACCGAACCCGGTTATGAGTTAATTAACCACATTGAAGTTAAAACACTTCATGATACTCGAATTAGTGAACCAATGTTCAGTGATATCATATGGTTAGTTACGCGGGCGTAACCCTTTTTAAGGGGGGTAGGGCGAGAAACCGCTTAGAGTATGTTTTACGTTTAGTGCGTAAACTACTATGTGCATAGCACAAAAGAAATTGTTTTGATGATTGGAACTTATGTTACATAAACATATGTACCCATTCATTGTGTAATAATGATTATTGTGCATGAGTGATGCAAGTAACGAGTATGTAATATTTATGAAAAAAAAGGAGTAGAGAGACTCCTAGGGAATGAGAATCCCTATAGTATATGTCTAGTGAGATTAGACATGAGACATAATGAGTACGAATTGGTATGAAACCGATGTGGAACCTTGTAGGGAGTGAGTTCCCTAGGTGATTTTATTTGAGAATGATTGATGGGTGAGTTCCATCCTTTGGAGTTGTATGTTGTGTGTTTCAATTAAGTAATAAATGATGAAATGAGCCTCGAGTAGTGAATGCCTAGGTAAGTAAATGGAGTAAGTTTAGAATGATGAATGACCTAAGTACTAGGAACTAGAGATTAATTGAAATGAATTGCTTCATGAATATGACTAGAAAGAGTTAAAGATAGAAAACGAAAATGTTTGACTATCTGATTGTTTGAAACTGACGTGGGAGGTGGAACTTGATCTGCTAGCGATCAAGGGAAACCGAACACAAATTGGAGTGGAAGGATAGTTCAACACTGATGCTGATCACATCAGGGTTGGATGATTCTCGAAGCTCCCTATAAGTGGTCACAAGTAATCACGCTAAGAAAAGATGCAGCTACCATAAATTTGATTTGGAGTTGTGTGATGTTTTAAAAACAATTTCCAAACAGAATTTGAAAAGGGATTTTCTTCTAGTATGAAGATGGAAATGAAAACTGGTTTTTAAACTGCTATCACCCGCCGATGGCTACGGCCTTAAGTCTTGATAACCGGTAGAACGGTGGGCGTGTATTAGTTTTGAAACCATTGCACCGTACGTGCGGCGGTCCTAAGCGACCGGTTGGGGCGGTGGCAGTGTGTGATTTTTCCAAAGGTAGCGGGACGGGGAGAGTACCCTAAGACGATCCTGTGTTGAGTGAGTCAACCAGAGTGCCTGAGGATATGTATATGTGTAACGTTTTGATCAGAACCGAAGGGACCGTGAGCCAGAGAGAGTAAGTGCCCAGTAGTCATGAAACGGTCGTGGACTAGAGAGCGTAGGTGTCCAACGTGACCGGTACCTGAGGGATCAGTAGTATATTACTCAATATGGATTCGAGGACTGTTGTGCTTTCTTGTCTTCGGACCGATTCCATGGAGTGAGTAAAGAGAGTATTTTTGATTGCTATACATGCTGTGATTTTTGTGTGGTATGTGTAGTGTGAAATGAGAATGACTTGTGAAGTCTGTAAGGTTGTACGTGTATTATAACCTTGGCTTAGTACGCCCATGAGAGTAACGACATAAGATTCACCAACTTTGAGGACAAAGTTCCTAAGGGGGGTAGATTTTAATACCCCGGACCTAATAATGGTGATTTAATTACTCTAATAAAATTATTAAAGGCCTAATGGTGCCTAAAGAGTATTGGTAAAGAGAATAAAACCAAAAGTAAAGAGAAAACGCTTGAAAAGCAAAAAACGCTAAAATGCGCATTAAATGAAAATAAGAGATATATGATCTCGTAAGGGTCCGAGATGGATTCCTAAGGCTTAGTTAGGCCTAATTAGTATACGAGAATGATTCTCGAAGAAAACGGATCCAACTAATGGATTAAAACGCTAAATAAGCATAAAAGCACGTTTTTCGAGAAAACCCGAAAACGTGACTTTAAGTGGTCAAACGGACCCGTAAAAATTATAGTTGATTAAATAACTATAAATAAGTATTAATGGGAGCTTAAAAACCATTAAAATTAATTAAACGAGAAAAATCTAAAAAACGGGCTCGGTTAGTGAATAGTGCCGAACCGGGTAAAATAATGAGCGTTTTCTGTAAAAAACAAAAAACGCTCCCAGCTTGTATTTTGTGTGGGGCCGATTTTAATTAGTATACACACACACATGTAATTAGCTTGTTAGCTTATTAAGTCACAAGATGACAAGTAAATAAATAAAGCAAAAAGGTGAAATAGTAAAAAGTGATTACTTACCTCTCACCTCCTTTATTCTTCTTTCACGATTTACCCAGCTTCTGCTTATCTTCTTCTTCCTCCTCTGTAAGCCATCGACGATTTCAAAGGGAGCACACAGCCTCCACCTTGTTCCTCCATTATCTTGCTCAATACAACACCAAATCACACAAGAACACCACCGTTGGATTCCTCTCGTTAAGGGCAACATTTTCCACCCTTCAAAAACTTAAAACCCTCATTTTCATTTTCTTGACCGTAGCCTCTGTTGAAGCTTGAAGAGGTGTTTTTGAGTCTCCTTCATCTCCTTAATACTCTAAGGTAAATATAAACTCAAGTTATCCATCTTTCAAGCTTGTTCTAGCAAAAAAAAAAAAATGTCCATGTTGATATTTTCTCCATTTTCATACGGTTTTAGTTTTCAACAGAGGGGTGAGATTTTTGCTAGTCTTGCTGCTCAAGGTTTGCCTCAAGAGAGTAAGGTAAGTCCTTAGTGATAAAGCCCTAAAACTAACTCTTGAAATATTAATTTGGTGAGAAACGTGAGAACTAAACTAGCTTGTTATGTATGGCATGGGAATAAGATTGTAGATAACAATCGATACCCTTTGTTGGTGTGGAAACAAGAAGAGAATGTGGGAACAAGAGAAGGAGGAAGAAGGGAAGAGAAAACGGAAAACTAACAAGGTATTGAACTTACCTTGAGTTGGTTTTGTCTCTGTAAACACATTTTTGAATGTGAATAATGACCTTGAATTAGTGTAGTTTTGATACTACAATATTGTTAGTTGAATGAGGAAGTATTAATATTGTTTGGGTGTGCAAAATAAACCTAGAAACTAAGTTGGTATGTGTGTGATAACAGTGGGTATTTTAGTGTGTAGTAGCAGTGAATCTAATGCTTATGTAACAAGGGAGGAAAAGATGATTTTTGTGATCTGTTTAGTGTTGTGAGAGTGCTTAGGAAGTGGGCAACTCTATCAAAATTTGTCTAGCAAACAAAGGGCTTGAGTATGTTAAGGCGTGGAGTTAGATTGGTAAGAAAGGAAGGATTTGAAAACTGAAACAGAAAGAAAGAAAACTAGAGTCTGTAACAGAAGGAAATTACAATGAAATGGGTTTTGTACCAGATGAATGTACAAGTAGTTTAGGTTGGTTTTGAATGCCTAAACAATGTAAAAACATGCTATAATATATGTAGGAAGAGTGGGGAAGAAGTTGGTATAAGTTTGGAGTTGAAACAAGTTGAAAAACTTACATAAATTGCAAAACTGCAACTGGTCCGGGTTCGCAAACTAGGACACAAACCCGGACCAGCATCAAAACACGGCAGAATGTAGCACAGACCATGTGGTCCGGGTTTGCAAACCAGAATACAAACCCGGACTACCCCAAAATTTCACCCGAGAGGTTTACACAGGTATGGTCCGGGTTTGTAAACCCACCCCTAAACCCGGGCCACACATAAAAGTCACCCGAGAGCACATTCCAGTATTGGTCCGGGTTTGTATCCCCGGGCACAAACCCGGACCACCCCAAAAATTGTACAGAAAGTGTTTTCTTGCATTCTAATGATGGAGAATTGAATGGTAATGATAGTATAAGGTAATTATCACTTGATTAATGATGTTTGAAGGTCATTAAGAGAGTAAACAAGTTTAGGAAGTGAACGAGAAAGTTGTGAGTTTAAGAACACATGAGTAAAATTAAGTTAAACGGGATAACGGGGTAAGTACGGGAGTAGCATTTAATTATGTACCGTATGAGCGTGGTATTAATAATGTTGTTC
Source organism: Limonium bicolor (assembly GCA_023374045.1). NCBI lineage: Eukaryota > Viridiplantae > Streptophyta > Magnoliopsida > Caryophyllales > Plumbaginaceae > Limonium > Limonium bicolor. Next base: position 86,841,466 of record CM041781.1, on the reverse strand, counting down.
TGAAACATTATCAGAGGATCATGTGTGAACGAGCATGGTGAGATGACACGGTAAAAGTAAAAACCCGGTGAAAGGTATGATTTTCTCATACTCCGCGTGCTAACCGAGTTACGTTGATTGTGTGTTTGTGTGCCGGCTTAATCAAGATTAAAGCATGAAAATAATCCATTGTTTGATTATGTATGTCTTGATGTATGTTGAATGAGCTAACATACTTGTATGCCGGTGTGGTCTAACATAGTGTAAAGACCGACTCGTAGTGAGTAACGTTAGGCTAGAGACCCATAGATCGGGTCGATGCTTAAGATAACGAAAACGTGCAAACACACAAACTATCCGTTAAAGTATAACGATAACGCAAACATTCGAACTCCCTAGAATGTGAGGAGATGTGCGGGTGAGTAATTACCGATAACGGTTAGTAAACCATAATGACACAATCCACGAAACAAATGAGAGTGGAAAGATAAGTGAACCTCCTTCAAGAGGATTAAAGATAGTTCGAAGATGTGAACTAGTAAAGAAGGTAAAAGAGACCTAAGGGATTAGTAACCTTGTGACATGGTGACCTCCTATATGAGGATTTTACCCGTTATAAGAAATAACCGAAAGTATGAGTAAGTGAAATGCATGGGTAACTCTTAAAACCTAAGATTAACCGAACTTAAGTAATGTTCCCAAAGTCATTAGAAACATCGAGAGTGATGCTTCTAGACTAAAATACATAATATTATTATAACTCCGAGAGAGGAGTGTATGGGAATGAGAGTAGTCCGAGAGTAGTCGGACCTAAGTAAAAGAGATAGGAACGAAGAGAGAGTTCCGTGAGCTAGTTGAACCTTCCCACCATGCTAGACCCAGAGTAGGGTCGAAACGGGGAAAGTAAGACTATGCTAGAGAGCCATGAGTTTGGCCTAAGTATGTATTAAGAGTAACAAGCGTGACGTAGGAGACCTGTAGCGTCTCGAGAATCTACAAGAGCTTGAGTATAATTAACCCAAGTGTGTGGGTGAGATAAGGAGTATAAATAACCCAAGAGTGTGGGTGAGTTAATGTGTAAAAGTAACCGAGAGTATGGGTGAGAATAAAATGTGTAGCCCAAGAGAGCGGAGTGAGATATTGAATAAGTAAACAAGGCGTGATGAGGTATAACCCTCAAGGCCTAAGAGTAAGCAGAAACAACTAACAACCTTGTTATGTTAGTTAGGAATTGTGTTCCGTGATTGGATGTAGATTCCTTGAGTAATACACATATATAAGTATTGCTATGATGCATGTGGTTTGACTAATGAACTCCATGTACCTCCGACAAAAGTAGTCGGCGTACCCCGGTAGTGCTCGGGGTATGCGAATTTCATATGCAGCGTTAAGCTGAGCCCCTAGGGGCGATGTTTTTATTTTACAGGTACACCGAAGATGTTTTCCGTTCGAGAGTAGGACGGGGTCGGTGGGTTGCATGGGTAGTTAGTTTAATTACTTATGTATCGAAGGAGGTGTAAGACCGAATATGTTGTCGGCATCCATTTATTGTAGACTCGGTATAGTAGAGAAATGATTTGAGTATTGTATTTGTATTGTGTACTCGGTTGTTCCAGTTCATCAGACTGTTACGGTATGCAAGGAAGGCCTGGTTAGCCATATGGGTGGCTAACGGCGTTGTTCACCCCCGTTGTAATTAGAGTTCCGCTGCGTGAGTAAGAGTAATTGGTGACAATTTAAGAGGTAATGACGAGCTTAACGGTTGGGGTGTTACACTTAACATATCTAGTTAACTAATATACAAGTCTAAAAGCAAAAGTAAATAGTGAAAGTGGAAAAAGGTAAATATAAACTCACCTTTCCTCTCTCCTCCTCTCATTCTTCCTTTCCCACCTTCCTTCTTCTTTCCCACGGTACTCCTCTTCCCTCTGTTCTGGAACGGAAATGAAGCCCCACTTTCATGGCTTCTCCAACTTCCTCTCATGCCCAAGCTACACCAAGCTCCAAACTAAAAAATAATCACATATTTGTGATCCTCTCATCACCCTCTATCACTCTCTCTTTCAAAATTAAAAGGATGAATCCCATTTTGAGGTGTTGGCCATTTGAAGAGAAAAGAAACAACTTTGAAGCTGAGTCTTCCCTTTCTATCAAGGTAAAAATATTCAAGGAAAACCCATGTTTTCTCATTTCACTTGGCCGATTTTGGGCTCTCTTGATGATAGTTCTTCCTGTTTGAGCTATTCTCCAAGCTTTAAATGGTGGTGGAAGTTCCTCCTAAGATTCAAGAGTGGAACCCTTCAAGAATTTCCAAGGTAAAACCTAATTTGGTGCTTAAGCATCTTTATGAATCTAGATTAATTGATGAGCCTAAGAGGGTTTCTTAGTGCTTAATTTCCAATTTGAATGTGGCTAGAGAAATGGGCAAATGAAATGCCTTGGCCGATTTTGGAATGAAGAAGAGAGGAGAAGAGGAGAAGAGTGATAAAGGAAACTTAAGAGAATTCAAGGTAAGAAACCAACCTAATGTATATTCTATATGTATTAGAATTTGGGATGGGTTAATAAAATGAATGAACCCCACTTGAGTTGTGGTGATAATGTGCTGCTTAGAAATAATGCAAGTGAGGGAACATTGAGAAATAAAGTGTTGATTTATGAGCTATGCACTTTATGGTTTATGCATTGTGTTGCATTTGGAGGATGGATGAGTTTGTTTTTTATGTGTGCTGGTAGAACCCTTGTGGGTTTGGCTAGTTTAAGGATGAAATATGTGAAGAGATGAGTTTTGGACAAGGTTAGGAAAGTAGCCAAGTTATGGCAAAATTTGTGTAGGAATCTAAGTGTATTAAGTGTTGTTGAGTGGAGAATAACCTAGGAGTGGCTAGGTATGTATAGAGGTTGAGTTGGGTTAGTAATCCACCTTGGGAATGCTAGTTTAAAGGGAGGAAATTGATGCTAAAATCTGTAGCAAAAGAGTGGTCTAGTGCCTAGGAGTTTTTAGAAATCAAAGAAGATTTAAGGCTTTAAGGGTGAGTCTTGGAACTTGGTATGAGGTATGCATAATCTTGGAAGTTTTGGAATGGTCAAATTGAGTGAGAACAAAATGCAAAGTGCCTAGAGGAGTTAGAAAATGCACAAGTGTGCATTAGTGCAAATGAGAATGAAAAATGTGTGAATTTGAGTAAGAATTTGAGTAAGGGTTGAACCTATGATTGAAGAGTTTAGAGCATGGATTAAGGTGATTTAGAAGGGTAATTAGGTGCTAAAACATGTGGATTCTAAGTGGAAAAGATTGGGAAATCAAATGGTGGAAGAATGGAGTTGTAACAGATTTGGAAATGCCAAATCTGTAAAATCTGTAGCAGGGTCGGGACCTAGTCCATGGACAAAGTCCCGGACCACCCCCTGTTTTCATACCGAGAGTTCAATGCCCACCTTGGTCCGGGACTTAAGATGGGAACAAGGTCCCGGACCACCATCAAATATTGGCCGAGAGTTAGCTAGTGAATTGGTCGGGACTTAGGGTATGGACCAAGTCCCGGACCACCCCTAGAATCATGCCGTGAGTGTTTTAAAGGTTTTAAATGATGGGGGTTGAATGTTAATGATGTTATAAGATGTTAAGGCCTTGTTTGGTGACATGTTAAGGCCCTAGGAAGTGTAAGAAAGTGTTATAAGTGGGTGTGAAGTAAGAACTCAAATTAATAAAAGTAAAACCGAGATAACGGGATAACGGGGTAAGTACGGGAATAGCATTTAATTATGTACCGTATGATCTTAGTATTAACAGAATGTTTGAAACATTATCAGAGAGTCGTGCGTGACCCGAGCATGGTGAGATGACACGGTAAAAGTAAAAACCCCGGTGAAAGGTATGATTTCTCTACTCCGCGTGCTAACCGAGTTACGTTGATTTGTGTTTGTGTGCGGCTTAATCAAGACTAAAGCATGAAAATAATCCCTTGTTTGATTATGTATGTCATGTTGTATGTTGAATGGGCTAACATAACTTGTATGCCGGTGTGGTCTAAATAGAGTAAAGACCGACTCATAGTGGTAACGTTTGGCTAGAGACCCATAGATCGGGTCGATACTCGTGATATCGAAAACGTGCAAACACACAACTATCCGTTAAAGTATAACGATAACGCAAACATATGAACTCCCTAGAGTGTGAGGAGAAGTACGGGTTGAGTAAATACCCGATACGGTTAGAAAACCATATTGAAACAATCCACGAAACAAATGAGAGTGGAAAGATAAGGGAACCTCCTTCAAGAGGATTAAAGATAGTTCGAAGAGTGAACTAGAAAAGAAGGTAAAAGAGACCTAAGGGGTTAGTAGCTCCCTTGAGACATGGTCGGCCTCCTATATGAGGATTTTACCGATTTATGAAAATAACCGAAAGTATGAGTAAATGAAACGTATGGGTAACTCTTAAAAACCTAAGATTAAACGAACTTGTGAATTATTCCCAAAGTTATTAGAAACATCGAGAGTGATGCTTCTAGACTAAAACACATCATAATAATAGCTCTGAGAGAGGAGTGTATGGGAATGAGAGTAGTCTGAGACTAGCGGACCTATGTAAAAGAGTTAGGAACTAAGAGAGAGAGTTCCGTGAGCTAGTTGAACCTTCCCACCTGCTAGACCGAGTAGGGTCGAAATCGGGGAAGTAAGACTATGCTTGAGAGCCATGATTTTTGGCCTAAGTATGTATTAAGAGTAACAAGGTGACATAGGAGACCTGTAGTGTCTCAAGAATCTACAAGAGCTTGAGTATAATAACCCAAGAGTGAGATAATGAGTATAAGTAACCCGAGAGAATGGGTGAGTATAGTACGAGTAGCCCAAGAGACTGGGTGTGTATATGAATAAGTAACCCGAGAGAGTGGGTGAGATATTGAATAAGTAAACAAGGCATAGTGAGGTATAACCCTCAAGGCCTAAGAGTTAATAAATACAACTAACAACCTCGTTAGTTAGTTAGGAATGTGTTCCATGATTGGATGTAGATTCCTTGAGTAATACACAATATATTGTATTGCTATGATGCATGTTGTTTGACTAAAATGAACTCCATGTATATCCGACAAAAGTAGTCGGCGTACCGGCCGGTTAGCGTCGGGGTATGCGAATTTCATATGCAGCGTTAAGATGAGCCCTGGGGGCAAACGTTTTTATTTTCAGGTACACCGAAGATGCTACCGTTCGAGAGTAGGACGGGGTCGGTGGGTTGCATGGGCAGTTAGATTTAATTACATATGTATTGAAAGAGGTGTAAGACCGAATATGTTGTCGGCATCCATATATTGTAGACTCGGTATAGTAAAGAAATGATTTGAGTAAAGTATCTGTATTGTGTACTCGGTTGTTCCAGTCCATCAGACCGTTACTGTATGTGAGATAGGCCTGGTTAGCCATATGGGTGGCTAACGGCGTTGTATCACCCTCTGGTGTATTTAGAGTTCCGCTGCGAGTTTATTAGTAATTGTGACAGTTTAAGAGGTAATGACGAGATTAGCAGTTGGGGGTTACATCAATTCTCACCCAAATCCCTTTTCCTAATCATTCCACATGTTTTCTACATGTTGAAACACCCTAAAACACTCCTTAATCATGCTCTAAACCTCCTCAAATCATTACTCAAATCCTTTACCCAATCCTTGCTTAATTTCTACAAGTTTCCTCTCTCATATTTTTACACTTGCACTCATGGCATTTCCCAACCTTCCTCTAGATGGTTACCACATTCTCAACTCAATTTACCAATCCAAAACCTTCTCAAGCATTTGCAATTAACTATACCAAGTCCATCCTCCATCACAAGGTCATACATACAAGTTCCTCGTAGGAACTCAAAACACTAACACACTGTTTCGCTACAGATTTTTGTCCTTCTATTTCCAACTCTCTTATCCACATTCACGAGTGTAACACCCAACCCGAAATCCAATAACCTGTACAATGACAGCTCCCAAAAATAGCTGGAAATGCAGCGGAAAATATATACATAACAACGGGTGGTGCTACAGTGCCGCTAGTCACCATGTGACTAACAAGGCTAACTCCAAAATAACTTACAAATGCTACGGTCTGAGCGCTGAATACAAACCTCGTAAAACAACAAAAGATAATAATAAAAGTACAGTACTTGTAAAATGATTCGGTGATACAGTCCCCTGTCTTAATTCTACCCCGCCTACACTCGGTCGGGTAATCTTCATTCTTCAGGTACCTGGAATTGTTTAGCCATGAAATGGCTCAGCAAAATAATTTGCCGGTATGAAAAACGTGCAGCCCACAAGCTACTGGCCACACCAACTATTTTGTCGAATACATGCAAGTCATTTTATAAAGCGTGTAAATAAGCATAAAATAATCATAACAAGCATCCATACAAGGACAACAATGTCACATAGAACAAGACTTCAGAAGGTCAAGTTAGATGGACTGTAATCATTTGATAATAGTCGGGTCCACATAGTGGGACTGACAGATGTATAAGAGTATGTCAATATAGTGAAGGTAAAGTGACTCGTTAAAAGAACGGTGGGTATTTAGTCCCAGAAGATAATGTAGTTAACTCATGTACTTAAAAGAGGTGGGAATCGAACCCTCAAGAGAGGAATGAAGTCTTCCTCTCCACTTGAACTGTTCCGGTACGCAGCGGTGAGTGACATAGTGCACCCAGAACTCCCGTCTTGAACTGTTCCGGTACGCAGCCGGTGAGTGAATAGTGCACCCAGAACTCCCGTCGCGACGTAAATTGTAAGGAGAGGACCTGTGACAGGTACAACTCCGGTAGCATGCATGGCCAGCTCCAACTGGGCTCCTCGTTCTCGTAGTATAGAATATATTAGATGTCACTCAAGGACGTAGACAAGAACACAATGTGTATTGTCCGTTGTCACGTTCAGGACAACGACGTATGTTATAAAGTGAAGTTAGTGAGAGACTTGAGAACAAGTTCTCGGTATAATAAAGCGCAGGTATTAATCCAACTGGTAATGTAGTGTATATGCGTGGGACATACACGTTATAGTTAGCAACGTCACACACATAGAATAACACAACATGCACAAGAGTAATGCAACATTTTACATATAAACATCTTGGTCGAATTCAAACAACAGATAGCACACAAGCCGTGTAATCCGGTAGAAAGCAGACTGCAAGAATTCCATACCGTTCACCGTCGTAAATGCTAGCGTGAGGATTCATGCCCGTCCTCTAACTCTCCTAGCTTTAATTACTCTGGAATACAACGTGAGATTTAGTTTAACTATCATTCCGAACAACTCATATTTCTTAATAGTGTTACCCCGTAATAATAACCCCGGTATCTTGGTTGGGTTTTTCTTTAGTTGTTCGACTTCAAGGTTAGACAACTAATCTCTCAAGTACTTTTATTACTAATTTGTTGTATATTGTTACAACTTGGATAATTTAGATGTTCTCTAATACGCATATATATATGTATTATATATTTATGTGTGAGTTTGTGCGCGCATATACACCCTATAGATGTATTTTCTATATGTTTTGATCACTTAGCAACTAATTTAATTCCTCCCAATAGTCATAATATTCGTTAGAATATTTACCTCCAAAACAATTTGACTATATAGTGTTAAGTCTAACCGGTAATCCTTTTAATACTTAACGATTCTTTTAAACTCTAAATAAATGTTTATCATTATTTAATAAACTCTAACTCGTTTATTTTAAATTCCAAGGTCGTTAATCATTTTATTGCCTTAATCATCCATCTATAAACACGCCCCCTTATTCTGTTCAACAACATTATCTCCTTACATGAATGTAAATGTAACATATAATTCAAACCTTTACTATATACTAACTAACTAGTAATTTTAATTACCACCACCCACCTTAACGTAGTCACTCACAATCGATTTACTCAGTCAATATACTACACCACAGTTAAGTTCTTTTGGCCAATTTGCTTAATTAATCGACTTAGCATGTGTATGTAAACGCACGGTACTATCGGTTTCACCTGTAAATTTTCTCCCGTTTACTCAAAGGTGACAGAATATCGGTTTCAGTACCAATTCCTTATCTATAACTTGACAGAACGACTAACTTCCTATTGTAATGTTTGTTACCAGTAAAATACTGCAAAGCCAAGTGGCGTATACACATATATATATACATATACGGTATCTATCATTCCCATTAGACTATCCCTCGTATGTACTATTTGCAAACTTACAGAAAACAGAGTGTGGAAAATATATTACCGGTTCCAGCAGCATGCTTCAGTTTCGTTTCCGTTTAAGCGATCGAGTGCATGCTTCTATCTTGCTACCTCAAAACGCAACATAGGAAGGAATGGTGAGTGTGAGAGGAATGAAGCAGAGAGGAGTTCTGGGTACTATCGGTTTTGGTTTGGAAAGGAGTAGGCTCTGTTGAATTGAGTTTCAGAGACACGCATAACAGGAGAGGGTGGGAGGTAGATCGAAGTTAATGATCTGGTCGTGGAATAAAAGGAAGAGCTGGTGCAGGCTTGTATGTTCCTTTGCAGAGTACGAATAAATAGTGCCAACATGTATTACTCTAATCAGTCATATACGTGGGGGTAACATGGGAAGATTGCAGCCATTTGAATTAATCAATTGAAGACAAAGGAATGTGGGTTGTTAGGTGGGTATTATCCTTTCATTTTCTGTTCAGCACTTAGCTGTCTTTTATTTTCCTTGATTGTAACGCCCCCAAAAACCGGCCTAGGGTTAGGGCCATTACAGCCGCGAGTCTATACCTAACGTCGCAAGGCTCTAAGCAAACGAACCCCAAACCGAATAACAAACTTGTATAAATACCAAAAAGTTGACAAGGTCCAAAGCTAAAAAGTCAAAGGACAAAGCGAAAGGCCAAAGGCTACACAAAGTACTAAACGCCAAAGCGCAAGCCAACAAAGTCTAAAGCCACATAAAGTAAAAAGCTCCAGAAGGGGACGAGGAGAGAAGATCCACGAGCTCAATCTGCACAAAGTAAAGGGGTGAGCTAAACAGCCCAGCAAGCAGAAGACTTCCTCGAGGGAAGCCCACTCAAAACAGAGCAGAAGAATACTTATAACAGAGAGGATAGCGGAGACATTAAAAATAGACCGAATGAAACCACAAAACAGAGGCAGAGCAGAACGGAATATCACTTTCAAAACACAGTCGGACCTTCAGATCAGAACCAGAAGAATGGGACACTAGAAACAAGCTAACAACAGAAGGACACACATAAGGTCCTATGGATCCGAGGATCCCACAACAGAAGCCGTAGAGACAGCTAACAGACCCGTCGGTCAAAAAACGTTCCTAAGGGAGACCCTAAGGAGTAAACAGATAGGAATTCCGCGCAGAATGCTACGGGACAGCCCGACCGACTATCCAAGGCTCAGAAGCAAGTAAACTAGGTCCAAAACCAAAAGCTCACAAAACAGATCTTAAGCGCATAAAAATGCATATAAACAGCATAGGAAGCTTGCACACAGAAAGGGGAATCCAACCCCGCAAACGGAACTCAAAACGGAGCTAAAACGGAGAAGTTATGCCCAAATCAGTGGCATGTCCGAACTTGCGTCCGACCTTGCAAGTTCGGACAAAGGCCGAGAGTCAGAGGTCGCGGAGATACAATTTCCGAACTTACGTCCGAACATCGAAGTTCGGACGTAAGTCGAGAGTTTGAAACCAAAATCACCCTTGTGTCCGAACTTGCGTCCGACCTTGCAAGTTCGGACACTAGTCAAAACCTGCACCGAAGATTCGTCCTCGCGTTCGGTCCGAACTTACATGTTCGGACCGAAGTTCGGACGCTTCAAAAACTTGGAAATTAAAACGCGCCCGATACACCGTCCGAACTTACATGTTCGGACCGATGTTCGGACAAAGCAAAAACTGCCGAATTCCAGAGCGAACAGACGAGCAGAATTCAGCCAAAACACCATAAACTCACACAAAACTCACGGAATGGTAAAACAGTACCCTCGGGGGTTTAGCCACGCGATTAACAACACAAAACCGAAGCAGAACACCCAATCAAAACACAATTGCAAGACAGAAAGGTTAGAACAAACAGTCCCCGAGGGTGAGTAAACAACCCCGATTCCACCCCCCCACTTACTTCAATTCGCAGAGGAGAAGCTATCCGACGATGCCAGCAATCAGACGAGCAACGCAGCAGAGAAAACGGGCAATGCACCACTGAATTCAGCAACAATCAGATACCTCAAACTCAGAACGATCTTCCTCAAAAACTGGGACCGAAAGAAATAATTCACAACCTAACCAACCTGATTATGCAGAGGAGAACAATCCTGACCACAACAGCAGAGAGCGAGCCAAATACCACCACACTAGCGCCAGCAATTCACACCAGAACTTCAGAAGCACTCAAGAGAAAAAGGAGAGGGAGGACGTAGAAACTGTCGAGAGAGAGAGCGCTCCTCAAAATAGATCGTGATTTGCAGAAAGAAATAAAATGACTTAACCTTCCTTAATTAAGCCTTACCAAAATGAAGAGAGGGAAAGACCTCCTTGTCCTCATCCTTTAATTAATTGCCTCCGACGTCCCAATTACTAAACACGGCACCACATAAATAATTAATATCACAAACCAGAATGTTATGTAACGAAATCTGAAAAACGAAAATACGGAGTATTACATCACTCCCCCCTTAAAAGGAATTTCGTCCTCGAAATTCAACATACCTCACTGCTCGAAAAGGGACGGAAACTTAGCACGCAGCTCCTCGAGTTCCCATGTTGCCTCACGCTCGGACTGATCAGATCACTGCACCTTAACCATAGGCAATGTCTTGCTACGAAGCCGACGAACATCCCGTGCTAAAATACGAACCGGAGCTGCCTCATAAGTGAAATCATCTCTGAGTCGAAGCTGACCATAGTCAATCACATGCGAAGGATCATGTAGATACTTCCTGAGCATCGACACATGGAACACGTCATGCACTCCTGCTAGAGCTGGTGGCAATGCCAATCTGTAAGCCACCGGCCCAACCTTCCCAAGCACCTCAAAAGGCCCTACGAACCGAGGACTCAGCTTGCCTCGCTTCCCAAAACAAACCACACCCCGAACTGGAGAGATCTTTAGATACACGTGGTATCCCACCTGAAACTCAAGCGGACGGCGTCTCTGATCTGCATAACTCTTCTGCCGGCTCTGGGCAACCAACAAACGCTCCCTGATAGTCTTGACTTTGTCCACAGCTCCCTGCACCAACTCAGGGCCTACAATCGCCCTCTCCCGCAGGTCCTTCCAACAAATAGGAGATCTACAGCGCCTACCATACAACGCCTCATATGGAGCCATCCCAATGCTCGATTGGAAACTATTGTTGTAGGCGAACTCAATCAAAGTCACATGCTGATCCCAGCTGCCCCCGAAGTCGAGCACACAAGCCCTTAACATGTCCTCCAAAATCTGATTCGTCCTCTCTGTCTGCCCATCGGTCTGAGGATGATAAGCCGAACTGAAAGCCAAATTCGTCCCTAACGCCTTATGCAGGCTTCACTAGAAGCGAGATACAAATCTCGGATCTCTGTCCGAAACGATCGTCGCCGGCACACCGTGCAACCTCACAATCTCATCGATATACAGCCGAGCCAGGCGCTCAAGGCTGAAGGTCTTCCTCACAGGCAAGAAATGAGCTGACTTCGTCAACCGGTCCACAACCACCCATAGCGCATCGAACCCAGAAGATGTCCTAGGCAACCCCACAATGAAATCCATGCCAACGCTCTCCCATTTCCACTCAGGAACGGGAAGAGGCTGCAGAAGGCCCGCAGGTCGCTGATGCTCAGCCTTCACCTGCTGACAGGTTTGGCAACGAGCCACAAAATCAGAAATCTCCCTCTTCATATTCGCCCACCAAAAGGACTCTCGGAGGTCCCGGTACATCTTCACCCCTCCTGGGTGCACAGAATAAGGAGCTCCATGAGCCTCCTGCATAATCTCCCGCCGAAGATCGCCTCCACTAGGCACACAAACCCTGCCTCTGAAGCGTAGACAATCATCGCTGGACACAGAAAACTCTGACTCCTGATCATCTGACAACTTCTCCCTGATCTTACACAACCCAGCATCAGCCTTCTGACCCTCTCTGATCCGCTCAATCAAAGTAGACTGGACCTGAATCGAAGCAATCATCCCGGCACGGTCAGACCGAACAACCCAAATGCCCATACGCTGAAGCTCAAAAGCGGACCTCTGAACCCCTGACAACGAACAAGCAAGCCCAGGAGCACCTCTACGGCTCAAGGCATCCGCCACCACATTCGCTCTACCCGGATGGTAGAGGATCTCCAGATCATAGTCATGTAACAGCTCCAACCAGCGCCGCTGTCTCAAATTCAATTCCTTCTGCGTGAACAGATATTTGAGACTCTTGTGATCCGTGTAGACCTTACACGTCACCCCATACAAATAGTGCCGCCAGATCTTCAAGCGAAGACCACAGCAGCTCCAAGTCATGGGTAGGATAATTCTTCTCATACGGCTTCAACTGTCGTGACCCATACGCTACCACCTTTCCCTGCTGCATCAGAACACACCCCAACCCTCTGTGGGAAGCGTCACAGAACACCTCGAAGCCCTCTGTCCCAGAAGGCAACGTCAAAATCGGAGCCGAAGTCAACCTCTTCTTCAACTCCTGGAAGCTCTCCTGGCACGCCTCACTCCAGTCAAACTTGACATCCTTCCTAAGAAGACGAGTCAAGGGAGATACGATCTTAGAAAAGCCCTCCACGAACTTCCTATAATACCCAGCCAATCCCAGAAAACTGCGCACCTCAGACACACTGGTGGGCTTCGCCCACTCCATAACTGCCTTAACCTTCTCTGGGTCCACTGATATGCCATCCTTCGAAACCACGTGCCCAAGAAACACCACTCTATCCAACCAGAACTCACACTTCTTCAATTTGGCATACAACTCCTTCTCCTTCAACGTCTGTAGAACCATCCTCAGATGCTCCTTATGATCCTCAACACTCTTGGAGTACACCAAGATGTCGTCAATAAACACAACTACAAAAGAATCCAAGAAAGGTTTGAAGACTCTGTTCATCATATCCATGAAGAACGACGGGGCATTGGTCAAACCAAAAGGCATGACCAAGAACTCATAATGCCCATACCGGGTCCTAAATGCAGACTTAGCACATCCTCGGCCTTAATCTTCAGCTGATGATATCCAGAACGCAAGTCGATCTTCGAGAAGACTGTCGCCCCTGCTAACTGGTCAAAGAGATCATCAATGCGGGGAAGAGGATACCGATTCTTGATGGTAACCTTATTCAATTCCCTGTAATCAATGCACAATCTGAAGGAGCCATCCTTCTTCTTCACGAACAACACAGGTGCTCCCCATGGAGACACACTAGGGCGAATGAAGCCCTTATCCAGAAGATCCTGCAGCTGCACCTTCAGCTCCTTAAGCTCTGCCGGACTCATGCGATAGGGAGCCTTAGAGATAGGCTGAGTCCCTGGCGCTAACTCAATAGAAAACTCCACCTCACGATCAGGTGGTAGCCCTGGCACATCGTCCTGGAACACCTCAGGAAACTCCACACAATGGGTCCTCCAACCGGGATCCCTCCTTAACCTCAGGTACAAAGCAGAGAAACCCCTGGCAGCCCTTCCTCAAGGAACGGACTGCCTGCATAGCAGACACCAACACAGGAGCACAAGGAATGGAATTCCCCACAAAAGCAAAACGGGTCTCACCCGGTCTATCAAACACAACTCTCCTAGCTGCACAATCTATGGGCATGGTGCTCTGCTAGCCAGTCCATGCCCAAAATCACATCGAAGCAAGACATACGCATAGGGATCAAATCAGCAGACAAGTTCCTATCCATAATCACTACCGGAACGACTTACACACAGAATCAAGTACACAAGCAGGTACGCCACTCAGCGGGCTAGAAATACACAAATCCACATCACAAGGCACAGCAGACAACCCGAGACTACCCACTAAATCAGCAGACACAAAGGAGTGGGTAGCTCCTGAATCAAACAAGCAGAAAACTGGCTGAGAAGAGATCTGAAGAATACCTGACACAACTCGGCCTGAGTCACGGTCTCGCTCACCAGCTAGAGCGTACACACGAGCCTGGGTCTGGGGCTTCTTCTGATCAGTCTTCTGCCCGGACCCTGAACCAGCTCCTCGGCCCTCAGAACCGCCACTGCTACCTCCACCTCTAGCCTGTGGACACTGGGCAATGCGATGGTCTAGCGAACCACACTTGAAGCACGCCCCGGACTTCCTGTAGCACTCCCGCCCAGGATGGAAACGGTCACACTCCGCACACTTCTCCACAGCAGGAGATGCTGATGAAGAAGAACCCCCCCCCCCCCACAAACAAACCAACCCCCCAGAAGAAGTCTGCTCACGCCTCTCGGGCTCCTCCACACGACCCTTCCTCTTCTGGTCCTTGCCCTTATCGGGCCTCTGGTCCCTCTTCTCATACCGCTGCCTAGCCTGCAGCTCAGACTCCACCACCAACGCCACATCGGCCACATCCCGGAAAGTCTTGTGGCGAAAAGGTGCCACAGCAGCTCGAATGTCACCCCTCAAACCAGCCTCAAACTTCCTAGCCTTCCGGTTATCATCCGGCTCAGGCACAAACTTCGAAAGGAAATAAACTTCCACATATCCACTGACATCTCCTTCGTCTGGCGAAGCCTCCCATACTCTACAATCTTCTGATCCCTGAAGACATCGGGATAGAACTGCTGATTGAAGCAGCCCCTAACTGCTCCCATGTCCATGGGTGGGGGTACTTCCCTTCGACCGACTTCCACCACTCCTTCGCCTCCGACTGAAACATGAAGGTAGCAAATCCGACTTTCTGATCCTCCTCACATCCCATGACCCGCAGAAGGTCCTCAATGGCAGTGATCCAGTGGCTCGCCTCCTGTGGGTCGCCACTAGCATCAAAAGAAGGTGGCTTCAGCTTCAGAAACTCCTGAAGCGCCTTCACTTGTTGCCCCCCGCGTTACCGGCTCCTGCCGCCTGACCAGCAGTGGCCCCTACAGTCTGCAGCACCTGGGTCACCACCTGCTGCACAATCTCTGCAATGTCCCCCTGGGGAGCATCGCCTGCAGCTGCACCACGTCCTGAACGTCGGGGAGGCATACTGAAGATACAACATCAAATTTATCAGAAACCAACAAGCAGCAAACAGCAGACCTTTCAGACACCCACACATGCAGACAAAACCCCACAGACACCAAAGAACGAGCAACCTGGCTCTGATACCACTAAATGTAACGACCCCAAAACCGGCCTAGGAGTTAGGGCCGTTACACGCCGCGAGTCTACTACCTAACGTCGCAAGGCTCTAAGCAAACGAACCCAAAACCGAATAAAAACTTGTATAAATACCAAAAGTTTACAAGATCCAAACTTACAAGTCAAACAAAGCGAAAGGCCCAAAGGCTACACAAAGTACTAAAGCGTCCAAAGCGCAAGCCAACAAAGTCTAAAGGCACATAAAGTAAACAAGCTCCAGAAGGGGACGAGGAGAGAAGATCCCACGAGCTCAATCTGCAACAAAGTAAAGGGGTGAGCTAAACAGCCCAGCAAGCAGAAGACTTCCTCAAGGAAGCCCACTCAAAACAGAAGCAGAAGAATACTTATAAACAGAGAGGACAGCGGAGTCAATAAAATAGACCGAATGAAACCACAAAACAGAGGCAGAGCAGAACGGAATACCACTTCAAAACACAGTCGGACCTTCAGATCAGAACCAGAAGAATGGGACACTAGAAACAAGCTAACACAACAGAAGGACACACATAAGGTCCTATGGATCCGAGGATCCCACAACAGAAGCCGTAGAGACAGCTAACAGACCCGTCGGTCAAATAACGTCCTAAGGGAGACCCTAAGGAGTATAAACAGAAGGAATTCCTGCGCAGCATGCTACGGGACAGCCCGACCCGACTATCCAAGGCTCAGAAGCAAAGTAACTAGGTCCCAAAACCAAAAGCTCACAAAACAGATCTTAAGCGCATAAAATGCATATAAACAGCATAGGAAGCTTGCACAGATAGGGGAATCCAACCCCGCAAACGGAACTCAAAACGGAGCTAAAACGAGAAGTTATGCTCAAACAGTGGCATGTCCGAACTTGCGTCCGACCTTGCAAGTTCGGACAGAGGCCGAGAATCAGAGGTCGCGGAGATACAAATGTCCGAACTTACGTCCGAACATCGAAGTTCGGACGTAAGTCGAGAGTTTGAAACCAAAATCACCCTTGTGTCCGAACTTGCGTCCGACCTTGCAAGTTCGGACACTAGTCAAAACCTGCACCGAAGATCGTCCTCGCGTTCGGTCCGAACTTACATGTTCGGACCGAAGTTCGGACACTTCAAAACTTGGAAATTAAAACGCGCCCGATACACCGTCCGAACTTACATGTTCGGACCGATGTTCGGACAAGCAAAAACTGCCGAATTCCAGAGCGAACAGACGAGCAGAATTCAGCCAAAACACCATAAACTCACACAAAACTCACGGAATGGTAAATCAGTACCCTCGGGGGTTTAGCCACGCGATTAACAACACAAAACGAAGCAAAACACCCAATCAAAACACAATTGCAAGACAGAAAGGTTAGAACAAACAGTCCCCGAGGGTGAGTAAACAACCCCGATTCCATCCCCCACTTACTTCAATTCGCAGAGGAGAAGCTATCCGACGATGCCAGCAATCAGACGAGCAACGCAGCAGAGAAACGGGCAATGCACCACTGAATTCAGCAACAATCAGATACCTCAAACTCAGAACGATCTTCCTCAAAAACTGAGACCGAAAAATAATTCACAACCTAACCAACCTGATTATGCAGAGGAGAACAATCCTGACCACAGCAGCAAGAGAGCGAGCCAAATACCACCACACTAGCGCCAGCAATTCACACCAGAACTTCAGAAGCACTCAAGAGAAAAAGGAGAGGGAGGACGTAGAAACTGTCGAGAGAGAGAGCGCTCCTCAAAATAGATCGTGATTTGCAGAAAGAAATAAAATGACTTAACCTTCCTTAATTAAGCCTTACCAAAATAAAGAGAGGGAAAGACCTCCTTGTCCTCATCCTTTAATTAATTGCCTCCGACGTCCCAATTACTAAACACGGCACCACATAATAATTAATATCACAAACCAGAATGTTATGTAACGAAATCTGAAAAACGAAAATACGGAGTATTACATTGATGACTCACTGCTGGAAGGAATATTATTCCAGGTTTTCTTTTTCTTTTGATCTGTATGAGCATATGTGTGAGAGTAGGTGGAATAAAATTTGAATATACATCTGTGAGTTCCTACCGGTTGGTGTCTTAGCTTGTGCAGAGATGAGTTGGAACAGATAAGATTTAATTCCCTGTAAAGCTTCTGCACATGTAGCTGATATCTTTGAGAGTTAATGGGGTAAATGATGAAGCAATACTCACCTCTGTCCATGCGTGATTCATCTGTTAAATGATGGATGCAAAGGAAGGAGCTGATGAAACTGGAACCATATCAACCCTTGTCAGGATTTATGTTTCTTTTAGTCTTTCTTCCTTTCCCTGCTTTCAGTTAGATGATTAGATCACACACATGATGGTCTTTCTACATATTCAGTTTCTGATGGATTGCTTTGATCTGTAGTATTGATTTTTGAAAGGAGTAGCTTTGTTTGGATGCGTATATATAAAAAAAAATGATGATCCATACTCTCTGTTGTAATGTATCCTTCATGGTAGGAAATAGTAATGAATCTGCTCTTCTCTTTGTTTATTGTTACCGAAGTTTAAGATAAAACTGAGGTCCTGTGTTGTTCTTGTTACAGCAACGCCATCCTTGTGTAGTGCATATGTATACAAGTTCTCTGCGGCAGCATGCATGCAACTGAGGTTGGCTTCTGTGAATGAAGCAACTGAAATGAAGAGGAGTGTTGTCTTGGGTCTTATATCTCCATTAGGTGAACGAGACAGTAGCCTGAGAGTGTGCTTAAATCATGCTACTGAACGAGAACCTTCCTGCTGTAATGGAGTTCCTAGTTTTGTCAGTTTGATTGCAAATTCACCGTGAGTGTAGAGAATGACGAAACAGAGTATACTATTAGACCATGTACTTAGGCTTTTACTCTGTACGCTTATAGTATGTATTCTAGGTTACTCTCAATGTATTTTACTTAGTCAGTTAGGCGGTCCATATAAAAGGGACGCACCTTATTCTAGTATGATATACATTAGTACTAAATGTACTTATACACTCTCTGCCTCTGTTAATCCCAATCGTATAATCAAGAACCGCTTTGCTAATTCTGCTAAGTTCAGCATATACATGCTTCTTGTCTCGCCAGCTGAAAAGAACGAAGAAGGAACGGAGCTTGTATGCTCCCTCGTCAGGTTGAAGAGGATGAAAGAGTCGAGCATGTATGCTCTTTATTCACCAGTTAAGGAGAATGACAGGTGCATAACGTATGTTCCTCGTTCAGGTGAAGAAAACGTGGAGCAAGTGTGCTTCTGTTCACCAGTTAAATTGCAAAGAACGTAAGTGAAGAGATTGACGGAGACGTGGAGCTGTTGTCGATGCAGAGGAACGTCAAGAGCTAGAATCGGGTGCTCCATCATCTCCGGTGGGAATATATGGCAAGTGCTAGCGGACCTGATTCTTTCGTCTCTTTTTTTTTTTATTTAATACATGTATTCTATAGCTTTATTCATAGGTGTATACTACAGCTTTTAGTCTATTTGATTAGTACAATACCCACCGGTATGCTTTACCTTTTTCCTTGTTTACAAGCGTATATATATACCCAGTATATTACCGATTGATTTACTTAGTGGTAGCTATTGGTCACAAGTCATTAGTACGGCTTACTTTATGTTCTAAATCAGTGTACAAAACCGGCTGTATGTATATATACAAGCTACAGATTTTGTTTTGAGTTTAATTAAGCATGTATGTACCGGTATTATGTGGTGTATTGTTACAGATTTTTTTTGCTTGATTAATGCATAGATATACTACCGTATCATATAGTGCATGCTGCAGGTTTTTGGTTGCTTATATGCATAGATATATATATATATGCAAATGTTGAATGGTGAAGTGATTAAGATGGACTACAGATGTTGGCTGGACAAACACTTGATTTAGCAAATATCAATCATGATTTTTTATCCATATGAGATCCTACAATCTTGTTCTCTTTTACCGTGCTACTGCTACATTTTGTTCTATCATTGTTGTTCATAATGTGCTTTGTCCAGGAATATAATTGATGGAATTATTCCTTTTTCTTTGTTTTTTATGACAGATGTCTACAAGCTCACATACATCAAGGACATAGCTCACATGCATCAAGGACATATGTGTTACCTTTAGCAAAGGTTCATTAGTTATGATAGAAGCTCATATTTACTCAATATAGCTGTATGTGTTAGATGTTTTACATATTGGAAAGTTGGAACTCTCTAAGAGTTTGTCTAATACAAGTGGTATTGTATGAGTGATATTCATTAACTTCATGTTTGTATGGATAAACATATACTATACATCAAGTTCCTAGTAATAAAGTTCACTTGCTTATGATCTCAAATGTGTAGTCTTCTTATATTTGAAGAAGCTGGTAGCTTGTAAGAATGGAAAAAAAAATGTTTTGTCGGTTTGGTAGCTTGTAAGCATGGAAAAAAATGTTTTGTCGGTTTTACCAACAGAAAAAGCGTTGGTGAATGTCACTAATTTCTAATATGTTATGTATGTTGGTAAAAGTTATACTAATAGTTAGAAACTGTTGGTATAAGATCTAATACCAACTACGACGGATGTTTTATCCGTTAGTAAAGGTTTACAGTGACGGTGTTTGTACCAACGGATATTGTATTTGTTGGAATAGACATTTTGGGTTTATACCAACAGTTTTTTGGGCTTTTCCAACAGATTTTGACTGTTGGTGAAAAGCAATTTATTTGTAGTGCTAGTTTCATGAGGGGTTTAATGCCCGTTAATGTTCGTACGTAAGTGTTTATACGCGTATGTGAAGACGACATTATTTTAGCATTTGTGGATCGAACGTCGTCGTTTTACGGGTTGCATAAACGTTCGTATTGATCTTTCCTTGTTGTCGCTCTCTCCATGGAGCATGTTATGTAAGGAGTTTGATCATCATTAGTAAACGTACATGAGTGTTTGTACGAGGACGTTAAGACGTTAGTGAAATTATGCCCGTTAGCGTTTATGGTAAAACGACTGTTTTTCGTGACGTTTGCATGCGCACGTGTAATCATATTAATTTACATAACGTTTGCGTGCATAGATTAGCATGCGTAACTAAAATGATATGTTTCTAGATCAATTCTTCATTATTTAATAATAAACAGGTATTAATTAGATTCGAGGTATTTCAATCTACCCCCCTTAAAAAGGACTTCGCCCCGAAGTCTCATATCTATGTTCAAATGGTTGTGGGGAATCAAGTTCCACTAAGCATCCACAACTCAATTCTATTTTAGGGATCGAGTTCCAAGTTTCACTACTTCTCAGTTCGTAGTATATATTCAATCATAACATACAGTATAATGAGCATGAAAGGTCATCACCAAAAATAACTTTAGTGCAGTGCAACGTAGTGCACGTAATTCATTCATAGCAGTGTAGCATAGTATAGATCATGCAAACATGGAGTCATTCCCATATAGTGTAACGTAGTACACGTAATCACGTAGAAAACGAAGTAGCTTCGGTATAGTGTAACGTAGTACACATAAACCTTTCATGCCAGTGTAACGTAGTACACATCATCAAGTAAGAGTTCATAGAATCACAAAGTCATACTTGTAAACACACAAATCACAGTGCAACAGTACAACAGAAGTGTACTTCCATGCTAAAAATGCTAAAACGCAGTAGGCTCTCCCCCCCTTAAAAGAGGGGTACGCCCACGTACCCTAGACTAGCATAACTTGTCTATAAATAGTGTGCAATCTTCTCTCTTTTTGAAACTTATGATTAGTTTAAAAGATAGCAGCTCCCGGCTGTAAGATTTTAGGTGGTATGACACATATTTTTGGCTAAGATACGTTAATACGTTGCATTTCCCTTGAGCTAAGTAGATAATTTTAACTGATGGGACCACCGCTTCCGTTGCGCGACTCATATTAAGTAATGTTCAATTATTTTGGAATAGTCTTAAATGCGCTTCATAGGTGGTATATTTAAGTTCCTTTATGTTCACATGTTGGTGAGTTGGGTTCATCATTATTTTCGTTTGATTGTCACTGTTGATTCTGACTGGACTTTTGTCCTTTTACGGGGTATTGCCCCTAAGAATCTATGCATTCTCTGACATGTTCTATTCTGCATGATTATGCTTTTATATTTGAATCCTGTTGTATGGGTGAAGGTGATTTACTATCTTGTTTGTTGCCGATATTATTCCATGTCTTGTTTAGACTGTCGGATTGATGTGCCGCGTTATGCCACTGCTTCCGATCATCTTGTCACTAAGTAACTGTTAGTTGCAGCATAGCTTGGTATTCTTCATTGTATATCTTGTTACTGTACGTCGGCTTCCAATAATATTGTAAGGTTTGCCCATCCTGTGATGCTCATGCACATGTCATGTATCTTCCATATCCTTTTTTGGGCAAATCTACTACGAGGTTCTTCCTCTACGTGGCATATACTGTAATACAGTTCGCCTTCCATTTGATTTTTCATCATTGAGTTCTTCTCGAGTTTCACTTGATTGTTTTGTGCCTGTATGCTTATTTCTGATAGCTGCTTATGACGGTGATTCCACTAAGATTCTTCTCGTCAATATTCTGAGGTGTCTTGCTCTTTATCAAAGTTGATTCTATTTCTGTGTTCCTCCCGCTAGTTGCCTTCGCATATGGGTATCTTCTTGATATATATCTACTCACATGTCCAATTTAGGATTATTCCTTGTCAAGTCCATAAGCTCTCGCACGTTTAGTTGAAGCATTCTTCCCTCCATGTGTCCTTTCCCGATTGGTTTACTATATAAATTCTTTATTGGATAGTTGTAGCGTCCTGATAATGGGGTTCATCATCTTTGTCGGTGTAGCCGATGCATTCAGTGGTTCAGCTGTTGTAAATGTATAGTTGTAGTATTCTTGTTGGTCTTGACTTTGTCTTCTTTTCGTCACCTCTTGTAGTTGTAACCGTCGGCGTTCGGGTCTTGAATAAATACTGGGGTATATTAAAGTTCTTCTCTTTGACCTTCAGGTCATCATCCCGTGGTTCAGGTATTTGGGTTTACTGTTACCATACTCGGTTTCCGATCTCAATATAGAGTATGAGCTACGGTCGAGCCGTGCATCTTGTTTATAGTATAGAAATTTCCTGTTATATCGGTTCACCAATTGTCGGTAGTGTTTCTAACAAGGTACAGTTTTCCCACAATTTCACATGTTCTTGTGGTTTATGAATCAACTCATGTGAGTATTAGTATAACGTTTCTACTCTTTATATTCTACCTCCCTTACAGGTAGGTTCCCGTTTAATATACGGGTTTGCATTCATAAAAAAGGACATGAAAGTCTATCTTTCCCTTCAGATGGTAATATGGCCATATTTAGAAGGTAGTTTGAGAATACACCTATTATAGGTAATTGTTTCTTGATCCCATATTTAATTTATTACATGGTTCATGGTATAATAACTGTTAGTATTTCCTTCACGTTGAGTATTTTTCCGACATACGCGGAGTGTTTTAGCTATTAAATCTCTCTTGGATAGCTTGCTTAATTTAACTTTTAACTTTTAACTTACATCCTCAACATCTAATATACTTTATTAGACAGATTTTAGATTAGACTTATGAACAAATATTTACTTATCACAGAGATATTGGTGACCACTTGTAGGGAGTCTCAAGAATCATCCAACCCTGCCGGGGTCAGCGTCAGTGTCGAACTATCCCTCCACTCCATTTTGTGTTTGGTTTTCCCTTGATCTGACCAGGATCAAGTTCGACCTCCCACGTCAAATATCAAACAACCACATAATTGCAAGTTTCCAAATTTTATCTTATCAAGACTTTGCGACGTGGTGATTACAACATTCTTCCTTGACTGTTATACAACTACTCTAGTAACTGTTGTAACTTACTCTTGAAACTAGTGTATTCCTTAATCCCCGGAATTAAATTCCTCTGATCAAATCATTAAGCGGGGAAGCCAGTTTTCCTCTTGGCATAAAAGATAAATTCTTGTTAAACATCTAGACACATACTGTCTATTAATTATTTCAGCAATCATTTGACTCTTAAGCACATCATGCAAGCAATAAATTCAGTATGGACTTGGATACTTTGAAATTACTCTTCTTTTTAAAAGGCTTTATCTATTATTTAACTTATCAAGGCCTGATTGTTGCCTAGACTTGGTTACCATCACTTGGAATAAAGACAGTCATTTGGAATAAGACTCCAAGAAAAAGTTTTTATAACTCAATCTATAATTAAGATTCCATAAAGTATTAATCTCTCCGCCTTAAAACTTGGCCTTTTTCTTGTTATATTTAAGCTTCATGGGTCAGGTGAATCATATGTTCAACCTAGGTTAAATATCTTCTATTAATAGTACCATTCCAAACTAGGGGTTCCCAGTCTGAATCCTACAGTTTGGTGACAAGACAATCAAGACTTATGGTTCATTTCTATCTCTCAGAAACGTGGTTAATCCACAACTCAACGGCTTCCAAAAAAAATAGGCCGCTTAGGTGTATAAAATAGAGGATTTATAATCATAGAGTTTGGTATACATTGTTAGGAAAGTTCGCGTGTAAAACGCTTGTTACAAGTCAAGGGGTATGTTCTCCCCCCCTTAAAAGTTTAACTCCACTCACCCTTGGTGTATATCTAATTCAAGCTCTTAGTATAGCTTACACTGCCTCTATAGAGAGTTATTTGTTATAAAAATTTATACCACATTGGGAGGTAATTTTCATTTGTTCTCAGGTGTTCTTTACTTACATTCTCAAATTGAGCTATCATGGAAGACATACGCTCGTATAAATCCATAAGGATAGAGTAGGACATGTGCCTCAAAATAGGGTAGGTATATTTTATGATACTCATCCCTATGAAATATATCAATAAAAATTTATACCACATTGGGAGGTAATTTTCATTTGTTCTCAGGTGTTCTTTACTTACATTCTCAAATTGAGCTATCATGGAAGACATACGCTCGTATAAATCCATAAGGATAGAGTAGGACATGTGCCTCAAAATAGGGTAGGTATATTTTATGATACTCATCCCTCTGAAATATATCAATACTCCTCAAAAGTTTTAGGTTTATAACCTCCCAATTATATGTATTTATATATAGCACTTAGTATTGCTATTTTGGTAGTTCTCCTGACTTCGGAATATACGGATTCAAAAAGTTTGTTCTTTTCTCACTGTTTATTAGGAGTCCAGCATTGTCACTGTAATGATACTAGCTGAGACCCTTTTTCATCCCGTGTCTATTTACGTTGGATGATTGATTATATATAGTGTGTCACTGTTATGATTTTCCTTGATATTATCATTGGTTATGTATATATATTTTTTGTAGGACTATACTGATAGTTATATCTCAAGGTTTCGCACGGTCTTCTCGCGAAGTTAATAAGGGATTTTAAGATTTTCCCGTCCCGCACTGGGCAGCAAGCTCAGTGCCTGGGTATCCCATAAAATTCAGTGGTTTCTCTTTCCGTGTAGGTCTTCGTTCTCTTTTATTTGGTTTACTGGAGCAGCACTTGTTGCAGCAAGTGCGCCATGCAGGTTGGATCATCATGCAGTGTATGTCCATTGAGATATACTCTTATTCCATCATCACTGTATACTTGGCAGTATTGTCAGATTTTCTGGTTGTCATCGGTATAGCGTCACTATTATTCGTCGCCAGCTCCCGTGTAAATGACAGTTGGCGTCGTACGGTCTTCAACAAACCCTTCCGCCAGTTCAGGTAGTCTTAAGTATTTGTTTTAATTTATGTATTCCATTTTATGACATCTGCTCGTTATTTAGGCAGGTCATAGTTTGTAGTTACTGTAAGTTTGAACAGTTATTAACGCCCTTCGGCGGACCAAGTAAAAATTGACTTCCTATTCCTCACTGTTCTATCACACACCCTGTATCCCAAGGCTAATTTTGGTTGTACTCAGTTCTCAGAGCGCAACTACGCTCTGATACCACTTTTTGTAGCACCCCAACCCGAAATCCAATAACTTGTACAATGACAGCTCCCAAAAATAGCTAGAAATGCAGCGGGAAATATATACATAACAACGGGTGGTGCTACAGTGCCGCTAGTCAGCCATGTGACTAACAAGGCTAACTCCAAAATAACTTACAAATGCTACGGTCTGAGCGCTGAATACAAACCTCGTAAACAACAAAGATAATAATAAAAGTACAGTACTTGTAAAATGATTCCGGTGGTAACAGTCCCCTGTCTTAATTCTACCCCGCCTACACTCGGTCGGGTAATCTCTTCATTCTTCAGGTACCTGGAATTGTTTAGCCATGAAATGGCTCAGCAAAATAATTTGCCGGTATGAAAAACGTGCAGCCCACAAGCTACTGGGCCACACCAACTATTTTGTCGAATACATGCAAGTCATTTTTATAAAGCTGTAAATAAGCATCATAACATAATCATAACAAGCATCCATACAAGGACAACAATGTCACATAGAACAAGACTTCAGAAGGTCAAGTTAGATGGACTGTAATCATTTGATAATAGTCGGGTCCACACAGTGGGACTGACAGATGTATAAGAGTATGTCAATATAGTGAAGGTATAGTGACCTCGTTAAAAGAAAGGTGGGTAATTAGTCCCCAGAAGATAATGTAGTTAACTCCTGTACTTAAAAGAGGTGGGAATCGAACCCTCGAGAGGAATGAAGTCTTCCTCTCCACTTGAACTGTTCCGGTACGCAGCCGGTGAGTCACATAGTGCACCCAGAACTCCCGTCTTGAACTATTCCGGTACGCAGGTGAGTGGCATAGTGCACCCAGAACTCCCGTCGTGACGTAAATTGTATAGGAGATGACCTGTGACAGGTACAACTCCAGTAGCATGCATGGCCAGCTCCAACTGGGCTCCTCGTTCTCGTAGTATAGAATATATTAGATGTCACTCAAGGACGTTAGTGTAACACCCCAACTCAATCCAGATGTGGTCTCGCAACTTAACAGTATATTATAAACATGTCACAGCGGAATTCTTTACAATCCAGGACCTTGCCACGGTCTGACTACAGAATATACCGAACATTAGTACAACAACCTTAACCAATTACATATCCCTCTTACAACCCCCTCACGTCCTATACATCTTACTAACTCAATTGCCATACGAGTGTACATGCACAACTCGTAGGCCACACTTAGTCCTTAACACTTCTACTCCTTCTTACTCTCGCGACAGCCGCCTCCTGATGTTCACCTGTGTAGTAAAAAAAAGCCCCCGAGGGGGTCAGCACGAATGCTGGTACGATCCTCTCATGGCCCCCAAGCTAACTTGGCTACGACGACTAATTGTCGATAGCATGGAGGTTGATTAGATGCACAACATAATAGAAAGTGCAGTAAACAACAACTCAGATATGAACAATCAAAGTTCACACACAATGAACGACTTAAATGCGTTCCCTTAATTAGAGAGTTAATTATTCAACTCCTTAAGTAATGTTCCCTCTTAAACTTAGTCCATCCTTATCTCACCTCAATCTTAGTCTTATCTTAATCTTAGAAACAACCATCCTTTAATAAGGAGTGGATGTAGCTTATCTTAATCTTAATAATACAAACCACCTCTAAAAAGGAATGGTTGCAACTTACCTTAACCTTACCTTAATCTTAATAATACAAATCATCCTTTAAAAAGGAATGATTGTAACTT
This sequence comes from Limonium bicolor, assembly GCA_023374045.1. Taxonomy (NCBI): domain Eukaryota; kingdom Viridiplantae; phylum Streptophyta; class Magnoliopsida; order Caryophyllales; family Plumbaginaceae; genus Limonium; species Limonium bicolor. Next base: position 86,814,517 of record CM041781.1, on the reverse strand, counting down.
ATCTTAATCTTAACTTAATCTTAATCTTAATAATACAAATCATCCTTTAAAAAGGAATGATTGTAACTTATCTTAATCTTAACTTAATCTTAATCTTAATAATACAAATCATCCTTTAAAAAGGAATGATTGTAACTTATCTTAATCTTAACTTAATCTTAATCTTAATAATACAAATCATCCTTTAAAAAGGAATGATTGTAACTTATCTTAATCTTAACTTAATCTTAATCTTAATAATACAAATCATCCTTTAAAAAGGAATGATTGTAACTTATCTTAATCTTAACTTATTCTCAGAATACAAACCGTTCCCGGAGGGGAATGGTTGTAGCCTAAGTACAAACCTGGGATTTAGGTGATCCCAGCACCATGTTAATGCCACCTACCCTGGACAGGAATCCAGCGTAGCTGAGCCGGCAACCGGCCCTAGGCTACAAGTCCGAAGACAAGTCCTTAAGCGGAGGGCGGATCTGATTCAGATACCGTCCCCCTTTTCCTTAGCATGCATGACCGGAGATCGGTCCCGGGTTTCCTCACTCAAGTTCCAGTTAGTAATAGTCTCAAGACCATGTTTGTTGGTTAACCTCTTTCGGTTTATATCAGACCCATATTAGGGTGTGTTCCTTAGCCTCACTCAATTCCTTACTAAACGTTAGTTAGTAAGTTCTCACGGTATGTTGTGTTAGTTTTCAAACATCACACAACAATACAATAATAATAATATTCCGGTTGCATGCTTTATCTTGTTTAGTGAGCACACAAAAACAGATAGCACACAAGCCGAGGGACACCTCGTTAGCAAGCAGGTCACAAGAAGAACTGTACCGTTCACCGTTGGTCGTTCGGTTGCTTACTCTCCTCCGGAGTCCCAACCCCCAAGTCCTAAAACATTCATACAGTTTTAGGTTGTTAATCACTTAACTCAATTCAACTTACTTATCTTACTTAACTTACTTAACCCTTAATGATCCCAACCTAACACCTCTTAAGTCTTACAACTTAATCTTGCAAACTTAATCTTAAACTTTTAAGTTTATTCTTAACTTAATCCCTCAGGTCTTTATACCTCTAATCATTATTGCCCCCTTAATGGGGTACCATTAATACCACTAAACTCTCTTAAGGTTTTTTTTTTTTAAGTGTTAAGGGTCGACCGACCCACCGACCGACCCAACCCCTGAGTCGGTCCATTACAGAAACTCTTCCGTCTTTTGAAACCCATCCGACCGACCCAGAGCTAGACCGACCGACCCAAACCCTCTGGGTCGGTCCATTGCAGAACCCATTTTCCTACATTAAATCTTTGCCCGACGACCCAAAGCTAAGCCGACCGACCCAAACCCTCTGGGTCGGTCCAGTCCAAAGACATTCCGGCTGGCTAAACATGGCCCGACCGACCCAAAACTGGGTCGGACCCTGGGTCGGTCCACTACAGATTTTCCTCTTAAATTGCTCTTTCAATTCCAAACTCTTCCACAAGTGTCCTAATAGGTCCAACACCATCTTGGCACTTTAAACCCACTTTATAACCTCCACCAACTCATTAAAACAACTTCCAAAGATCTTCTCAAACTTTTACTCAATCCTTGCAAAAACTCCTAACACTGTTAGTTAATCCCTTTTCTTTCCAACATGTACATTATGTCTAAAACTTCAACTAACCAAAGGTTTCATTTCAACCCATATAGCTCCTCCTTAACATCACTACATTACATCTTTGCTTTGCTCAATCCTTCCAAGGTCATCTTGCATGTCCATGCACAATTTCTCTTCTTTTCATTCGTTACTCAACACTCCTAAACTCTTGAGCTTACTTATACATTGATTTCCATTACCTTAACACCTTAACATGGTTCTTCATTTACCCTGACCATGTAACACCCTCCTTAGACATTTCCACCTTTTATGCATCTTATTCACCATTCTCATGATCATGCTCTCTTTTACATTCCCAGTCATTTTCCTTAACATTTGACAACATTCTCCCACACCTTTCTCTTCCAGATTCTTGCACAAGTCTTACCACTCCTCATACCATGACTTTGGTGTGTTCAATACACCCATCTAAACTCTAACTTCCTCATAGACCATTCTAGGTCATTCTCATCCTCAAGAACTCTTTAGTTAACTCCTTTCCACTCAAATTCTTCCTAATGACTCCTAGTAAATCCTAGGTCATATTAATTCACCACCTTCACCTAAACACTTATTTTCTACTCAAATTTCACCATAGCTCCTCTAGTATATTCTCGTGCCCAAATGCATTGTTTTTCTCACACAATAATCTCACACACACCAAGTCCTTTCTCATCACAATTCCTCATCCAAATCAACTCATTCTTAATAACTCAATATAGTGCAATAATCTTAAATTGCATAGCACTAAGGCTCTTAAATGACATGGCTCTTAGGCCCTTAAATGACTTAAACTTAAACACTGAATTTCCCACATAAAGCTTTAAACCTGCAAATACACTCATCAATCTCTAGTAGTTTATGCTCTTAAAATCCACCTTAAACTTATATTACTAACTCATTCTCATTAGCTCCTTTATCACAAGTTCATAAGCTTGTTTAAGTTCTTTTTCTTAGGTTATATAACCCAATACACAATGTAAGCTCTAAGCCACATTGGTACTTATCTAAAACTCATTCCTTAATCTTAAACCACCATTAGGTAAGCATTTTACCTTGTTTTCTCAAGCTTATCTTAATCTCCTCCTTAGACCTTCTTCTTGCATAGATCTCGGCCACCACTTAAACTTCCCTTGCCAATGTTCTAATCAATATTCCATGACTCATATGAGTACTAAACAATACACTAACCTCAAGGAATAAAAACCTAGGTTAGAAATGTGTTCTAAGGCATAAAAGTGGATGATTACCTTTGAAGTCTCAAAGTAGACTTTGGCATTGAATGAAATAGGACCTCCACTAGTCCTTGGTGAATAAATCAAGCTAGAACAAGGCATAAAAAACATAGCCCCATGAGAAGGAATTTTCGGCCATATAAGGAAGATGATGGAAACTTGGTTTTCTTACATATTCTTTACCTTAAGAGAATGGAGAAGCTAATGAGCTCTTCAAACTTGGTTTTCCTCCATCAATGGAGTTTTCTCATGGCATCAAACTTGAGCTTTGCAAGATTTGAAAAGATAGAAAGATAGGTCTTGGCCTAACTAAGAGAAATATGTGTTTAGTTTTTGATTTGGAGCAAAGATGTACACTTGGTGAGCAATTGAAGTTGGAGCACCCATGATGGAGCTCTCTCGGTTTGGAGCAAAAGAGAGAAGAAGAAATCGTGGAAGGAAGGAGAAATGAAGAGAGAGAAGAAGAAAGGTAGCTTTAATGAAGATATTTTGCTTTTTAAAGCAAATAGTAACTTCTTACTTTATCCTCTTCTTTATAACATTATTTGACTACTCATGGTGACTCATCCTCCCTTAGAAAACCGGCCCCCTATTAATTAAGGCAATTCATGGTCTTGTTTGACCAACTAATTAGACTTAAGTGATTAAAACTTAAACTAGTCACTATTTGGCACTATTCACTAATCAGTGCACATATTTCTGAAAATTTTGATTTCCCATTGATTTAGGCTTCCTAATGTGATACTAATTAGTACACATTTTGATTAAAGAGTAATGATGGACATTTAGCCACTCAAGACTCAATTCTAAGACAATTTCTCAAAAATGTGCTTTAAGACTTCTTAAAGCACATTTTGTGTTTTAACTTGTTTTCAAGCTTGGTTTTCTTTGCTAATTGATTTAAAATGACCATTAGGATATCACTAAGGTCTTATCATGATATTTGGGTACTCACCCAAGTCTCTCCAAGCTTAGAGCACGTTTTTGCCCTGATTGCCTTTAAGGCACTTTCTTGTGTTTTCCTTGGTTTAAATTGTCTACCAATCTTTCTAAGGCATATTTTAGCCTTACTACATCATGATTTGATGTTTACTTAGCATACTTAGGTTTGGGGTATTTCAATCTACCCCCCTTAAAAGAACTTTGTCCTCAAAGTTCCCATGCATCTTATCTTATTAGAATACATGTCTTACCTCATTCCTTAGATCATATAGATCATACTTATGTATACTTAAACTCATTGGATCATTAGATCCCCACATGCCTATTCTTAAATATCACACAACAGCTCACATGTATAACACTCAAAATTCTTTTGTTCCTTTTGATGATTAAACATTCACATAACTTCCAACGTATTCTCCCATGTCACCGGTCCGTAGACAATGGCTCATTCGTCCTCGTCACCATGGGCCAGAATACAAAACACGCTGCTCTCCCCATGTCACCGGTCCGAAGACAAAGGCTCGTGCGTCCTCGACTTCATAGGCGAGACTCAGTAAAAAGGTAATCCTTTTTACGAGGTCATGTGAGGAATAATTCCTCTAATTAAAAATACAAGAAACTCCAATTTCATTTTATCCTAAGGCCTCTATCCTTAGTGTGATTTAATTGTGACCACTGGTAGGGAGTTTCAGGATTCATCCTACCCTGATGTGATCAGCATCAGTGTGGAACCATCCTTCCACTCCAATTTGTGTTCAGTTTCCCTTGATCCCTAGAAAATCAAGTTCCACCTCCCACGTCATTTTCAAACATCCAAATAATTCACTCATGTCCAATTTTCTATCTTTTTAGTTCTTCCTAATCATAATCAATACATCTCCAAAGTGTGGACTCAGTCCATCAAACATTCCCAATTCATCTCTTAGTAATTACCTCAAGACTTAAATTCCTACTAAGTTCTATAACTGTCCCATACCAATTCTCACCATCTTATATCTCATAGCATTAAAATTTCCTTCCTCATACTCATATCAATTTGTATCTCATAATGTTATCTTATTCTTATCTCACACATAGTCTCATATCGACTAATACCTCATATATTCCTTATTCCTTAATCCTCTTCCTTAATTCTCTTAACTTGTACTCACACTGGAGTTAACAAGATAGGTACTTAATATGTATGGTATTCACATCTTCTGTGTGCAATTACCATGATTTATCTCAAAATGTTTATGTAAAACATATTCTCAAATTATTTTGTGCTATGCACACCGTAGTTTATGTACTCAGTACGTAAACATACGCTAAGCGGTTTTCGCTCTACCCCCCTTAAAATGGATTACACCCACGTAATCAGCGTCACATCATCTTTGAACATAAGTTCAAGATGTCTAATTCTCACCAAGCATTCTAGCTTCCACGTCATCTATCTTACTTATAATTCGATCAGAAATGACTTAGTCTCTGTATCGAGGATTCTTAACGGTACCTATACTGTTTCCTTAACCTAGTTTGGTCTGATCTCAAAGGTAGTGGTCTGCTAGCTTCCGCTGCGCGACTCTGATAATCTTAGGCGTAATTATCTCAATGGACACGTGTTATCTTTATATATACACGGCCTTAATGAGTTGTAACTCATCTATTTATTCTCCTTGAAGATCTTATGCTCATACTCTTAGTATTTTCTCGAATGTCTAAATTGTTCTCCCCAACTGACCTTTGGTCTGAGGATGATTCTTAATCTGAAACTACTGTTTAGTGCATATCGCGCTTTACAGTCTTAATCCCTTACATCTTAAGACATGTCCAATGTCTGTACTTAACAATTCGTGCTCTTCGCACTTCATAGTCCTTAATTATCTGTTCTTTGGTTCCTCTGTGTTGCTGGTTCAACTGAATTCTTCTCTTCGACTGTTTGTGGTAGTAGCTGCCCTTGTCTGATCTTGTGTCGTTGTCGGTGGTACGGAGTCGACTACTTCCCGTGTTCCTTACACCACTCGTTCACATGCATGGGGTACCTTACTGGTACATTACTACTTACCCAACTAACTCATAAATGAGCGTGTCAGGCCTGCAAGCCCCTGTGGGGTGCAGTCGTCCCACGTCTCGTTTTAGTAAACTCATAGTGTCCGTCACACGTTTAGCTATTGCTAATTATGAAGTATTCTGTTGTCGATCTCCTCTTTCATCGTTCCATAATAACATTTATTGTTCTTCTTGAAGTTATTCAAGGGAAGTCCATTATTGTGTTCTTGGGTATGGTATGCTCTGGCTCCTTTCTTTTTTCCGTATTGATTCGGTCTCTTAATATCTGAGGTCTCTTTCCGTAGAGCCTCTTATCTTGTTTCTCATATTTATGCTACTAGGAATGCACTTCCAGTTCCTTAAGGAATGGGTAGTGTGCTTCCTGTGAAATCTTACCTAACCAGGTCCAGACTACTGGCAACAATGCACAGTTCGTCTACCATCTTATTTCCTTACTTATATTGGTTTTAACTCATAAATCTAATTGCCTCGGTGTCAATATCTGACGGCTCATTCATAATGGTCGCTTTACTGCGCACCACGACTTAATCCACCTTATAAAGCTATTGTACTCACGACCACTACTACCGTGGTAGTTGGCCCTTACCATGTTGCCCATTGATGGTGCAACCTCTTATTCACTTATTCTAATGTCTTACCTTATACTCAATCCCTTCTTGGTGTAAACACACTGGGAGTTCTTTCATTCCGGTATTGGCGGTTGTCGTACCGTGTTGTAAAATAGTTGGCTCTTGATATGAAGATGTTCTTTCCAATCTCAGATTCGTAAGTAGGCTAATTCCTTTGCTTTCTTTCATCCTTAGTGATGTTATCTACCCTGTAGTTTAACTGATTACTGAAGAAGTCATCCACTGAATCGCAAGCTCTTCTGAGCATTGATTAATTGACGTGCCACAATGTGCAGTCACAATGTTTATATCTGACCATTACTAATTCTTACATCCTGGGTGTTGGATATGGGGTCTATCTGTGCGACCTTCCTTATTACTCAAGTGTATCTGGTATGTTCTAAGGTAATCTCAAGTTTACAGTTTCCATTCCCTAACAAAAGCGTATTGCATCTCTAATAAGTGAAAGCCCTTTTTGAGGGGTTTATTCCCACTCTTGGCCTCACAACAAGGAGAGGTATCCCCACCCTAAAAGGCATGGTTCATTCTCCGCCCCTGTCCTTAGCATTATCTCAATATTCTCTTTGGTACCCCTTTCTTGGTAATGTTCCTCCCCAATCTAAGTTATAGGTTGGTAACCGTTCATATCTACAAATTGTAGTCCCTTCGTGGCTTAAACAAGCTCTCTTATAACTTACTGTGTCTCGGGCTCTGATGTGGTTAACATCCTTGGCTCGTAGGCTCTTAATGCTTAATGTCTCAGTTCATTATTTGTACTCTTACTCATCTGTAGGTTATCCTCATAAACTTCTGGTCCCTTGGAACACCATCAATCATTAGGTTACATACTAAATGTAGTATCGGGTTTTATGGTAAGTTGTTACATCCTACTTCCTGCTATGGAAGTTGTTCAGGTGATCTGAGGTTACTTAATGTCTTTGACAATACTGTCATTTTACTAGACTTATGTCTTTTGGCAATTAAGGATAAGTTCGTATTAGGCGTTTGCCTTACGGTGTCCAAGTTGGATATCATCCTGGCATCTTATACTTCTATCTCAACGCTTCGTTCAACTTCCGTTGACTACGCCACCCGTTGATGATCAATCATACTTGGGTGTTAATGAGTTAAACCAACAGTATTAACTGTCATTCTTCAGTTTGATCGGCTCGACTATGCCCACTCTGTGGGGGTAGTCCTCTGAGCTTTCCTTTTCCAGGGTTGTACGACTTTAATCCTTAGTAGGTTATAGCTTACGTTTATTTCTTTTATCCTTGTTTTCTGGGTTTTCCAACATCTTCATTGAAGAATGTTGTTATTGGTACTCTTAGTGGTCACTCTGGGAGTCTTATCCCGTTTTCGTTGTAAGTCGATGCTTCAACAGTCTCAATAGTATCTTATAATACATCCCTTGTATATCATTGCTTATATAGTGTTTTTGCTCGCGATACCGAGCAATCTCTTAGGTTTTCCCCTTGGAGTTTGAGATTGGTGTTCTTACCGTACTGTCGGTTGTTGTTGTAGTGGGTTATACCGTTGCTAGTATTTATATGGTTTAGTATTTCGTCTAAGCTCAGCTCCCTGCTGGCTGATGTGTCGGTTCATCTCATCATGGTCAGGCCGTCAGGCCCTTCCAAGGTCCTATTTTTTCCTGTTCTTATGGATTTACAATCCGGTATTAATATATGCTACAACTGTAGCGTTCTCCTATTTCGCCTTGATGGCTTTTCGTGTGGCTTAACCGTGGTAGCACTTGCTATGGCAAGTGTGCCATGCAGGATGGGTTATTGGTAAGGGGTACATCGGTAGTGATATTTCCTTCTAATTTCCATGTAATTGATAGTCCTCGGGACTCCTTCAATAATCTCTTATTTTGGATAACCAACCATCCGGTAGTTTCCTTGTTGTTTGACAGTACTGTCATTTATCAGGGCGTTCCTCTTTCTGAGGGAACCCCTTAACATTTTCTTATGTCTTAATCCTCCCTCCTGTCTCCACACGTTTTGTTGTGGTTACTAGGCAACGGTTTTTCCTTTAGGCACTACATTGTAGTCCTATTCCGGTATACAACTTGTATGAGTTCCTATCATCGTCCGCATTATGTTGGCCAGGTTTTGTAACCTTCCTCATTGTATGGGGTTTGGAGTTCCCGTTTCTAACTGGACTTTCCAGTAATCTCAATCCTCAAGCTTTGTATTATCCCACTGTTATGCTCACTCGGACCGCTGTCCGGTACTCATGCCTCTTATCATTTCCTTATCTATTGCACGCGTAGTGCTTTCCTTACCATTGATATCGCGGGTTATTTCGACTGCGTAGCATGTCGACCCATGTTGCCGGTAATTACCGTTCTTTTACCGGTAAGGTTCCATTGGTAGTGCCTGTTTCGCCGATGCGCTCCATTAAAAATCTCCCAGTTCTCCTTAACTGTTATGCCACAAGATGTTTCTCGTATTACTTACTGTTAGGTAACTGCCAGATCGGGTTTCCACGAGTAAGAGAAGGCTTTCTTCTCTCTGGCGTTTGTTCCACATATTCAGGGTTAGGGATGTGGAGGGCGGGCCTAGGTACTATAGATGTCCGGTAAACACCGGGAAGTCCTGACTAACGCACCTCTCACTCTACCTCTTAACCCTTAACCCATAACTCAATCTCAACCTCAATATTCTCCTAAGTTCGGTATTTCTTGTCTTCAGAGCGTAACTACGCTCTGATACCACTTTTTGTAACACCCCAACTCAATCCAGATGTGGTCTCGCAACTTAACAGTATATATATAAACATGTCACAGCGGAATTCTTTACAATCCAGGACCTTGCCACGGTCTGACTACAGAATATACCGAACATTAGTACAACAACCTTGACCAATTACATATCCCTCTTACAACCCCCTCACGTCCTATACATCTTACTAACTCAATTGCCATACGAGTGTACATGCACAACTCGTAGGCCACACTTAGTCCTTAACACTTCTACTCCTTCTTACTCTCGCGACAGCCGCCTCCTGATGTTCACCTGTGTAGTAAAAAAAAAGCCCCGAGGGGGTCAGCACGAATGCTGGTACGATCCTCTCATGGCCCCCAAGCTAACGTGGCTACGACGACTAATTGTCGATAGCATGGAGGTTGATTAGATGCACAACATAATAGAAAGTGCAGTAAACAACAACTCAGATATGAACAATCAAAGTTCACACACAATGAACGACTTAAATGCGTTCCCTTAATTAGAGAGTTAATTATTCAACTCCTTAAGTAATGTTCCCTCTTAAACTTAGTCCATCCTTATCTCACCTCAATCTTAGTCTTATCTTAATCTTAGAAACAACCATCCTTTAATAAGGAGTGGATGTAGCTTATCTTAATCTTAATAATACAAACCTTCCTCTAAAAAGGAATGGTTGCAACTTACCTTAACCTTACCTTAATCTTAATAATACAAATCATCCTTTAAAAGGAATGATTGTAACTTATCTTAATCTTAACTTATCTTAATCTTAATAATACAAATCATCCTTTAAAAAGGAATGATTGTAACTTATCTTAATCTTAACTTAATCTTAATCTTAATAATACAAATCATCCTTTAAAAAGGAATGATTGTAACTTATCTTAATCTTAACTTAATCTTAATCATAATAATACAAATCATCCTTTAAAAAGGAATGATTGTAACTTATCTTAATCTTAACTTATTCTCAGAATACAAACCGTTCCTGGAGGGGAATGGTTGTAGCCTAAGTCCAAACCTGGGATTTAGGTGATCCCACCGCACCATGTTAATGCCACCTACCCTGGACGGGAATCCAGCGTAGCTGAGCCGGCAACCGGCCCTAGGCTACAAGTCCGAAGACAAGTCCTTAAGCGGAGGGCGGATCTGATTCAGATACCGTCCCCCTTTTTCCTTAGCATGCATGACCGGAGATCGGTCCCGGGTTTCCTCACTCAAGTTCCAGTTAGTAATAGTCTCAAGACCATGTTTGTTGGTTAACCTCTTTCGGTTTATATCAGACCCATATTAGGGTGTGTTCCTTAGCCTCACTCAATTCCTTACTAAACGTTAGTTAGTAAGTTCTCACGGTATGTTGTGTTAGTTTTCAAACATCACACAACAATACAATAATCATAATATTCCGGTTGCATTCTTTATCTTGTTTAGTGAGCACACAAAAACAGATAGCACACAAGCCGAGGGACACCTCGTTAGCAAGCAGGTCACAAGAAGAACTGTACCGTTCACCGTTGGTCGTTCGGTTGCTTACTCGCCTCCGGAGTCCCAACCCCCAAGTCCTAAAACATTCATTCAGTTTTAGGTTGTTAATCACTTAACTCAATTCAACTTACTTATCTTACTTAACTTACTTAACCCTTAATGATCCCAACCTAACACCTCTTAAGTCTTACAACTTAATCTTGCAAACTTAATCTTAAACTTTTAAGTTTGTTCTTAACTTAATCCCTCAGGTCTTTATACCTCTAATCATTATTGCCCCCTTAATGGGGTACCATTAATACCACTAAACTCTCTTAAGGTTTTTTTTTTTTAAGTGTTAAGGGTCGACCGACCCACCGACCGACCCAACCCCTGGGTCGGTCCATTACAGAAACTCTTCCGTCTTTTGAAACCCATCCGACCGACCCAGAGCTAGACCGACCGACCCAAACCCTCTGGGTCGGTCCATTGCAGAACCCATTTTCCTACATTAAATCTTTGCCCGACCGACCCAAAGCTAAGCCGACCGACCCAAACCCTCTGGGTCGGTCCAGTCCAGAGACATTCCGGCTGGCTCAACATGGCCCGACCGACCCAAAACTGGGTCGGACCCTGGGTCGGTCCACTACAGATTTTCCTCTTAAATTGCTCTTTCAATTCCAAACTCTTCCACAAGTGTCCTAATAGGTCCAACACCATCTTGGCACTTTAAACCCACTTTATAACCTCCACCAACTCATTAAAACAACTTCCAAAGATCTTCTCAAACTTTTACTCAATCCTTGCAAAAACTCCTAACACTTGTTAGTTAATCCCTTTTCTTTCCAACATGTACATTATGTCTAAAACTTCAACTAACCAAAGTGTTTCATTTCAACCCATATAGCTCCTCCTTAACATCACTACATTACATCTTTGCTTTGCTCAATCCTTCCAAGGTCATCTTGCATGTCCATGCACAATTTCTCTTCTTTTCATTCGTTACTCAACACTCCTAAACTCTTGAGCTTACTTATACATTGCTTTCCATTACCTTAACACCTTAACATGGTTCTTCATTTACCCTGACCATGTAACACCCTCCTTAGACATTTCCACCTCTTTTATGCATCTTATTCACCATTCTCATGATCATGCTCTCTTTTACATTCCCAGTCATTTTCCTTAACATTTGACAACATTCTCCCACACCTTTCTCTTCCATATTCTAGCACAAGTCTTACCACTCCTCATACCATGACTTTGGTGTGTTCAATACACCCATCTAAACTCTAACTTCCTCATAGACCATTCTAGGTCATTCTCATCCTCAAGAACTCCTTAGTTAACTCCTATCCACTCAAATTCTTCCTAATGACTCCTAGTAAATCCTAGGTCATATTAATTCACCACCTTCACCTAAACACTTATTTTCTACTCAAATTTCGCCATAGCTCCTCTAGTATATTCTCGTGCCCAAATGCATTGTTTTTCTCACACAATAATCTCACACACACCAAGTCCTTTCTCATCACAATTCCTCATCCAAATCAACTCATTCTTAATAACTCAATATAGTGCAATAATCATAAATTGCATAGCACTAAGACTCTTAAATGACATGGCTCTTAGGCCCTTAAATGACTTAAACTTAAACACTGAATTTCCCACATGTATAAGCTTTAAACCTGCAAATACACTCATCAATCTCATAGTAGTTATAATGCTCTTAAAATCCACCTTAAACTTATATTACTAACTCATTCTCATTAGCTCCTTTATCACAAGTTCATAAGCTTGTTTAAGTTCTTTTTCTTAGGTTATATAACCCAATACACAATGTAAGCTCTAAGCCACATTGGTACTTATCTAAAACTCATTCCTTAATCTTAAACCACCATTAGGTAAGCAGTTTACCTTGTTTTCTCAAGCTTATCTTAATCTCCTCCTTAGACCTTCTTCTTGCATAGATCTCGGCCACCACTTAAACTTCCCTTGCCAATGCTCTAATCAATATTCCATGACTCATATGAGTACTAAACAATACACTAACCTCAAGGAATAAAAACCTAGGTTAGAAATGTGTTCTAAGGCATAAAAGTGGATGATTACCTTTGAAGTCTCAAAGTAGACTTTGGCATTGAATGAAATAGGACCTCCACTAGTCCTTGGTGAATAAATCAAGCTAGAACAAGGCATAAAAAACATAGCCCCATGAGAAGGAATTTTCGGCCATATAAGGAAGATGATGGAAACTTGGTTTTTCTTACATATTCTTTACCTTAAGAGAATGGAGAAGCTAATGAGCTCTTCAAACTTGGTTTTCCTCCATCAATGGAGTTTTCTCATGGCATCAAACTTGAGCTTTGCAAGATTTGAAAAGATAGAAAGATAGGTCTTGGGCCTAACTAAGAGAAATATGTGTTTAGTTTTTGATTTGGAGCAAAGATGAACACTTGGTGAGCAATTGAAGTTGGAGCACCCATGGATGGAGCTCTCTCGGTTTGGAGCAAAAGAAGAGAAGAAAAAATCGTGGAAGGAAGGAGAAATGAAGAGAGAGAAGAAGAAAGGTAGCTTTAATGAAGATATTTTGCTTTTTAAAGCAAATAGTAACTTCTTACTTTATCCTCTTCTTTATAACATTATTTGACTACTCATGGTGACTCATCCTCCCTTAGAAAACCGGCCCCCTATTAATTAAGGCAATTCATGGTCTTGTTTGACCAACTAATTAGACTTAAGTGATTAAAACTTAAACTAGTCACTATTTGGCACTATTCACTAATCAGTGCACATATTTCTGAAATTTTTGATTTCCCATTGATTTAGGCTTCCTAATGTGATACTAATTAGTACACATGTTGATTAAAGAGTAATGATGGACATTTAGCCACTCAAGACTCAATTCTAAGACAATTTCTCAAAAATGTGCTTTAAGACTTCTTAAAAACATTTTGTGTTTTAACTTGTTTTCAAGCTTGGTTTTCTTTGATAATTGATTTAAATGACCATTAGGATATCACTAAGGTCTTATCATGATATTTGGGTACTCACCCAAGTCTCTCCAAGCTTAGAGCACGTTTTTGCCCTGATTGCCTTTAAGGCACTTTCTTGTGTTTTCCTTGGTTTAAATTGTCTACCAATCTTTCTAAGGCATATTTTAGCCTTACTACATCATGATTTGATGTTACTTAGCATACTTAGGTTTGGGGTATTTCAATCTACCCCCCTTAAAAGAACTTTGTCCCCAAAGTTCCCATGCACCTTATCTTATTGGGATACATATCTTACCGGTAGAAAGCAGATAAACATCTTACAACAGATAGCACACAAGCCGGTGTAATCCGGTAGAAAGCAGACTGCAAGAATTCCATACCGTTCACCGTCATAAATGCTAGCGTGAGGATTCACGCCCGTCCTTTAACTCTCCTAGCTTTAATTACTCTGGAATACAACGCTGAGATTTAGTTTAACTATCATTCCGAACAAACTCATTATTTCTTAATAGTGTTTACCCCGTAATAATAACCCTGGTATCTTGGTTAGGGTTTTATCTTTAGTTGTTCGACTTCAAGGTTAGACAACTAATCTCTCAAGTACTTTTATTACTAATTTGTTGTATATTGTTACAACTTGGATAATTTAGATGTTCTCTAATACGCATATATATATATATATATGTATTTATATATTTATGTGTGAGTTTGTGCGCGCATATACACCTTATAGATTGTATTTTCTATGTTTTGATCACTTAGCACTAATTTAATTCCTCCCAATAGTCAAATATTCGTTAGAATATTACCTCCAAAACAATTTGACTATATAGTGTTAAGTCTAAACCGGTAATCATTTTTAATACTTAACGATTCTTTTAAAATCTAAATAAATGTTTATCATTATTTATAAACTCTAACGAATTTATTTTAAATTCCAAGGTCGTTAATCATTTTATTGCCTTAATCACCACTATAACACACCCCCTATTTCTGTTCAACAACATTATCTCCTTACATGAATGTAAATGTAACATATAATTCAAACCTTGTTACTTATATACTAACTAACTAGCTAATTTTAATTACCACCACCCACCTTAACGTAGTCACTCACAATCGATTTTACTCCAGTCAATATACTACACCACAGTTAAGTTTTCTTTTGGCCAATTTGCTTAATTAATCGACTTAGCATGTGTATGTAAACGCACGAGTACTATCGGTTTTCACCTGTAAATTTTCTCCCGTTTTGCTCAAAGGTGACAGAATATCGGTTTCAGTACCAATTCCTTATCTATAACTTGACAGAAACGACTTAACTTCCTATTGTAATGTTTGTTACCAGTAAAATACTGCAAAGCCAAGTGGCGTATACACATATATATATATATACATATATGTACTATTTGCAAACTTACAGAAAACAGAGTGTGGAAAATATATTACCGGTTCCAGCAGCATGCTTCAGTTTCGTTTCCGTTTAAGCGACCGAGTGCATGCTTCTATCTTGCTACCTCAAAACGCAACATAGGAAGGAATGGTGAGTGTGAGAGGAATGAAGCAGAGAGGAGTTCTGGGTACTATCGGTTTTGGTTTGGAAAGGAGTAGGCTCTGTTGAATTGAGTTTCAGAGACACGCATAACAGGAGAGGGTGGGAGGTAGATCCGAAGTTAATGATCTGTGTCGTGGGAATAAAAGGAATGAGCTGGTGCAGGCTTGTATGTTCCTTTGCCAGAGTACGAATAACTAGTGCCAACATGTATTACTCTAATCAGTCATATACGTGGGGGTAACATGGGAAGATTGCAGCCATTTGAATTAATCAATTGAAGACAAAGGAATGTGGGTTGTTAGGTGGGTATTATCCTTTCATTTTCTGTTCAGCACTTAGCTGTCTTTTTTTTTCCTTGATGACTCACGGCTGGAAGGAATATTATTCCAGGTTTTCTTTTTCTTTTGATCTGTATGAGCATATGTGTGAGAGTACGTGGAATAAAATTTGAATATACATCTGTGAGTTCCTACCGGTTGGTGTCTTAGCTTGTGTGCAGAGATGAGTTGGAACAGATAAGATTTAATTCCCTGTAAAGCTTCTGCACATGTAGCTGATATCTTTGAGAGTTAATGGGGTAAATGATGAAGCAATACTCACCTCTGTCCATGCGTGATTCATCTGTTAAATGATGGATGCAAAGGAAGGAGCTGATGAAACTGGAACCATATCAACCCTTGTCAGGATTTATGTTTCTTTTAGTCTTTCTTCCTTTCCCTGCTTTCAGTTAGATGATTAGATCACACACATGATGGTCTTTCTACATATTCAGTTTCTGATGGATTGCTTTGATCTGTAGTATTGATTTTTGAAAGGAGTAGCTTTGTTTGGATGCGTATATATAAAAAAAAATATGATGATCCATACTCTCTGTTGTAATGTATCCTTCATGGTAGGAAATAGTAATGAATCTGCTCTTCTCTTTGTTTATTGTTACCGAGAGTTTAAGATAAAACTGAGGTCCTGTGTTGTTCTTGTTACAGCAACGCCATCCTTGTGTAGTGCATATGTATATACAAGTTCTCTGCGGCAGCATGCATGCAACTGAGGTTGGCTTCTGTGAATGAAGCAACTGAAATGAAGAGGAGTGTTGTCTTGGGTCTTATATCTCCATTAGGTGAACGAGACAGTAGCCTGAGAGTGTGCTTAAATCATGCTACTGAACGAGAACCTTCCTGCTGTAATGGAGTTCCTAGTTTTGTCAGTTTGATTGCAAATTCACCGTGAGTGTAGAGAATGACAAAACAGAGTATACTATTAGACCATGTACTTAGGCTTTTACTCTGTACGCTTATAGTATGTATTCTAGGTTACTCTCAATGTATTTTACTTAGTCAGTTAGGCGGTCCATATAAAAGGGACGCACCTTATTCTAGTATGATATACATTAGTACTAAATGTACTTATACACTCTCTGCCTCTGTTAATCCCAATCGTATAATCAAGAACCGCTTTGCTAATTCTGCTAAGTTCAGCATATACATGCTTCTTGTCTCGCCAGCTGAAAAGAACGAAGAAGGAACGGAGCTTGTATGCTCCCTCGTCAGGTTGAAGAGGATGAAAGAGTCGAGCATGTATGCTCTTTATTCACCAGTTAAGGAGAATGACAGGTGCATAACGTATGTTCCTCGTTCAGGTGAAGAAAACGTGGAGCAAGTGTGCTTCTGTTCACCAGTTAAATTGCAAAGAACGTAAGTGAAGAGATTGACGGAGACGTGGAGCTGTTGTCGATGCAGAGGAACGTCAAGAGCTAGAATCGGGTGCTCCATCATCTCCGGTGGGAATATATGGCAAGTGCTAGCGGACCTGATTCTTTCGTCTCTTTTTTTTTTATTTAATACATGTATTCTATAGCTTTATTCATAGGTGTATACTACAGCTTTTAGTCTATTTGATTAGTACAATACCCACCGGTATGCTTTACCTTTTTCCTTGTTTACAAGCGTATATATATACCCAGTATATTACCGATTGATTTACTTAGTGGTAGCTATTGGTCACAAGTCATTAGTACGGCTTACTTTATGTTCTAAATCAGTGTACAAAACCGGCTGTATGTATATATACAAGCTACAGATTTTGTTTTGAGTTTAATTAAGCATGTATGTACCGGTATTATGTGGTGTATTGTTACAGATTTTTTTTGCTTGATTAATGCATAGATATACTACCGTATCATATAGTGCATGCTGCAGGTTTTTTGGTTATTATATATATATATATATATATATATATATATATATATATATACCACCGTATTGTATAGTGGTATATTAGGCAGATTTTAATCTTGTCCTAATAATATATACAAATGTATAAGGTAAGTATATTAGGTATCGAGATTATGTAACATAAGTTGATACATTGTTTAAATGTGTATAACAATTATTTTAGCATTTATAAATGTTTAGGCAATCGTAAAATATTTACATTGCTCGTTAGTATTTTTCGCATTTCATTTTTTTTTACAATGAACGTTATTGTGTATCGAGTCGTATTAGCGCTTGTACATATTTTCCTGGATGACGCTCTCTTAATTGAGCTAGTTTCATGAGGGGTTTAATGCCCGTTAATGTTCGTACGTAAGTGTTTATACGCGTATGTGAAGACGACATTATTTTAGCGTTTGTGGATCGAACGTCGTCGTTTTACGGGTTGCATAAACGTTCGTATTGATCTTTCCTTGTTGTCACTCTCTCCATGGAGCATGTTATGTAAGGAGTTTGATCATCATTAGTAAACATACATGAGTGTTTGTAAGAGGACGTTAAGACGTTAGTGAAATTATGCCCGTTAGCGTTTATGGTAAAACGACTTTTTTTCGTGACGTTTGCATGCGCACGTGTAATCATATTAATTTACATAACGTTTGCGTGCATAGATTAGCATGCGTAACTAAAATGATATGTTTCTAGATCAATTCTTCATTATTTAATAATAAACAGGTATTAATTAGATTCGGGGTATTTCAACGAGTGGTTAACTAACTCAAATAAATATCTTACAACACCTAGTTAGCTTCCTAGGTTGTTCTTTCCCATAACAACACCTACACACTTTATTTCTACTAAAATTTTGCCATAACCTCCCACATTATTTACACTGCCCCAAAGCATCACTTCTCATCTAATTCATCTCAAATATAGCCACACCCATATAGGGTCCTACCAGCACATAAGCTCAATCAAAATTCACTAAATCAACAATATAGCTCATAATCTCAAATGCAATGGGACTTAGGCCCTTACATCAACACCATTTCACATTTCTCTCTCAAATCAACCAAATACATTTCAAGTACAAGTTTTTGGTTTCATTCCTTTAATTACCCATCCCAAGTTATAAAATAACCAAAATAAGCATTAAGGTTGATTTCCTACCTTAAGCTCATAACTTCCCCTTTTCTTTTCCAATCTCTTCCTTCTCTCTTCCTTGATCAAAATCGGCCAAGTTGGCCATCCACTTGCCAACCTCAAAACCAATACCCAAATGGCGAATTAGGCACTAAACATTACTCCTAGACTTATTAATTAAGCTAGGTTAGAAGGAAAGGTGCTTAAAGCACAAAAGTGAAGAATTACCTTGAAACCCTAAGATGGGCTTTTGGTCATGAATAAAAGGTGGACTACTAATGAGCTTTTGAAGCTTTAATAAGGCTCATTCAAGGAAGGAAAAACAAGGGAAATTGGGGAGTCAAAACCGGCCATACAAAATATGAAGGGAAGAGTGAGTTTTTATGATTTTTCTTACCTTAGAACAATGAAGAGGCATCCAAGCTCCATGAAAGCTGATTTTCTCTTCAAATAGGATATATCCATGGAGATGAACTTCTTCCTTTTGAGATTTTAAAAAGAGGGAAGTGTACAGCTTGGTGAGAGGAACACAAATATGTGTTTTGTTTTTTGGAGCATTTATGTGGCTTGGAGAAGTGGAGGAAGGTGGCTGCCATTGGAGGCTGTTGGAGCAGCTCAAAATTGCCAGTAAATAATGGAGGAAGGAGGAGAATACGGTGGGGGAAGAAAGAATTGGAGAGAGAAGAAGGAAAAGTGAGGAAAGAGAGGGAGAGAGTTACTTTTCTACTTTTCCATTTTTCTCTTTTTACTTTCTTCTTCTTCTTCTTCTTCTTATTTTAACTAGCTAGGTGTGTGGGTGTGTGGGATGATTTACATTATAAAAACCGGCCCCTTATGCATATGAGCTGGAGTGTTTTTCGTCTTTTACAGAAAACGCTCGTTAATTTACCCAGTTTTAGCACTATTCACTAACCGGGCCCGTTTTCCAGATTTTTCTCGTTTCTTTAATTTTAATGGTTCTTAAGCTCCCATTAATATTAAATTATAGTTATATAGTCAACCATAATTTTTACGGGTCTATTTGACCACTTAAAGTCACGTTTTCAGGTTTTCTCGAAAAACGTGTTTTAAGACTCCGTTAGTGTTTCAATCCATTATTTGGATCTGTTTTCTTTGGGAATTGTTCCCACATATAAATCAGGCCTAACGAAGCCTTAGGAATTCATCTAGGACCCTTGTCGAGGTCGTATTCCTCCTAGGGTCACTTAACGCTCCTTTTTGCGTTTTCCGCTTTAAGCGTTTTCTCTTTTCTTTTGGTTTTATTTTCTTCACCAATATTCTTTAGGCACTATTAGGCCCTTAAATACCATATTATAATTATTTAATCACCTTATTTAAGTTCGAGGTATTTCATAGGGTTTCCAAGGTAATGACCAATCTTAGTGCCTTAAGCATTTTCAATTAATGAGTTGAGTGTTTTACTTAGACTCATTTCCCTTATTCGAATGTTGGAATTGGAATTGGGCAACTACATTGCCCATGGCCAATTTTGAGTCAAGAGAAGTGGAGAAGAGGAGAATTGAAAGAGAAATTTGAGAATTCAAGGTAAGAAACCTACCTTAATGTTTATTCTAAAGTTTTAGGATTTGGGATGGGTTAAATAAATGAATGAACCCAAATCATGAGTTGAAATCTGAACCAGAAAGGTGCATGGTTGTGATCAGGAGGAATTTTTGAATTTTGTTTGAACTAAGGGCCTTGGAGCCTAGAGAATTGAGATTGTGTTTATATTTTTGATTGATGAGATTTTGATTGAGTTTATGTGCTGGTAGGACCCTTTATGGGTGTGGTTAGTTTTGATATGATTTAGGTGGAAATCGTGCATTTGGACAATGCTAGAATTGTAGGTAAGTTATGGCAAAATTTCGATAGAAATTGAGTGTTGGTAGGTGACTAAATAAATGGGAGAACCTAGGTGTTCATAGGGTTGCACCGAGTTGATTAACTACCTTGAAATGGTAGTTAGGGAATGGATGTTTGAGTATGCAAAATCTGTAGCAAAATGGTATAAGAATGCCTTGGAATGGCTAGGAAGGAACTAGTGTGTAAGACCTTGAAGATAAGGAGTGAACTTGAGTAATGAGTTTGCAATTGGTTAGAAAGGATTTAGAATGGTCAAAATGGGGGAGAACAAGAGGTAAGCTGTCAAGAGGAAGTTTAGAAATGTACAAGAGTGCAAAATGCAAAAGGCGAGAGTTGAAAATTATGGAATTTAACAAGGATTGGGATAAGGATTGGATCAATTATTTAAGAAGGTTTAAGGAGTGTTTTAGGGTGCTAAAACATGTTAGAAAACATGTTGAATGATTAGGAAAAGATTGGGTGTTAATTGAGGTAGGTTTGGAGTTCAAAATGAGTAATTAAATATAGGTACTGGGCGTGACCGACCCTAGGACCGACCCTGGTAGGGTCGGTTGGCCTGAAATTTGCAAACTCGGAGCCTTCTGCATTCGACTGACCCAGGGGACCGACCCTGGCTGGGTCAGTCGAGTTGGAATTTTTAATTGGATGTCCTCTGCATCCGACCCACCCAAGGGACCGACCCTGGCTGGGTTGGCAGACTGGAATTTTTGGAACCCGATGTCTCTACACACCCGACCGACCCTGGGTCGGTCGGGTCAAATAAAAAAATGTGAGGTTTAAGTGGTAACCTATTAGGAGAGTAATGATGGTGAGAAGAAAATAATATGCACATAAGAACTTGAGCAAATTGAGAATGTCGGGATAATGGGGTAAGTACGGGTATAGTAGTTAATTACATACCGTAACGCCTTAATGTTAATGGAAACATTTGGAATGTTGTCAGTGGTTCGAGAATAACCCGAGGAACATGAGAAGACACGGTAAAGTTAATCCATAGTGAAAGGTATGATTTTCTCATGCCCTGTATGCTAACGTGGCTACACTGATTTGTGTGCTTGTGTGCCGACTTAATCAAGATAAAAGCATGAAAAATGTTCTATTGCTTGATTGTATATCTTGATGCATGATGTGTGTACTAACCACCCTTGTGTGATTGTGTGGTCTAACCTAGTGGTATGGACCGGCTCGTAGATGAGTATGGTTTGGTTAGAAACTCGTAGAAAGAGTCGTTTCTTGAGATAACGAAAATGTGGAAACACACAAAAACTATCAAACCAAGAAACGATAATGCAACCTATGAACTCACTAGAACGTGAGAGAGTGGTACGGGATTAGTAAACTCCCGATAACAGTTAGAAAACCGAATTGAAATAATCCACAAAACAAATAGTAGTGGAAGTATGTAATGAACCTCTATTTAGAGGATGATGATAGTTCAAGATATGAACATTTGAGAGAAGTAAAAGAACGATAAGGGACCATTAAACTCCCTTAGAAAAAAATAGTCGACCTACAATATGAGGAACCGACCAATATGAGAAAATGTCCCGAACATACAAGTATTTGATAAGTTGGGGAAACCCTTAAATCTCAGAATACTAAACATTGAGAAATTTCCCAAGCTGTTAGATGATATCGAGAGAGATACTTCTAGGCTAATCTATGAGATTATGAAATATCTCCGAGAGAGGAGTTTTGGGAATTTGAGTAGTCCGGTAGAGAAACGCACGTTTGAGAATTTGAGGAGCTAAGTGTATAGTTCCGTTTGATAGTGAACCTTCCCACTATGCTAGACCCAGAGTAGGGTCGAAACCCGGGAAGTAAGACTTGTATTTGAAAGCTTGGTGGTGAGTCTTGTGTATGACTCTGCCCGGAGGTCATGGGTAATGACTTAAAAGATATCCTTAAGAATTTGATAATGAGATTTGAGAATTTGATATTGAGAATTGAGATTTGAGTTAGAAACTTGAGAATTGAGCATTGAGTTGAGGATTGAGATTGAGTATTGTAGAACTTGAATTGAGATTAGGAATAAGAGAGCTTGAGTAAGAGTAACCCAAGAGAGTGGGTAAGACAAGGTATAAGTGACTAAGGCATAGTGGGGTAGAAACCCTCAAGGCCTAAGAGCTAGATGAAATAAACTAACTACCTTGATGTGTTAGTTAGTGTTTGTATTCTATGTTGAATAATGTTTGGAATATTGTACATGTACAATGTATTGATACCTTGCATGATGATTGAATTAAAATGGATCCCATGCTCTCGACAAAGTAGTCGGCGTACCCCTGTTAGCACGCGGGGTATGTGAATTTCATACCAACAATTTGCTGAGCCTCTTGGGGCGCTGTTTTTACTTTACTGGTACTTGGAGCCGAATACCGTTCGAGAGTAGGACGGGGTCGCTATGTAAGCATGGGTAGTTGTTTAAGAAATTGTACTGTTTCGTATTATGGAACTGTAAGACCGAAATGTTATCGGTAAACTTGAGAATTGTAGAGACTCGGTATAGAATTGATTTGAGGATTTTGTTGTGATTTGAATCGGTAAGGAACGTAATATGGTAGTGTTGTTTGATGGCTCGGTATATTCGTTCATCAGACCGATATTGTAATTGGATATTGTACTTGGATTTGGCCTTGTTAGTCACGTGGGTGACTAACGGCATTGTATCACCCACCGTTGGAGTAAGAATTCCGCTGCTTTGATATTGGTAATTGAGAGAGGTTAGGTGATAATGACTGGATTATTGGTAGCGGTGTTACAAAAGGGAATAGTGAACAAGAATCTTAAAGTACGATTTGGACTGCCGAGATTCACGACTCTGTTAATAGAAAGATGAAGTCGCCTCTGATGGAGGATCGAAAGGGGCCACGATTAAACCATGATTCTAGAAAGTAGTACTCAAGCAACGGATCGAAGATGAAAGAAAGATTGTTAGTGATTGAGCGTTCAGAATCTATCGACGATTGGATAGACAATTTCACCCAGCCGTCTTGATTGATCACACTGGTGGAACGGAAGCCTTTAATGACGGTGGTTTAATCACGGCTTTAACAAAAACCGTAATTAATATGAAGGCCGGAGTTAATTAACGACGTTTATTGAATTAACCGTAAGCAATAATCGATCGGAGGTAGGCGCGCCTTTTTTAGGACGGACTTTAGATGACGGTTATCAGTGAAACCGTAATCTAAAGTCCCGTGTTGACGCGCGCTTTACGGTCAACGGACTTTAGATTACGGTTTACTAATAACCGTCAGCTAAAGTCCGTCCTAAAAAAGGCGCGCCTACCTCCGACTGATGGTCAACGACGTCGTTTTCACCTGACGCCAAATATTTCCGTGTTATTTGATTTTTTCGACCACGCGTAATCTTAATTATAGTTAACGACGTCGTTTATCAGTGTATTTTAGATTAAAAATAACTTTATATTAATGTGTTACATAGTTTGATCGAATAAGACTCATGGCTTAATGGCCGTGGGTACATGAGTCAACACCATCGATCTTGAGTTCGAAACCCAGCATAGGCCAAATAATTTTCGCGCTATTTTTTTTATTTCGTTACACTTTAGATTACGGTTCTTTAGGAACCGTCATTTAAAGTGTGACTTTACATTACGGTTTTCATGTAAACCGTAATCTAAAGTCCTTTTAACTACAACATTTGCCCGTTTACTCTGCACACTGTACTTACAGTAACTCTTCTTTCGCGCTATCTTCCTCACTGAAATCGCCTCCTCTCTCCCGTCACCTTGCTAACGGCCATCGCCGCCGTCGCTCCCACCACCTTTGTCACTCCCATCGCCGCGGTCACCACCCATCTACCACTGGTCTCACCGTCGACCTCTCTATCGCGTATTGGGTATGCGATCGATTGATTGTCGTTTTTTTCTAACTTTGTTCATATACATGCATTTCGATTGCAAGTTCTAACCTCGTTTCTATCGAATCCTGAGAGTGTAATGGCAAATGTTCTAACCTTGTTCATATATTTGTGCCCAGATTCACAGTTAATTGCAACCTAGTTCGTGGGCTGATTTCTACACTACTTGCCCACTTCGGTGCTTAGTAACGGTAATTTTGCAAAGCAAACTGTAAACTGCTGTATTTATTTATTCTTAGCATTTAGTATTACAATTAATAAATAATAGTGTAGTTTTAAAAATGCTACTACTTAAAACTGCCACAGGAAAGAAAGTAAGTTCAAGTATATTACCGATTCCTGAAAATAGCTCATTTTCAACTGCTCAATCTGCTATGCTAGATGCTCTCTGTTTGATTCACAATCTGTGACAGGAATCAACAATGCTATTGTTATAACCACCAGAAAGAATAAGATGAGTTTCGGTATTTTAATGGTTCTAGAATGACTAGTTTCAGTCCTTCAATCTGAAGTACTGCAGAGAAGGTCATAAATAAACTTCATATATAGTAGAATAAGATAAGTTTATGTATGTTACTAGTTCTAGATGGTGCGTGCAAATTTGACTTTGATAAAACTGATTTGGAGACGTTAGAAATATAGGGGAGATGCTGTCGATTTTTTTCCGCGGTTTAGCTAGCATTTAACCTTGATTTTGATGAATTCTAATGTTGTCGTTTTTCATTTATGCATCAGGACTACGACTTTATTTTGGCTTCCGACCTCAACCGTCTTAGCATCGGCTAATCGTCTACCAGAGGTAAGATTTACATATATACATATAATATTTGACAAACTACCAAACATAGTTATCCGCCCAAGATATACCTAATAGAGGTATATCTTCGGCAGTCCCTGTCGGGACTGTCCATGATTGTTAAATCTCACACCTAGGGTGTGAATGTGTTTTTAATTGTACTTTATTGATTATTTCAGCAGTATCTCTTTATTGTTCTTCGAATGCATATATTATTGATTATATCATAATATCGTGCATTTGAAGAACTGTAGGGAGATGCTGCCGAAATTTTCAATAAATTACATATTAAAAACACGTTCACCGGTGGGATTTAATACTCATGGATGGATTTAGGTTGATAAGATACAAAAGTGTAAAGACTCTGCCACGGGTGACGGTATGAAATGGCTGCCTTCATATAAATAGCTAGAAGGAGATGGAACGTTCGTGGATTTACAGCGGAAATTTGGACGACAAGTTTTTAGAAGGAGTTGATAAGTTATGCACGGTGTTGGCGAACAATCTGAAACCTACAGACAAGGGATACATATTTTGTCCGTGTATCGACTGCCAAAACAATCTGAGATATCGTTGCGTTGAAACAATTAAGGAACATCTGATCCGCCGCGGTTTTACAAAAGATTTCCAAGACATAATCCGATGGCATGGTCAGAGTGCGTTCGATGTTATTAAGCCTGACGAAGGGGATAATGGTCAGGCAAACACAAAAACAGAACTTGGAGAGGATACAGTGCTGGTGATCCAGAAGACGTTACAGCGAAACGATTTGTGCCAGATTTCTGGGATATGACATTGAGACTATGCTTGAAGATGGGAAACGAACATTACTCTACACGCCAGACAAGCATGAAAATTTGTTGGATTCATCCAAAACACCGTTGTACCCCGGTGTGACCCTACAAAGTTAAGCAAGTTGAGTGTCGTCCTCAAGCTATTCAACTTGAAAGCGAAACATGGCTGGAGCGACGTAAGTTCACTGACCTCCTGGAACTATTGATTAATCGTTCTTCCGGTGGACAACGTTTTACCAACGACTACGTACTCAGCCAAAAAAATGATGTGCCCAATGGGTATGGGGTACCAGAAAATTCATGCTTGTCCAAATGGTTGCATGCTGTTTGGAAATCGGATGAATTTGCTGAAAGCTGTTCAGCATGTGGAGCGTCACGGTCACGGTATAAGAAACAACAAACTCACATCAGCGGTAGTAAGAAAGGTTCACCAGCTAAGGTAATTGTGGTACCTGCCCATCATTCCAAGGTTCAGACGTTTGTTCTCCATTGAGAAAGACACAGAGAATCTTCGGTGGCATTCAGTTCACAGGAAAAAGGATGGCAGATTGAGACATCCCGCTGATGCACCACAGTGGAGAAACATAGACGTAAAATTTCCTGAGTTTGGTAACGAACCGAGAAACCTAAGGCTAGGCTTGTGCACGGATGGGATGAACCCTTACGGTACTTTGAGTAGCATACACAGTACCTGGCCTGTGCTTTTGGTTATTTACAATCTACCGCCGTGGTTATGCATGAAACCAAGACACATCTTGTTGTCTTTGTTAATATCTGGTCCAAAGCAACCGGGCAACAAAATTGACGTATTCCTAAAACTTTGATAGAGGATCTACAACTCTTGTGGAATGAAGGGGCTACGGTTTACAACTCATTCAGTAAAGAGGACTTCAATTTGCGTGCTATGTTGTACTGCACAATCAATGATTTCCCCGCCTATGGTAATCTTTCAGGCTATTCAATCAAGGGGGCGTTGGCGTCCAATTTGTGGTGAAAACACTTGTAGCATTCGCTTGAAACATAGTGGGAAAACCGTGTATATGGGCCACCGAAAAATGCTTCCAAAAGGACATAAGTATCGAAAGATGGCGAAAGAGTTCGATGGGAAAACTGATCACAGCATGGCGCGCCTGCCTTTGACAGGTACAGAGATTTACAAAAAGTTGGATAATATTGTGAACAACTTCGGGCCGCCAACCAAAAGTGGTGAAAAAAGTGTCTGGAAAAAGAAATCAATATTTTGGGAACTACAGTACTGGCAGCATCTGGAGGTTAGACATTGTATCGATGGGATGCATGTCGAGAAGAACGTGGGTGAAAGTATCACTAGCACCCTTTTGAACATAAAAGGAAAGACAAAGGATCATTTGAAAGGAAGAAAAGATTTAATTGAGTTGGGCATACGCACAAAGCTTGGCCCGCAAGAACGTGGAAAACGCACATTCTTGCCTCCTGCCTGTCACACTCTGTCTAAAGAAGAGAAACATAGTCTGCAGTACCCTTACAACATCAAGGTGCCATCAGGTTACTCCTCAAACATAAGAAACCTAGTGTCCATGACAGATTTCAAATTAGTAGGAATGAAATCTCACGATTATCATGTCCTACTTCAAGAATTTTTGCCAATTGCACTACGTGGGATCTTGCCGGATGCTGTCAGACACACAATCACAAACGTCAGTGTCTTCCTCAAATCCATTTCGTCTAAGGTTCTTGATGTGGACACTCTGTCTAAATTACAAAAGGATCTTATTGTGACAATGTGCCAGCTGGAGATGTATTTTCCTCCATCGTTCTTCGACATAATGATACATCTCCTCGTGCATCTTGTAAGAGAGATTCTGATGTGTGGTCCTTTGTACCTTCGCTACATGTATCCGTTCGAAAGGTACATGGGTGTCCTGAAGAAGAAAATGAAGAACCGTCGTCACCCAGAGGGTAGTATTATAGAGGGCACTATCACAGAGGAAGTTGTAGACTTCTGCACCAATTACCTAGAAGGTGTCGATACCATTGGACTTCCACGTTCTAGACACGAGGGCAGATTGAAGGGTGTTGGCACGGTTGGAAGGAAACTGAAAAGAATTGACATAGACACTCTTAACAAAGCTCATTTAGTTGTGCTAAGTCATCTTGAAGATGTTGAACCATACTTTGATGAACACTTGTGTGTTTTAGAGCACAATATCCAAACATGAGTGACGTCAGACTACAAAATGAGCAGAATAGGACATTTGTCCGATGGTTCAAAGAGAGAGTGTTGTCCGATCAGTCCACGAATGTGCCTGAACTGATTAAAGTAGTTGCATTTGGACCAAATCTGGATGTAATTTCTTATGAGGGGTACGATGTCAACGGATTCACCTTTTTCACAGAACGTCAGGATCAGAAGTCAACGAATCAAAACAGTGGTGTAGAGCTTGAAGCTTATCAAAACTTATATGACGTCGGTGTCGTGGGTCATAGTCCTGTCTCAGTACAACAATCATATTTCGGTGTTATACAAGACATCTGGGTATTGGACTACAACAGCTACGAAATGTGTGTTTTCCGCTGTAACTGGGTTAACAACATCATGGCTACCGTGAGGAGGAGCATGGTATGAAACTGGTTGATCTGTCTAGAGCTACTCCCACGGTTGAGCCATTCGTTGTTGGGACGAAGGTTAAGCAGATATTTTATGTAACTGATCCCTGTAATCCTAGATGGTCTGTTGTGCTTAAAGGGAAGAAGAGGAATAGTTGGTGTGGATGGTGTGGTTGATGAGGATGAGTATGATGCAGAAGATGAACCTCCAACTGTTCCTATTTCATTGGAAGAGGCTGAGGTCATAGGTCATCGTGAGTATATACGATCAGACCATAACGAGGGAATGTGGGTTGAGAGATAATGGTGTATGTAAGTTATTACTATAAAAATTATATGAAATTACCACTCTTTTATTTATTACTTGTTTATGACCATTATGAAATGCTTAATTTAATTCAAATTGTATTTCAATCCTTGCAGGCATGGCTGATCAGGACATGGCTGATGCAGATTTCGATTTATTTTGTCGTGAGGAGGAGGAGGAAATGAGCAACGAATGGTACCGGTCCCATCTACATCTGCCGCTGCTGCTGTTGCCCCATCCACATCTGCCGCTGCTACTGTTGTCCCATCCACATCTGCCGCTGATGCTGTTGGCCCTTCCATGAGTGCACCTTCTACGAGTGCTACTCAGAGACCCAGAGGTAGAGGTCTGACCCGTGGGTTGAAACTGCAGAAAGAGGATCAGATTAGTCTTCTGTGGGACCAGTATGGGAGGTATAGTGGGGGCAGCAGGTCAGAGTTCGGTAGTATGCTAGGGACTCTGGCCAGATCACATTGCTGCATCAACCACACATGGAAACAAGTCCCGCAAGAAGTAAAGGAGACCATCTGGAAGAAGGTGCAAGAACGGTACAAGATCCCAGAAGAAGTGAAGAAGACCGTTCTTTCTTTGGTGGCCGGCAAAGCTAAATCATTCTGCCACTACTTGGTTGAGCATTGGATCAACAGGGTGCCCCCACGTGAGCCTCCGCCGTATGTTGTGTACAACGGCATGATCACTGAAGAGGAGTGGAAGGAGTTCGTTGAGCAGCACGCCACCCCTGAGTTCAGGGTATGTTGTGTGTACTCTTTTCTTAATTAATGCTCATAATCTTTATCCCTGATTTTCTAATTAATTTCCTGTTGTACTTTCTTAACAGCAAGTACAAGAACAAGCACGGCAAAACCGTGAAGCTAATCTCTACCCCCACACCATGGGACGAAGGGGATATGTGGGCAGCCTCGAGGGATGGAAAGAAGCTGGTTTGCTGACACGAGGAGGAACGAGGATGGAAGTGAATGCCCGATCGAGGATGTCTCTGAGGCGAGGAGGGTGCAGATGTACATACTGGGACGCCAGAAACGACCAGCGAAGGTCAGAGGATATTTCCTAATGCTGCGATGGAACAACTGGCTAACCAAATTGTAAGTATTTGAAAGTAGCTGTTAAATAATTTACTTATATACTCAAGTGTTTGTTGATCTTAAATTTAGTGTTAACTTCTTTGAAAATTGGACAGTACGAAGCGGCACAGAGAGGAGAAGTAGACTTACACGCTCCTCCTTCTCAAGACGACGCGCTCAATCAAATGCTTGGGAAGAAGGATCACCCGGGGCGTGTTAGAGGATTTGGGGGAGAAGTACGTCAGAAGAACGTATTCCTGCCATCTGCTAGGAAGGGTCAGATGAGTGCTGCTGAAGTCGATGCGATGGTAGAGCGTAAGTTCGCTGCTGAGCGCCAAGCTAATGGCGAGAAACAGGCTGCTGAGCGCGGGCTATCGAGGAGAGGCTGCAGGAAGCGTTGAATGCGATTGCACTTATTACTATTTAATTGTTTGTAAGTTTTTTGAACCAAAATTAATGTACTTGTTCATTTTGTTAAACGCTTTTGTTAATATATGTAACAGTTGTTACAAAAAAACCCCTCAGGGAGAGTTTGGTGATTTGACCGTCAATTACATCAAGGTTTGGTAATTCATGTATTTCATTCGTGCTGCTATTATCTTTGTACAATTGTTTTACATTTGTGAATTTTGGTGATTTAGTGCCCTACCCAAAAGGATTCTAAGAGTTGCGGGTACTACGTGATGCGGTATATGTACGAGTTCTGCGGGTACTTCCCAAGTTTTAAGAATGATATTGACAAGGTAATACGAACGCTGTCTTGTATTTAATTCTTTCGGCAGATTTTTGTGTCTTTATCTTAATCTCATTATGTGTTCCATTCCTTTTCTTGTTGCAGATTAAAGAGCATTATGCCAGATTCAAGACTTATGCTCCTGCCGACTTGTTGCATGTCAGAGAGAGCATGGCAGCCATGTTTATGAGAATGGAGTGGTAGACTAGCTAGCTCTGATGCTGTAACATATATTTTTTGTTAGTTGCTGCTCTGATTCTGTTAGTTGCTGCTGCAACAGATTATATTGTGTAACAAATTATATTTTTTGTTAGTTGCTCTGATTCTGTTTGTAATGAATTATGCTAGCTGCTGCTGTAACAGATTCTAGCTGTTGTATTGAATGTTTCTGTTGCAATTGTGCGCAGAAATGAATTGCAATTGTTATCTCTGTTGCAATTGTGTAACAGATTGAATATGTTACAGATTTTCGATCTGGTGCTTTATTAGATGTTATCTCTGTTGCAATTGTGTAACAGATTGAATATGTTACAGATTTTCGATCTGTGGGGCTATTAGATGTTATCTCTGTTGCAATTGTGCGCAGAGAATGAATTTGTTGTTGGTATTTGATTCAGGTG
Organism: Limonium bicolor; assembly: GCA_023374045.1. Classification (NCBI taxonomy): domain Eukaryota; kingdom Viridiplantae; phylum Streptophyta; class Magnoliopsida; order Caryophyllales; family Plumbaginaceae; genus Limonium; species Limonium bicolor. Next base: position 86,783,276 of record CM041781.1, on the reverse strand, counting down.
GTTCAATTGTGCAGTTTCTGCCCTCTGTTGCTTATCTGTTACAATTTGTCTCTGTTGCAATTTTGTAGATTTGTAAAAAAAAAAAAATAAAAAAAAAATTACACTTTAGATTACGGTTCTAACAATAACCGTAATCTAAAGTCCTTTGGGCGCGCGCGCCAAAAGACTTTAGATGACGGTTATTGCCAAAACCGTCATCTAAAGTGTCGACTTTACATTACGGTTATTTGTAAAACCGTGATCTAAAGTCCTTTGGTTCGCGCGCGCCAAAGGACTTTAGATCACGGTTTTACAAATAACCGTAATGTAAAGTCAATGACACGCGGGCCGGAAAAGGGACTTTAATTACGGTTTTAAACCGTAATTAAAGAAACGCCATCTTTATTGACCCCCGCGTAGATTACGGTCCAGAACCGTAATTATACACGGTTTTGGACCGTAATTAATGGGTCGCGTTCCACCAGTGTCAATTTTGATCTCGTCTTGGGAGAAGCAAGAACTTCATCGTCAAGTCCAATTAACGACGATCTGGATTCTGACAACGGTCGAAACCTAAAAGAGTAATGAAGTTTTTGTTATCGAAATACTAAAACACTTCTGATCAATCGGGGATGATAGAAAATCAAGATTGAAGAAACGAGAAGATCAAAGAAGATTGGAGTCTCAGGAATTTGGAACTTGATTCACATGACTCTTTCTGGAAAGATGAAGACTAGCAAATCTCGGTTCATAGAAGCTTTTCGATTTATAGAACTGGAGACGAAGATTTAGTCCACCGCACGGGTTACTACTTCAAGCCAAATCAAGAAGTACGACATAATTGGGATAAGACTTGCAGAATCTCATGCGAAGACGGTGACACGCCGGGTGTCATTCTGGTACGAGACCGGGCAAGAAAAAGGGAAGCAGTCGAGCTACTACGGTAAGACTGGCCACTTTCCACCTTCGGAAATATCGAATCCATCTGTGGATAATCAAAAGCTACAGGTAAATGTCAAGCTACCGGCGAATGTGACGCCTCTATTTCGGACATAGCAAGGCCTGATAGAATTGTTGGAATTGTTATAGACAGTTCCTTCCGGTAATATCATCCTTCGGGTAATATCACCCCTACCGGTAACATCATCCTACCAGTAACGTCATTGCGGGTAATTTTCTTTTATCTAACCTCGTGCTATTGTCTGATATGATATAAGATTTCTGCTCACACTTTGCCGCTGTCATAGGAAAGCTTACCTCAATAAGTTCTTCTAACCATGATCCTTGCCTCAGTCGAACAAAGAGGAATCACGCACTTTGCTTTCGCCCGATTGGGACTTAAGATATGATCTGATTTTACACCTAAAAGGTTACCGGTAAAAATATACAAATGGTTACCAGTAAGAAATACAAAAGGTTACCGGTAAGAATATATGATAAGGGGTGAAATAGTGCTATTTCAAGGTCTTTATTCACCTTCATTTTATTTGGTGCATATCTTATTTCACCACTTTATGGAGTAGTTTTGTGGTTATTAGTGAGCTTATACTTTTGACATATTTGAATAGGTAAATACTCATGTGAGTATATTTGAAAGCTTAATTTGAGGATGCATCAATGATTCGAATACTTCAGGGAGGATGTCTGCTCGCCATATATAAACACTGCGGTATCACCAATGGACCAAGACACCACGGGTACTCCCTTACTTAGAGACTCGGGTGACTCGTCCTTATCTTGGTGTAAACCTAATCGTCCACCTTTCTGGTAGAAGTTCACAATACACAAATCTGCTTTAACACTTGGAATTGAATCCGTTTCAACTTGCTGAGCAATTCCCACGGCGTGGTTAACGACCGCAAGGAACTCCTCAGGTATCTTTGGTACAATTGCTCCGTCTTCAGCTCGCACTTCTTGATATGTCTTGGTGTAAGGATTCCAGTCCTTACCCATGCACATCATCTTCAATTTCATTCTTGATCCGCTCGGGTATTCAGGTGTGTAGAAACCTCCAGGTGTTGCTCCAAGTTCATTGCATCGTCTGATGATATGGACTTGTGCTTCTGGTGTCAGGTATCCATTTAAGAGTATCATACCTGGCTGGATAACCTGACATTGCTCCATTGGAAAGTCGATGATGTCGATGGTAGTTTCTTCAGGGTTTGGTGTGGGTGGGATTGGATAACATATATCGAAGGTTCCTTTAAGTTCAGAGTTATCTAATTAGGTGACTTTCACACTATACTTTAACTCTTTACTCACACGATAATACACTTGGACTCACTAACGCATACATGCATGAAATGCGGTATGCAATCACTTATTTCACTCAACAGTTTAGGCGGTACCTGGTCTAGAAGAGGGCCCTGGCGCCTCTGACCGGTCCACCACATTCAGGGTGGCCTTGCTAGGTCCCGACCCCTTCCCCTTCTGGGAATCAGTGTGCCTCTGATATGTGGGTGGCTGGTTAGCCGTCTTCGGGCCATCAATAGTCGTTGTGGCCTTACCCTTCCACTGCCCCTTGGGCTTGTTGACTCTGCTGTTGGGGTTCCGGTAACACTCGTAGTCACGGTGACCCCACTTCTCCCAGTAACGACACTGCACGTCGTTTCCCTTGCAGTCCTTGTCGGGGTGGTCTCCGTTACACCACTTACAGTAGTAGTGGCGTTCCGGTCCAGAACCCGTGCTAGCTGCTATCACAATACACAATCAATACTTATTTCACAACTTAACAACATATACTTCAACTTGTCACACATGATTAAATAATTACCCTTAGGTGGGTAAGAGCGTAGGGGTTTCGCCGCATAAGCATATGTGAGCTTCAATGGCTCCTCAGCTGTGGTGGTCTGGGCTTGGCCCTTGTCACCCTGGTGCTGACTCTTCTGGGGCTGGGGATAAGGCTTTTTCTTCTTCTTTCCTCCCCCGTACCCTGCGGACTCTGGCCCTCGCTCGTGGACTTGCGCTTGTGTGCATTCTCCTCGTCCCTTAGACGGACAGTAATCTCCACCTTAGCAGCGGAATGATAGCACTCCTGAATTTAGGATGTCAGTCATGCCCCGCAAAACATACTCACAAACTCACCTTAATACTCACTTATGAATTACACTTATTCACATCACACTTCATCCAAATTACCTGCAAGGTAGTATACTCAGCTGGCCCCATCCCATAGCGAAGACGGTGGCTGAGACCGTTGTAGAAACGGTTTACCAGCACCCGGTTCGAGTATCCCAGGTCCGGTAACAGGTGGATAAGGCCGGTGAATACAGTGTAGTACTCATCAACCGACATCTTGTCCCCTGCCTCAGACTATCCAGCTCCAGGCGCTTGGCCTCTTGAACATGCACAGGGTAGTATTTGGCTCGCAGTAGTGCCGTGTACTCCCTCCAACCAAACTGAGGATCCGCCATCCGGTCCTCTCTCACAAGCTTCCACCAACTCTGTGCCGAACCCTTCAGGTAGTAAGCGGCAAGACGGACCTTGGCCCCAGCAGGCACATCCAAGGTCTCGTAGGCGGTCTCCAACTCGGAGATGTACGCCTCCAACTTACGAGGGTCGGTCTCCCCATGAAGTGACGGGGGTCTCAAGTCTGCCAATGCCTTGACCCAGTTGGTCTCTCGTGGCGGTGGCGGTGGTGGTGTTGAACTTCGGGCTGTTGCCCCTGCTGAATTGCAGCTACAAGTTGTGGGACCATTTGGGCTACGGCGGCCGCTACAGCTTCGGCCATAACCTGAGCCGTAGTATTCTCGCCCTGGTCATCCGTATCTCCAGTACCACTTCCGCTGCCTCTACCTCTCGGTCTACCTGACATCTGAATTCACACGAACATTATTAGCATTATGCTTACACACTTATCGGTTCCAACGGTTGTAACGTTTTCCCGACAACAAGGTATCTCCACACTTTGGTTAGTGGTTAACCTTTCCATAACTGCTCACTTAGGTAACTGTAGTTAGGTTTCCTAACTCGGTATATTCCTAAGCTCGGTATTCTAGTCATTAGAGCGATACTTTGCTCTGATACCACTTTTTGTAACACCCCTACATCTTACTTTACAACTAATTGAAATCGCAGCGGAAATAAACAACTAAACATTAACTAAACGCTTCGGTGCTACAACGCCGTCAACCACCCACGTGGTTAACAAGGCAGAATAAATACAAGTGTACCGGTCTGATGATCAGACTCCCGAGCATAGAACTAAAACCATAAATACAACATATACAATACCGAGTATTTAATTACATTCCTTCACTGTAAACCATCACTGTAAACTGTTCACAACCAAAATACATAACGCCACGGGAGCACAGGCGCATCCTGGGCCCAACATCCAAAATAAACAAAACATCTGCAGCCTAGAATCTAGAGCCACTCTGCTTCCTCGATCCTCATCCTGCAGTAAAAATATGGAGCCCCCGAGAGGGTCAGCAACCCTTGGCTGGTATGGTTAACGCGCAGCCCATCGGCTACCGGGATACGCGCAACTAATTGTCATGATAACATGGCATTCATTTTAAACATAACATAACATAATATAACATGTGGCATAGCATTATTATTGCATAGCACAACATCACATACACAGTGGATACTCTTTCCACAATAACAAACCAAGAAGGTTAAACAACATAAGAATCCTAGAGAATGATTCACTCTCATGTTAAGCTCGTTACACACACTCATTACCGTTCTGTTATTCGAACGAGTAACTTAAGTCACAGATGGTTTGGATGTAGTGACCCGAACACACCACACAAACACATGTTCCCACTAAACTGATCATAAGTCAGAATAGGTAAGCTTTGGAGGAAGCTAGCGGGAGATCAAACACCAAATTAAGGAGAACAATCTTAACAACATAAGAGTCGAATCTGATTCAGATATCTACTCTTAACTTACATGCATGACCGGACAACCGGATTCCTCACTTCCCAGTTAGCACTTGTTAGAAGTTCACGGTGGAACTTAACAAACAATACACAACAAGTGGTAAGTCATGTTAGACACACACAAGGGAAATGAGTCACATCATAACATCACAATAATATGAACAACGGTAAACTCATTACATGTTTAAGTCTTATAACGTCATAAACACACAGAAAAACAAACAACACACAAGCCGGTGTAAACCGGTAGGCAACAGACTGCAAGAAAACCGTACCTTGGTCCTTGCTTCGATTGATTTCCACCGTAGGTCACTCCTATACATGATTAATAACGTCAGTTAATTAATTTATTTAACCTCAAATTTATTAAGTGTTCAACATGTTTATATGACATGTTTTAATGTCTTAACTTATACTTGATTACCCACATTACACCCCCTAGGGTTTATTACTTAAGCCATTCTTGTTTGTTTTTTTTTTTACAAATTTTGGTCCGACCGACCTTACCGACCGACCTTACACAAGGTCGGTCCATTCCAGTGACTTCCAGGTTTGAAAATTACACTACGACCGACCATACAAACTCGGTCCCATGGTCGGTCCATTCCAGAACATATTACCGTTAAAATTTTCTACTCCGACCGACCTTGTAAGTTCGGTCCTATGTTCGGTCCATTCCCGAGAGTTTTTCCCTTTGAAAATTCAGGCCCGACCGAACTTGTAAGTCCGGTCCCAAGTTCGGTCTATTCCAGAGACTCAATCCGTACTAAAAATCCATGCCCGACCGACCTTGCAAGTCCGGTCCCCAAGGTCGGTCCATTCTAGAAACCAATTCTCGCAGGGTAAACTGGGCTCGACCGACCTTGGCAAGTTCGGTCGCAAGGTCGGTCTGCTCCAGACCCTTATTTTCCATTGCCCATTTAACTCCAAACTTCACCTCATATATCCTAGTATGTCCTAACCTCATTTGGGCACTTCAAACACACCTTAATACCTCCTTAAACACTCATAAACTCCTTTTCTAATTCCTTAAGCCTTTACTCATTTCTTCCCAAAATTCCCAACACTTACAATGTTTTCTCCTAGGTCTCTAAGTGGTGTTTCATACCTAATATGATCACTTATGCCAAAATACTCCCTCACCACAACAACATCATCTCTCAAGCATTTATTCTCACAACTAACTCCTTATGTCATTCTTGAAATCCTTTTTCAAGTTTACACTTTCTCCTTGTTCACCAAAGTTTGCATAAATCTTAACACAAGTCTAAATGACTTTGGTGTATCCCAAAACATTCATTTGCATTATAAAATCCTCTAGAACATTGCCTAGGCCCTTTTTACATCTTTAAACACCTTAATGCATGCTTCTTCCACTAGTTGAACACTTAACCATTCTAAAATTTCCTAACTTACCAAACTCATTTTAAACCCTTAGAACTTCTTGTTTATTACCTAAATTTTGACATGAACTCTCCTAGAACATTAGTAACCCAAAACACATTGCGTTCACCATTAAAAAACCAAGAACACTAAAAATCCATCAAACACATTCTTATACACAAAACTTCACTCATATAGCACTACATCACAATATAGTGCATAATTTAAATTGCATGGCACTTAGGCCCTTAAATAACATGGCTCTTAGGCCCTTAAGATGCATAAATCATAAACACTGAATTTCCCACATTATATTTGCCTTTGACCTGCAAATACACTCAACAATACATATGCCTCTTACTAAGCCCTTGAGAGCATTCTTCTAAGTCATTTCCCATTGGCTCCTTAAATCATTTTCATAAGCAATACAAGCTCTTTTCTCCTAAGACTTTAAACCACATTAGGTTAGCATATTTACCTCTTTTCCTCACAAACTTCTTTCTTGTTTCCTTGACTAAATCGTCAAGGCTTTGATTGTTTGTTAACTTCTAAACATTATACAAATGATATAATGAGTATACAAGCTTTAAGCTTCATCTCATTGTAAACCCTAGATTATACATTGTTTTAAAAACATTAAGATAGTTGTTTTACCTTGGTATTTGAAGAGAGTTTGAATATCTATCAAGAGAGGACTCCACCTAGTCCTTGAAAGGTTGGAATGAAGCTAGAACAAAGCAATATAATGAGCACCATTAATGGTGATTTTCGGTCAAGATAAAACATGGAGGAAACATCATTTTTCTTTGAGATTCCTTACCTAGAAGCAAAGGAGATCAATAATATGTAGAAATATAAGCTCAAGCTCCTTCAATGGTGGAACTCCATGGCACCGAAATGATGGTCTTGAAGTTTTGAGAAGATAGGAATGAAGAGCTTGATGAGAGGAAGAGAATGGTGGTGTTTGTTTTTATTTGACAAAATGAGCTAGGAGATACAAGTGATCAAATATGGAGTTTGTGTATTACTATTGCAAATCGTGAATGAGAGAAAGAAGAGAGGTTGAAGAAGACTTGGAACCGTGGGAAATGAAAGGAATGAGAGAAATGAGATGGTTTTGCTTTTTAGAAGATATTTATACCTTAAAGCAAATAGTAACCCTTAGTCATCTTTATTTACTTAACAAGTTACAAGAGTGGTGAGTCACCACACTTAAAAACCGGCCCCTATTATTATAAAAAGGTATTTTAGTCTTTTATGACTCATTTAATTACTTATAACAACATATGTTACAAACTAGCTTATTAAAGTCACTATTCATAAAAACAAGGCACATAGAAGTGAAATTTTTGATTTCCCATTGATGTAGACTTCCAAATGTGATACTATATAGTACACATGTTAATTAAAGAGTAATGATGGACATTTAGCCATTCAAAACTCATTTACAAGACAATTTTCAAAAATGTGCTTTAAGACTCCTTAAAGCACATTTTGTGTTTTAACTTGTTTTCAAGCTTGGTTTTCTTTAGTAATTGGTTTAATATGTTCATTAGTATAAAAATAAGGCCTTGGTAAGTTCATTAGGTCTTACCCAAGCTTATCCCAAGCTTAGAGCACATTTTCGCCCTAATTGGCTTTAAGGCATTTATTTGTGTTCTCTATGGTTTAAATTGTTTACTAATGTTTCTAAGACTCTTTTTAGTCTTAATATACCATATTTAAGTGTTTAAACAACATTCTAAGGTTTGGGGTATTTCACGGATTGTTTGAACTCTCTTGTGCTTGTATGGTATTGCTTGTTGTTGGATGGTTGATTAAACTTGAAGTTTGTATAATTCATGAAATATGTATTTGTGGATGAATCGCTTGAGTGTGAATGTGCACTGTAGTGTGACTCATAGTTGAATCATGTTTGAGTAGTGACTCGTTGAAGAGAGTTAAGTTGCGAATTAATAAAAGCGTGGAACTCTAAAACTATCGAACCGATAAACAATAACGTAAACCTTCGAACTCACTAGAACGTGAGAGAATTGTACGGGAATAAGTAAACCCCCGATAACAGTTAGAGAACCGAATTGACTTAATCCATAAAACAATTAATGGTGGAAGTATTTAAGTAACCTCTATTTAGAGGATTGATGAGAGTTCAAACTTGAACCTTGAGAGAAATAAAGTATGGTAAGGGATCACCAAACCCCTTAGAAAGATAGTCGAACCCCAATGAGAGGAACCGACTAAAATGAACAATGTCCCGAACATGAGAGTATTTGATAAGTTGGGTAAAACCTTAAATCTTAGAATACTAGACATTGAGAATTCCCTAAGCTAATTGATGTTATCGAGAGAGATATTTTAGGCTTATCCTTGAGATTGTGAAATGACTCCGAGAGTGGAGTTTTGGGAATTTGAGTAATCCGGTAGAGAACTGGACATTTGAGAATTTTGAGGAGCTAATTGTATAGCTCCATTTGTATTTGTAAGCCCGGTGGTGGGTCTTGTGTATGACCCTGCCTGGAGGTCGTGGCTAAGACTTAAAAGATGCCTTTGAGTATTGAGTATTGATTTGAGAACTTGAGTATTGAGTATTGATTTGAGTATGTGAGTATTGAGAATTGAGTTGTACTTGAGAGTCTTGAGAATTTGAGTTGAGTGGAGTATTGAGTTGAGTATTGTAGAACTTGTTGAGATTGTGAGTAAGAGTACCCAAGAGAGTGGGTAAGACAATGAGCAATTGAGTAAGGCATAGTGAGGTATAAACCCTCAAGCCTAAGTAAAGAACATATTAAACTAACCTCTTGATGTGTGTGTTAGTGTTTGCGTTCTTCATTGAACCTTGATTGTGTTGACATACATATATAATGTAATGTCGCCTTGCATGTTGATTGAAATTAAATGAATCACATGCTCTCGACCAAATAGTCGGCGTACCCTCGCTAGTACGCGGGGTATGCGAATTTCATATGCAGCAATTTTGCTGAGCCCCTAAGGGCATCGTTTTATTTTCCAGGTACATGGATGCCGATCACCGTTCGAGAGTAGGACGGGTTATTATTAAGCATGGGTAGTTGTTTAAGGTTTGTACTTGTAGTATCGTGGACTTGTAAGACCGACATGTGGTCAATAAGTTTGGGAATTGTAGATACTCGGTATAGTATGAATGGTTATTGTATTGGTATATTGTGGAATTGAAGTTTGTATTTGGTTGAATATAAATTAAGGAAATGGAATGTATCGTTGTATAGAGTACTCGGTATAAGACCCATCAACCGATATTGTATTTTGATTGTTGTAATTGAGTTTGGGTTGGCCTTGTTAGTCACGTGGGTGACTAACGGCATTTTCACCCCCGATTGTATTGGAGTATCCGCTGCTTGTGTATTGGTAATTGAGACGGGTTAGGAGATAATTGTGTGATTACCGGTAGGGGTGTTACGAAAAGTGGTATCAGAGCGAAGTATCGCTCTGATGGTCTAAATACCAAGTTTAGGAAAATACCGAGATTGGAATTAGAGACTTAGGGCTAAGGGTTGAGTGTTAGCGTGAGAGGTACGCTAGATAGGAACTTCCAGTGTGATCTGGATACCTACATAACCAATCCCGCCCTCCGGAACCCCCATTATAAGTTGGGGGAAGAACGCCAGAGAGATGGAAAGACCTCTCATACTCGGGAAAACCCGATCTGGCAGTTGTAGAATAAACTTTGTAAAGAGAAAGAACCTGTCATACGGTAGATTCCAAGAACTGGAAATCCAGAAGACGGTTCTCGTTTGACGACAATAGCGGTACTGAACGGCAGAAGATTGAAGATCCTAAATATGGGATAATGAAACTTGCGGCACCATGGGGCGACATGCTTCGCGTCGCGAGAACCATGTGCAGACAACAAGAAGGGACTACTTAACTACATAATAAGCGGGAAGGCAGAGTAACAAAACCCGAGACAAGAGAGCCTACGGATTGCAACGCATGATAATACCGTTAACGGTATACAAACCGACTAAGGAATAGTCGAGGCTGGAATAACTTCAATGCTATAACGCCAAAGGGCGGTAATACCAAAATAACGTAGTTCAGACAACTATGACAGTAATCATTAAACTTACACCAACAGGACTACGACATAGCTCCTAAGGATTTGTCAAACCTCGGTAACCACCGCAAGGCGTGGGAACGAGCAACGAAGCAAGGTACACAGAGTACCTCAAGGATCGGGAAAGCACCCGAATTATTGACAACCTTGTCAGGAACGCTGAAAGGTTACTCAGGAGATTGATCACTAAGATCAAAAGATCAAAGAGAGATCCAATAAAACCACCAGGTATGGTGATATGAAAACAATACCGTAACCGGTATTTGTTAACCTGAAAACCGACGTACCCACGCACTTGCCAAGGCAAGTGCAGCAATAACAAGGAAAATTGGGAGACTTTTGACAACCAACAAGTACTTACTAAAGTACCACCATGAAGATTGAAGCAAATGTAGGATTACTAATCCGAAGAACTTGAAGAACAAAACCTTGGAAAGGCGTAACGGCCCGACCCATATTAACGAACATACCAGTCAGTGAGAAGCTAGACTTGGTCAGTACCTAAAACATGGCAACGCCATGAAGAATTTCTTTCAGACTCAAAATTTTTATTTCAAAACCCAAAACTTCTTATAAACCACAAATCTTTCTTTTTAAACCTCACATTTTAAAACCAAATCAGAAGAATCACAGTGAGTATCATAGATGATACAAGAGGAGATGACAATAGAATACTTCACCTAGGCGTGTGACGAGCACTACAAGTGTACCCAAATACGGGATGTGGGACGACCGCACTCCGAAGGAGCTTGTGGGCCAGACAGAACCTTTTGGGGAGTGAGTAGTTAGTCTGGTAAGTGGTAACGTACCAATAAGGTACCCCACGTATGTATACATGTAGTGTACGAAACACGGGAAGTAGTCAGCTCCGTTCTACGGACTATAAGGTAAATTCAAACCGAAATAGTTGGACGCCTCGAACAATCGAAGGAACTCAGATAAGCTACAAGCTAAAGGAGTCAAGAACTTACTCCAGGAGTATGCTTAAGTGTTAAGAAATGCGAGAAGCACTAGTAAATGACCAAAGTGTCTCAAGGATTTTGAAGCAAAGGCAAGATAGCTGGATTGCATACCCATCCTAAAATCAGTAAGGCAAATGCCTGATGAGAACACATCAATGTTCAATGAACTGGATAGATACCCAGAGTGATCATATAAGGTACGGAGAATACCATTCATCACCGAAAATAATATCAACCAGTTATAAACATACGGAAAAACATCAACGGTCTACCCTAAGAATGAGAGACATTATAACCCTAAACGGGACAACTTGAAATCCAGGACCGCAATGCGGAGTAAAACTGATCATACTCATAAGTTAGCCAAAGGTAATGGCGTAACTCGGTAACACCCAGGAGCAATCCAAGAAGGGTGTCAAACTAAATGTCGGGATAAACACAAGAAGCAAATGAACATCGATCGAACACCGAAGGCATCCCACTTGACAGGGGATACCTAAATGGAGAAATGGTATTGATCAATACCAAGATTGTAACACCCCTACCATTAATACAATGCTTACCGTCCAATCTCCTTACATACCAGATACACGCAGCGGATATGTTCTTACATACTTTGGGTGATACAATGCCGTTAGTCACCCACGTGACTAAAAAGGCCACTACTTCTACATACAGCATCGGTCTGATAGACCGGAATCCCGAGTACTACAAAATCTACAATAACATTCTATTTTCCAAATACTACTACAATCTTCATTCAATACAATACTCCAAGTACAATACAATATAAACTACATACCGAGTTTGCTAGGATCCTTTTACAATTACAATACCTCCTCCAAGTTCATACATACTCACTAAGAGATTACTTACTACCCTTTTCTCACAACTACTTACTTCCTAGATACTAGGGTGTATCGCCGGCTTCTTACCTTGATCAGGTTCCCTTCGGGTACCTGCACACTAAAAACGTTCCCCCTAGGGGGTCAGTTTCGCTGCGCATGATAACCGCATATCATCAGTGAGGGTAAGTACTACGGCCGACCACTTGATCGAATACATGCAGTTCGTTTTCATACAAGCATACATGCATACATACTCTTATACACATTACAATGATACTCACGAAAGCATACATCCATACATTTCATTACATACAAGGAATACAATATACCATCAAATACTTACTTACCTTCTTCCCAAATACACATACGCAGTACATACACGATATACAATTCTTGTTAGCTTCATTGGTCCACCCGGGTAATCGGGTGGAGATTACTCGTTTACTCCATACATACACATACATACTCATACTCATACATACTACGGACATACTTACGGACTCTTACTCTTACTCATGTTAAGTCGTCGGGACCTCCGGCCCTGGGGACTACACCGTCCCACCTCCGGGATTTACTTAACTCACCAATCCGGGATGCTACCCATTTAAGGGGGTTTGGGCCGCGGACCAGTTTAGAGTCAGGAATTGCAGCCAACCTCTTGTGACTCCGCATCCTCACGCGTGGCCGAAACTATATCGGACTTGTACTCATTCCAATTTACTCACTTAAGTTAGGAGTTAGTAGTTAGGAATTAGCACAAGTCAACATCCAAGCCACAAAATAATACACATATACATACATACGAGGTACAATACATTACACAAGTACAATACGAGATTCGAATACCATTCATCATCATTCATATATTTCATGAATTATACAAACTAGTGCTCAAGACAATAATAATATCAAGCACACATAAGTCAAGCCCATGTAAGTGCAATGTAGTCCGATTCATGCATTATCTTATTTAGGTGGTCAAATAAGCACACAAATCGGGGTAACCAGATTAGGATACAGGGCATGAAGAAATCGTACCTTTCACCGTTATTTACTTATCGGGTGTTCCCTTGCTCTTAGCTCACACTCGTTCTTCGAGTCTTATTCTTGAACCTCCGGCTACATGCCAAATGGTTCTATTAATACTAAACACTACAATACATCCATAGCTATTACTTCCGTACTTACCCATTATCCCCATTACTTGGTTTAACTCGCATCCATAATTATTCCTCATACTTGTGTTCCACTTATGTACTTACTTCCTTAACATTAATGTTACATTGATGGTGTATTACTAAAGTCCCATATATATGCACATATCTATATATACATACATATGATCGTTACATTTTTTTTGTAAGTTAGGGCCGACCGACCCACCGACCGACCCAATCCTGGGTCGGTCCATTCCAGTAAGTTTTCCGTCCTCTGAAATTGTCCCGACCGACCCAGAACTGTTCCGACCGACCCATACACCTGGGTTGGTCCATGCCAGTAAGTTTCAGTCCCGTTGTCCAAGCTCCGACCGACCCACCGACCGACCCAACCTCTAGGTCGGTCGAAGTCAGAAGCTTCGACGTTCAACAATTTTTACCCGACCGACCCACGACCGACTCACGGCCTCTGGGTCGGTCCATTACAGATTGTTTATTTTTCGTTGTCTAAGCCCCGACCGACCCACGGTCCGACCCAGGCTCTGGGTCGGTCGGTAGCAGAACACTGCTACAGACTTTGTTTTTCAGTTCCTTTCTAACCCATTTCTTCCCCAATCTTCCTACATGTAATCCCACATGTTTTAGTGCCCTTTAGCCTCCTAATATACCTCATCCATCCACCAATCCCATTACTAAATCCATCAAACAACTTACACAATTTTGTTACTTCTTCTACAACACCTACAACAGTTTTTCATTCTCTAATGCTACTGATTTTTCTACAACTCCTACCATTCAATATTTCCTCCACCAATGTTACTCCTAGCATCCCAAATACCTCCTCTTACCATGCCAATTCATTTCCAAGCAATTGTACCATCTATACCCAAGTCCAACATTCACTTTACCAAGTCTTATACTCTAGTTCTTCCTAGTTCCTCCAAGGCATTCCTAGCACTCCTTGCTACAGATTTTGCATCCTAGTATTCCCTTACCACAAATACCATTCCATGGTCATTAGACATCCCTAAAATCCCCAATACACACCTTGGTTCTCCCATTCACCAAGTCATTCACAAATGCACATATTCCTACCAAAATTTTGCCATAATTCATCTACTTTTCTTACTTGGCCACACATACCAATCTCACCAAATCATTCCTATTCTAGCCACACCCATACAAGGGTCCTACCAGCAATACAAAGCAATCTTAATACATCATTATTTCCTCAAAACACAAAATCAATACACATTCACAATTCTTTGGCTCTAAGGCCTACAATTTACTTACTAGTTCCCAAATACTCAAAACTTCATAAACTCCAATACTAATACAATAGTTTAGGTTCTTTTATTTGTTTACCCATTCCCATTACTCCAATGCACTAAAATTTAACATGAGTGAAGAGCTCTTACCTTGAGCTTATAATTCCTTCATTCCTTTTTCCAATCCTCCTTTTCTTTCTTTCTTGCCCAAATCGGCCATATGGGGAATGGAGTTGCCAAACTCCATTCCCATCATCCAAACACACAAAACAATTGTAATTAAACTACTAACCCTTAATTAACACCAATTCTTTGAAGTGTTTAAGATAAAAATTCTAGGGTTTACCTTTGGAGTGTTTTAGAAGGGGTTTTAGCCCTTGGTTCAAGAAGGTGAATCCGCCACCATTGCAAGGTTGATATTATGCTCAAAAGAGAGAGAGAAAACAAGGCATTACAAAGAGGTAAAAATCGGCTATGAAGCAAAGTGGAGAAAACAAGAGTTTTTCATGTAGATTTTTACCTTGTTGGAAAGAGGAGACTCCAAGCTCCACAATGGTGTGCTTTTCTCTTTGAATGGGGAAAACCCATGGAGATGAACTTCCTCATTTTTGGATTTTGAAAAGAGAGAATGATAGAGGATGATGAGGGGAGTTCAAATATATAATTTGTTTTTGATTTGGAGCTTACATGAGGAAGGAGCATGAGGTAGAAGGTGGAGTTGCCATGGGAGCTTCTTGAAGCTCTACAAAATCGCCCAACAGAGGGAGAGAGGAGGGAGAAATCGGTGAGAGGGGAGAAATGGGAGAGAGAAGAGGGAAAAGTGAGAATGAGAGGTGAGAGAGTGTTATTTTACTTTTTGTACTTTACTTTTGCTTTTTGATTTACTTATTTGTTAACTAGTTACAGTGTGTGTGTGAGGGGTTATTTAACCCATTAAAAACCGGCCCCCTACAGTAAATTAGCTGGAATGTTTCTTCGTCTTTTACAGAAAACGCTCGTTACTTTACCCGGTTTCGGTACCATTCACTAACCGGGCCCGTTTTCCGGAATTTTCTCGTTTAATTATTTTTATTGACTATTACCTCCCATAAATGCTTAATAACCATTATTTAATGATTTATAATTTTTACGGGTCTGTTTGACCACTTAAAGTCACGTTTTCGGGTTTTCTCGAAAAACGTGCTCTAAAGCTCTATTAGCGTTTTAATTCATTATTTGGATCCGTTTTCTTTGGGAGTTGTTCCCATATATTATTTAGGACTTATTAAGCATTAGGAATCCATATAATATGCTAACCGAGGTCTCATACCTCATGTGGTTATTTAACGCTTATTTAGCGTTTTTCGCTTTTTAAGCATTTCTTTATTTCTTTTGGATTTATTTTCCCTTACCAATATTTCTTAATCATTATTAGGCTCTTAAATACCTATTAGGATAATTTAATCGCCATATTAAGGTCAGGGTATTTCAAAGATACTTAAAGGGCCTCCAGCGAGCGGAAGCGTGATGCGATGATCTCATCATGGAGCCCAATGTTGCCTCTAAACCATTTGATGGTATAAGGAGAAGCGATGCTTGTACACAGCCTAAGATGAGCGGAGCTCTAGGCAACGTGGCTAGTATGCCATGAAACTATTACGATACATAGATCCAACGGTGGAAAAACCATTGTGAACCAGATGGAAATTGCCAAGAACGACATCGGTGAGATTGTTTAATCAATAACCTGTGAGAATACCACTCGTTGTTGTAAGACCGCGAGAGCGGTGGGCATAT
Organism: Limonium bicolor; assembly: GCA_023374045.1. Classification (NCBI taxonomy): domain Eukaryota; kingdom Viridiplantae; phylum Streptophyta; class Magnoliopsida; order Caryophyllales; family Plumbaginaceae; genus Limonium; species Limonium bicolor. The sequence continues at coordinate 86,766,915 of CM041781.1, read as the reverse complement.
TCCAAATAAGAGGATGTCATTAGTAAATGCCGGAAAATACACCTCTTTCAGAGCTACTAACGTAGTGAAGCTTGAGCATATAGTCATTGCCAAGCAACAACTTGAACTAGATGAAATAGAAGGAAGCCTTGATGACAGTTGTTGAAAACCAAAGAGTAATCGGTGCAGAAGAAACACTATATGGGTACAGTGTGAATTGTAAAGTAAATAACGCTCAATGAGCTCAGAGATACAAATGGTAAAGATGGTGAAAATACATGAGCAGAAGCTAATGCAATAACGGATGCCATGGAAACCGAGTCGTAAATAAATACGAATATGGTGCGCAGTAAGCGACCAATATATGTGAATAAATCACACAATAATATGGAGTTGATGAATAAGATGGTAGACAGTAAAGCAATACACAAGGAATCAATGTTCATTCCTATTGCAATCGCATAAGAGATTTACTGCCAAGTTTTCACGCCTCTGCACTCTGTAGGACTGAGTGTTTTGGTATTGCACTTGTGCAGTAATGATCTAGTGGGATAGCTAGGAATTTGGAAAAAGGTCAATTGTGGTAAAAGTAAAAGGAAACTTACGAAGTCAAGGACCGACGCATAGAAAATGTAGGGTCATATAAGTAAAAAACGCTCTTACAGAACCAGATGAACTGGCATAATTCATAAGCTACTGACATCAGAGGAAGCACTACAACTAGTAATGGCTCAACCTCAACCGACAATAAGTCGGAGGAACCCAGTGAATAATCATGGGAGTACGAACAGTAAGTACAATAGATTTCCAGAGAACTGGATAGTAAATCTAAAACTCATTGAGTTCGCGTACGGTAAAGGAATACCACGCTTGATTGATAAACCTTATTCCTAAGATAAAAAGGGATAAAAAGGCGATGTCTAACACATTAAGAATAGCGAGAAGGGCAAACAAACCCAAGTTATCAGGGTCGCGCAGCAGAAGCTAGTGGGCCCAGAATTCCAAGGTTTAAAATATCTAGTGAATGAATGGCTAATTATCAATGCCTTGAGCCTCTAGGGCTAGAACCAAACCCGGTTTTGAGTTAAACAAACTCCAATGAGAATTCTTGGTGCAGGGACTAACCGACAATACGGTTAATACCCTTTGACCAGAATACATTGTATAGTAGACCGCATAGAAGTTAGAACACTCCATGATGGCTGAACGTCTTAGATCAATGTTCAATGTTGACACATGGTAGATTACGTGGGCGTAATCCCTTTTTAAGGGGGGTAGGGCGAAAACCGCGAAATGTATGTGTTACGTGATAGTGCGTAAACTACAATGTGCATGGCGCAAAAGAATTTGTTTTGGATGATGGGTACTTATGTTACATAAACATCCGTATCCACTCCTTGTGTAAATTTGATTATTTGTGAGATTTGAAGTGGAAAGGAGTAGAGAAACTCCTGGGGAATGAGAACCCCGATGGTATATGTCCATTTGAGATTGGACATAGTATTGGATTGGGATTAGAATGGTACTGATATGATGAGTTGTTTGGGAGATATGTTGAGGATAAACGGGTATGAAACCGATGTTGAACCTAGTGGGAAGTGAGTCCCTAGGTAACTTGACTTGATTGTATTTGAGAACAGAAATTAATTTGACTTGTGAACGAATTGAGGATAGAAGAACTAATTGGAAACTAACCTTGGAATTTCTTAGGTATAGTAGTTGAAGAAATTGGGTAATAAATGATGAGATGACTAGTATGTGGGTAAATGGATTCTAGAAATTGGTAAATGTATTGATGAGTGATTATGATTAGAAAGATAAAAAGATATAAAATTAAATTAATGCTTGACTATTTGATTGTGTGAATTGGGGTGGGAGGTGGAACTTGATTTGCTAGTGATCAAGGGAAACCGAACACCAAATTGGGGTGGATGGATAGTTCAACACCAATGCTGATCACATTGGGATTGAATGACTCTAGAAGCTACCTATAAGTGGTCACAAGTAATCACACTAGTAATAGGTGAAACTAACACAAATTGGAACTTGGAGTTGGATTGAGTTTTCAAAATGAATTTCCAAAATTGATTTCGACACAAATGGTTTTCTTCAAACTTGAGAATGAGGATCGGTTTTGAAACCGCTCCCACGGGCGCAAGTGGATCTTTCATGGCTAGGCACCGGTATCAGGTTGAAACCATGGAGGTGAAGCTAGTTGTGAGTTTGTAACACCCCATCCAAAGCCAATCGTGGTTATCGCAAAACTGAACACTTAATCGAATACGTCGCAGCGGAAAAATGAACACCTGGACCTTGCCACGGTCTGATCGTTAGAAGATACCGGCCTTATCAATTACCACACTTATCCAAAATAAACAACCGACCCCAAACATCACCATCCAAAAACCAACAACCAACCGAGTACAAGTAACTAAGTCATATTCACAAACTTACATCAATTTACATATAGACAGACGGGTGCACAAGCGCAACCCGTACTCAAAATAAACATCCCATCCTAAGTCTAAACGCTCCTACTCTCGTGGTGCGTCCTCATGGGTCTCTTACCTGCAAGTGTAAAAACAGCCCCCAAAGGGGGTCAGTACGAATGCTGGTACACCCTCTCATGGCCCCCAAGCTAACGGGGCTACGACGACTAATTGTCGATAGCATGGAAATTGATTACATACACAAGCATAATATGAAGTGCAATAACAATAACCACAGATGAACACATATAGTTCACAAACAAAGAACGACTCAGGCGTTCCCTTATCAAGTGGGTTAGTAACCCCCTCCATAGTCCTCATTTCCTTAATCTCAGTTCCTTACCTTACCTTAATCTTAATCTCAACTTATTCTCAGTATACAAACCGTTCCTGGAAGGGATTGGTTGTAGCTTAATTCGAACCTGGGATTTAGGTGATCCCACCGCACCATCTTAATGCCACCTACTCTGGACGGGAGTCCAGCGTAGCTGAGCCGGCAACCGGCCCTAGGCTACAAGTCCGAAGACAAGTCCTTAAGCGGAGGGTGGATCTGATTCAGATACCGTCCCCCTTTCCTTAGCATGCATGACCGGAGTTCGGTCCCGGGTTTCCTCACTCAAGTTCCAGTTAGTAGAAAACTTAATCACCACGTGCTAGCTAAGCCTTAACGGGCATTAACCAACAACCACCAAAACTTAACTCTTATTTTTAACTCAGTAAGTACTAAACTTGGTTAGTAACAATCTCAAGTCTCGCGGGTTAGTGCAAGATAACACATACACAACGAAAACATATATAACCGGTTGCATGCTTTATCTTGTTTTAGTCATAGCAATTAAATAGATAGCACACAAGCCGAGGGACACCTCGTTAGCAAGCAGGTCACAAGAAAGATTGTACCGTTCACCGTCGATCGTCGTTTGTTTAACCTTCTCCGGGGTCCCAATTCACAAACCTAAAACATTGATTCGTTTTTAGGCCATTAGTTATTTGCACCTTACTTAACTCACTTATCCCTAAAGATTCTCATTAAAATATCCTCTTAAGTCCTTACCACTTACCCTTTTAAACTTAGTCTTTTTAAACATTAAGGTTCTTACTTAACTTAACTTAATCCCTAAGCTCTTAGGGTCCTAATCATTACCACCCCACCAAAGGTATTCCTTATTACCTATTACCATCCTTAGAGTTCAAAATTTCTTTTTTTTTATTTTTAGGCTCGACCGAACTTCCGACCGACCTTACCCAAGGTCGGTCCATTCCAGAACACATTACCGTTTGAAAATTCTACCCCGACCGACCTTGCAAGTCCGGTCCCCAAGGTCGGTCCGTTCTCGAGAGTTTCCCCGTGGGAAAATTTAAGCTCGACCGAACTTGCCAAGTCCGGTCCCATGTTCGGTCGATTCCAGAGACTTATTACCGTACAAAATTCTAGGCATGACCGACCTTGCAAGTCCGGTCCCAAGGTCGGTCCGTTCCAGAGACTTAATTCCTTCACAAAATACAAGCCCGACCGAACTTGTAAGTTCCGGTCGGTTCCAGAAACTTCCTCCGGCAGTGTAAATTGAGCTCGACCGACCTTGCAGGTCCGGTCCTAAGGTCGGTCGGCTCCAAAACCTTGTTTCTAAATTCCCATTCAACACCAAACTTCTCCTTATATATCCTAATATGTTATAACCTCATTTGGGCACCTCAAATACACCTTAAGCCAACCACTAAGCACTTTAAATCACTCACCAACATCCACTTTAATCATTATGCATTTTTTTCCTTGTAACCATGCCAACACTTGTAACATTTTCCACTAGGTTTCTAGGTGGTGGTTCATACCTAATGTGACCACTATGCCAAATGTTTCCCCACCACTATAACATCATCTCCCAAGCATCTTCCACCATCTAAAACTCTTTTATGCATTAACCTAAAGTTCCTTCATAAGCTTATGCTTTCATCCATCAACACATTATTTCCTTCCTAGTTGTTTACCAACATTTGCCTAAGTCCTTAAGTACTCCAATACATTCTCTTGATTCCTAAACCCTTCATAGTAATGCCTAAGTCATTATAACTCATTAAAACACTTTATCTCACCCCTTTTTCATCAACAACTAACCTCACACCTTCCTAGTACTTCTAGTCATTAAATTCCCTTAGAACATCTTAAACACCTAAGTTCTCCTTTAAATTTTGCCATAGGTTCTCTAGTATATAGCACATCCTAACACTTGGTTTTTCTCCATCAACCAACCAATATCACTCAAATTCTCATCACAACACCTTAACACATAATTTACACCAAAACTACACCACATCATCATATAGTGCATAAACTTAAATACTTGGCACTTAGGCCCTTAAATGAACATAATCTTAACCACTGAATTTCCACATATATTTGCCTTTAACCTGCGAATACACACAACATGGCTCCCATTGAAATAAAATGCTTCTTGCAATTCACCTTGATATTCTTAAACTATCTCTTTTCTCATTAGCTCCTTAGTCACAAGTTCACACACATGATCATTGTTCTCCTAGGTCATATATAGCCCTTTTCTAATGTAAACTCTACACTAAACTCATCACTTATCTTAATCCCATTCCCTTAAACAATAAAACACCTTAAGGTAAGTAATTTACCTTGTTCTTTTACAAGCTTTATAAGCTTTCTTCCTTAGGTTTTTCCTTGCTCAATCTCGGTCACCAATGTATATCTCCTTGCCAATGTTTTTAACAATATCAATGACTCTAATGAGCACTAAACAACACACTAACCTTAAGGAACAAAACCTAGGTTAAAAATGTGTTTTAAGGCATTGAATTGATTGTTTTACCTTAGTTTCTCAAGACAAGCTTGGATATGAAGCAAGAAGGACCTCCTTTATCCTTTGAAGAGTAGAAACAAGCTAGGACAAGGCATAAACATGGAGTCCCATGAGTGCAAATTTTCGGACAAGGAAAGAAATGATGGAAACCTAGATTTTCTTACACTTTCTTTACCTTAAGAGAATGGAGAAGCCAATGGAGTCTCCAAACTTGAATTTCCTCCTCTAATGGTGGTTTGGCTTGGCACCAAATCAAAGCTCTTGGAGTTTTGAAAGGATAGAAAGAGAGAGCTTGAGCTAACTAAGAGAAATATGTAATTTGTTTTGGTTTTGGAGCTAAAATGAGTAAGTTGTGTGCAAGAGAAGGTGGAGCTAGCGTGGGGATGTGCTTCACGTTAATGGAGAAGGGAGAGAGAGCAAGAGAAATCGATGAAGATGGGGAAGAATGAAGAAAGGAGGAGAGAGTAGCATATTAGATATTTGATTCCTTAAAGCAAATAGTAACAAGTTGCTTTTCTCTTTTTCTTCTAACATTAATTGGCCACTCTTGGTGACTCACTCCCTTAGAAAACCGGCCCCCATTAAGTAACAAGGGTACTTAAGTATTTGTTGACCAAATAACTCACTTATATTGACTTATGTTGAAATACCCCAAACCTTAATATGTTAATTAACTATGAAATTATAATTTTCTAAGGCTAATTAAGTCCTTAAGATTATTGGTGAAGAAATAAAAACCAAAAAAAAAAAAATAAGAAAATGCGTAAAATTCACAAAACGTGAAACCGCGTATTTGATTATTTTAGGAGGTACATAACCTTCGTTAGAGTGATAAATGTATTTTTATACCTTAATTACACATTAATAACATGTGGGAAAATTCCGGAAGAAAACGGATTCAAGCCATGCGTAAAAACGCTAACGGAGTCCTAAAACGCGTTTTTCGAGGAAATCCAAAAAAATGATTTTAAACAGTTAAATGACCCCGTAAAAATAATAGTTGAAAATGTAACAATAATTAAACATTAATGGGAGTATAATAACCATTAAAATTAAATAAACGAGAAAATTCCGGAAAACGGACCCGGTAAGTGAATAGTGACGAAACCGGGAGACGAGACGCGTTTAATTAAAAAAAAAACGCTCCAGCTCACTAATAATGTGGGACCGGTTTTAATATACACACACACTTATTTAAATAAACAAGCTAGTTTATTTAGTCACAAAAGGACAAAATATTAAAGTAAAGGGAGTGAATAGTTAAAGTAATATTAGAACTCTCTCTCCCCCTCTTTTTCTTTCAGTCACGATTTCCCCCCCCCCCTCCAAACCGAGCTCCTTCTTCCTTTGCCTCTGTAATGGCGATTTCAAGAGCAAGCAAATAGCCCATCTTCTTCCTCCTCTATCTTGTTCATTTCTCCACCAAATCACACAAAAATTGTACCGCTAGTTTCGTATCGGCGTGGGCTACGTTTTCCACCCTTCAAAACCTTGATTCCTCCACCTTCACTTCCATGGGTGTTGGGCCTTTTGAAGCTTAAAAGGGTGCTTTTGACTCTCATTCACCTCCTTGATGCCTCAAGGTAATTATAAGCTAGAGTTTTGCTCATTTCTAGCTTGTTCTTGTAATTTGGGAAAATTTCCCCACGTTGAAAAATTCCTCCATTTCAGCCGGTTGCACCTTGCCCTTGTGGAGTGTTGGAAATGCCCTCATTTGATTGCCAAGCTCTCCTCTTGAATACTCTAAGGTAATACCTAAGCTGGAGCCTAAAAACTAGTTCTAGAAATACTAGTTTTGTGTGGAAAAATTAATTAATAAGCTTGAAATGTGTGTATGGGGATATGATTGTAGATGGCAATCTAGACCCCCTTGTGTGTTATGAAAACAAGAAGAGAAAGAGGGAGCAAAAGAAAGAGGAAGAAGAGAAGGAAAGAAACCGAAAATAAACAAGGTAAAGCTCACCGTGTGTGTATTTTATTTGACTTGTAAAACAGATTTGAGAATTGATTTAATGCTCTTGAATTGGTGTAGTCATGGTACAATAATATTGAGTGGGAATGAGAATGTTTAATGCTGCTTAAGTGTGGGAAATAAGCTTGAGTCTAAGCTAGTTTATTTGGGTGAACAATGGTAATTTGGTGCGTTATTGATGCCTAAACAAAACAGGGGTGAAGAGTATGTTTGTGAGTATATTTAAGTGTGGTGGACATGCTAAAGAAGTAGCGAAGTGCTGTCAAAATTTGTTTAGGAGATTAAGGATTTGGGTGTTTAATAAGGATGAAACTAGGTGCTTAAGAGTTTTAAATGGTTGGTAAATGGTTTGAAAACCAAACAAGGAAGAAGAGTGTGATAGTAGTGGAAATAACGTCATTGGAGTGCTGGGAATGGCATTAATGTGTGGAGTACTGAGTGGTGGGAGACAATACCAAATCTGTTACAAGAGGTATGGAAAACAAGGAAACTAGTTATGAAAGTGTAAGTGAGTTTTAAGTGAAATTTACTAGAGTTTGAGAGTGCACTTGGTGCTTGGTTTATGGTGGTTAGGTGGGTAATTAGGTGCTAAAACATGAGGATTTTAGTTGGTGAAGATTGGAAGATCAATGGTGAAAGAATGTAGCTGTAACAGATTTAGAAACTGTCAAATTCGCAAAATCTGTAGCAGGGTCCGGGACCTAGTCCATGGACAAAGTCCCGGACCACCCCTAAAATTTCCCCCGAGAGTGCTCTGTTTGTTTGGTCCGGGACCTAACTCCATGCCCAAGTCCCGGACCATATGCAATTTAAAGGCCGAGAGTTTTTCACACATTCTGGTCCGGGACTTAGGTTAAGTGTGAAGTCCCGGACCACCCCTTATAAAAATAGCCGAGAGTTAAGTTGTGAATTGGTCCGGGACCTAAGGTGAGGACCAAGTCCCGGACCACCCTAAAACCTTGTTTTTATGTTGTTAAATGGGTCTAATGATGGGGATGAGTAGGGTTGATGTTATATGATTATTTAGGACATGTTTGGTGACTTATAATGAACATTAGGAGGGTGAACAAGTGTAAGTTTAAGTGTGAAAGTGTACGACATAAATATGTGGAGTAATTAACTAAGTGGGAGTTAAATAAATTAATTAACCGATATTATAAATCATGTATAGGAACTACGTTTGGTGGGACTCGTACGCAGCAAGGGCCAAGGTATGGTTTTCTTGCAACCTGTGTCCTACCGGATTACACCGGCTTGTATGCCAATGTGTTTTTCTGTGTGTTTGCCACCTTGCAAGATAAAGCATGAAATGAGTTTACAGTAATTCATTATTGTGGCGTAATTAATTCCGATACCGCTTAACCTTAGTTATGTGTTAAATAATAGTTAACCGACTTTAGGTTCACATAAGAGATCGGTATTCGGAATAAACGTCCCAACCCATGGGAACGTTCTAACTACGGCTATCAGTGCGTTAGTGTATGTTGTTATTATGAGTGATGTATGTGACTTGTTGGATATGTTGTTGTTGTTATTGGTTACAGTTATACATGTTTGTTAAAAAGGGATATTACTCCCATATGTGTCTAACCGAGTTAGTAACACTATGTGATGTATGTATGTGGTAAGTTCCATAAGGGAACCTCTAACTAATAAGTATATGTTATGTATGGAGAGGAATCCGGTTGTTCCGGTCGCGCGTGTTGTTTGGGAGTTAATACATATATGAGAATTAACTCCCATCCTGGTATGTTAGGGTTGTTTTCCTTCATTGGATTTCGACCTCCCACTAGCTTAGCCAAAGCTTACCTACCCGACCTCCACATCGGGCTAGGAGGGAAATTATGTATAATGTTGGTAGGGTGTCGATGCCTAAGTTTGCTTCGACTCCCTCTTTGTTATGTTACGGTTGTTCTTCCTCCTGGAATTACAACCACCCACAAGCTTAACCAAGGCTTACCTACCTCATCACTATTGGAGTTAGGGGGAAACTATGTATGTTGTGATCGGTCCTATATGAGGCCGCCACTCAAGTAAAGGAAATGTATGTATGTTGTGCTCGGGCTTATATTACCCCGGCATTCCCTAAATAAATTATATCCTCTCAGGAGAGAAATTAAGTTGAGTATGTTATAAAGTGAAGTGTACTGTTATTGAGTGTGTGTGTTAATTTGTGTTTGTGCCCTATTAATGATTGGTTGCTTATAAGCATGATATGTATGTGAGTTTGTGCATGTTTGAAATAAATCAACCGCATGCTAAGACGACAAATAGTTGTGTGTGGCCCGGTAGCATGCGGCTGCGGGATTACCATACCAGCAAAGGTGTTGACCCCCTTTGGGGGCTCCCATACTTTTCAGGTACAAGGAACTGGAAGCCGTTCGAGAGTAGGACGGGGTAGTGTTGTATGTGGTAGTCATGAGAATGGTGGATGTATTATAGGTGTAGTAAGACCGAAAATGTATCGGCGTTAGTTGGTAATTACTCGGTACAGCTGTAATGTAAGTGTATAATGACTGTTGGACATGGAACGGGATTTATGTGTAGTCGCTCGGGAATTTAGTCCATCAGACCGGTACAATGTATGTATGTTAGCCTTGTTAGCCACGTGGGTGGCTAACGGCGTGTAACACCAAAGAGTTAAGTGATGTTGTGAGTTATGAATTCCGCTGCGATATGTTGTTAAGTGTGTTGTTAGTAGTTGGGGTGTTACAAAAAGTGGTATCAGAGCGAAGTATCGCTCTGATGACTGAAATACCGAGCTTAGGAAGTACCGAGTTAAGAGTTAGTACTTTGGGTTAAGGGTTAAGTGATAGCGTGAGAAGTACGCTAGTTAGGGAATACCAGTGTGTACTGGATACCTACGATATCCATCCCGCCCTCCACAAACCCTATTCTCTAACTCAGAAGGAACGCCAGAGAGATGAAAGTCCTCTCTTACTCGGGATACCCGATCTGGCTGTTGTTAAGTGTCCTTAAAGTACGGAGAACCAGTCACACGGTAGATCCCGAAAGGCGTGAATCCCGAAGACGGTCTCCATTTTAACAATATTAACCGCTCTTGTTTGCGAAAAGTGAGGAATCTTATGCATAAGGGAATGGAATTTCCAGCACCCTGGGTCGACATGCGAAGCAGTCGAGGACAACCAGCTTGCAAGCAATAACCGTGCAACAGTGTTGAAGTGAAGTAGTAGAACCCGAGACGAGTGTCTACGAGACTACAATGTTAACTAACACACCAACGGTATACCAACCGATTAAGGAACTACAACGTAGTACGAGGAGGATACATACTAAGTAAAAAGGGTCTCCCACAATGGGAAACACCCTAGTTAATGGTTGTCATGTGAAGACACTGAGAAGTACCCAAGGAATTGCTGTTAAGACTGTAAGGTCGAGTAAGGGCCAGCAAGGCCACTGATGTTAGAGCGGGCGAAAGCAGTACCGTAACCAGTGTGTATTGAACCGATAACCAGTTAGCATGGCGCACTTGCCATGGCAAGTGCTGCTACAACAAGGTTGTGCAGGAGATTTTTTTTTTAACAACTACAAGTGCTTAAAGTTAAGTCGGATCATCATAACTGTGGAAGGGCTTAATAGCCTGACCTCTGTACTTGGAAATACATCAGTCAGCAAGAAGCTAGACTTGGTTAAGGCAAGGAAACGTTGTAAAACCACGAATTTTTTTTCCTTTCAACCTAAAATTATTTTCAAACTCTTTTTTTCAAAACCAAATCTTCTTTCAAACCCATTCTATTTCTAACCTTCTTTTAAAACCAAACCAAAGGACCTACACCGGCCTCAGTGCCACATGGTAGGTAAGTTTTACCCAGTTACTTTCAAATAACCGGATGAAAACCGGTAAACCCAAGGGTAGCAACCCGAGAAATGGATGGAGTTCATAATAATACAACAGTGGATACACTTCCCTTGATTGAGTTCGGGAAGCAGGAATGCATATTATCACGGGATAATATAAGAGGAGTTAACAACAGAATACTTCACCTAGGCGTGTGACGGACACTACGAGTGTACCAACAGTAATGTGGGACGACCGCACTCCGATAGGAGCTTGTGGGCCTGACATACCTTCTTATGGGGTAGTCGGGCAAGTAGCAATGTATCAGTAGGGTACCCCACATATGTATACGAGTGGAGTCTGGAACACGGGAAGTAGTCGCCATACTACGGTCCGAAGTAAAAGTCAAGCAAGAGCAATGGAGTACCATCGAATGGTTGAAATAAAGGAACCCAGTTAAGTTAAGGAAAACTAAAGGAATCAGTAAATTCATTTTAAGGAAATGTTTAAACGTGAACGAGTGCGAAGTGCACTGGTTAGTAAGTAAAGACGTCGCACAATCCTGAAGGATGAACGCAATAGCTGGAATAGGTACCCAGCCTACTTATGGTGAGGCAGATGCCTACTATGGACATGTTAATGTGCAATGATCGGGATGAGACTCCCGGGATGATCACTAGGGATATCAATCTCACTAAAGAGGATATTAACCCAGCAAAGAACGCGGGGCGAAGTAGTAAGTTAAACATACCGATAAGTGTAAGCCAGATGTAATGGCACAACCTAGTAACACCCAGGAACTATCCTCGAAAGGGTGATTGGATCAGCAATGGTTGAACAAGATACGTGACAAAACGCGAAGATTGAAATAAACACCCAGCCTAAGCATAGGTCGTCAGGAGGAAGTCCGACATCCTTGAAGGGGCACGCCATGAAAGGAGCAACGAACTTGTCATCGAACTCGATGCAACCTATAAACCATGTAATGTTGTACGGAGAAGTGTATGTGTGTGAACAGCCTACAATGAGCAGAGCTCGAGGCAATAAGGCTTATAAGCCACAAGTAGAATGTGTTAAGGAAATGTTACCGATTACGAAGGTTTATGTATATAAGTAGGTAAGCGGATAACGAACCACTGATTAAAGTGTGGGGATACCTCTTGATGTGTGAGACCGCAACAGCGGTAGTTATGTGAACTAAGTTCAGGGAATGTGTTAAGAGTTGACTATGTTGCTATTACCCAAGAATGATGTGAGTAGGAATAATACGAAAGGAAGTGGTTGTACCAGTTGTGGAGACCGCAAGAGTAATAAGTCTAATAGCAACCACCATAGGTGTGTGATGCTAAATGCGTAATGAACAACGCTCAAAGAGCATAAAGACTAAAAAACAATAGCGTGTTCAGCAGTCGGCCAACTAAGTGGCGAAACACAGTGCAATGGCAGAAGCTAATATAATAGCGGATGCCGTGTAAGTTAATGTTATACAATAAATAACCGCACGGTGCGCAGCAAGCGACCGTTGCATAAGTATTGTTAAATAATAATGTGGCAAATAAGACCAGTTATGAGTGAAACTCAATGGACATACAAGTAAGTAATGATAAACAGACTGGGCAATAAGCCAGTAGTTGAGACTATGATAAGGAAAACAGTGCGAATTCCTATTGCAATCGCATAAGAGATTTACTGTCAAGAGTTTACGCCTCTGCACTCTGTATGACTGAGTGTTTTGGTATTGCGCTTGCACGGTAATGATCGAGTGAGATAGCTAGGAAGTTTTGGCAAATGATAAGTGTGATAGATGAACAAGACTTATGGTGTGATAAAACCCATGCATAAGAGAAGCACGGTCGTACCAATCAAAGGGTACTTGGTTGACATAAGTGACTACAGTAACACGATTATTAAATATCGGTATGGAATATACCTCAAGTGTTGGAAATAACCGAAAGAGTACTACTCATTAGGTAGTAGCTCAAATTCAACCGACAGTAAGTCGGAAGAAATCAAGTACGTCATTGTGGAATGCAGTAAATTATCATGGAAATGAATAGGAAGTTTGTAACTCACCGAATTCGCTCATGGTAAGTGATACCACACGTTGGTTGAGAAACCGTTATTACCAAGATAAAGGTGATAATCGGGGACGTACAATACAGTAAGAATAATGTATGGAGCAAACTAAGCTCTAAGTTACCAAGAGTTGCGCAGCAGAAACCAGTGAGCCAGCAATTCAAGTGTTAATGTGTGTAGTGAACATGAGTGCATGGCAAATAAATGATGCCTAAAAGCCGCACAGGCCAGAATCGAAACCAGTTAAGAGTTAAAACAAACTCTAGTGAGAATTCTTGGTTAGGGACTAAACCGCCAATATGGCTAAGATCCTCAAACCAGAACATGTTGTATAATAAACTGCGTGAAGGTAAAACACTTCACGACGGTAGAATGTTCAAAACCAATGATTAACTGATTGATTACGTGGGTGTAATCCCTTTTAAGGGGGTAGAGCGCAGAAACCACTTAGTGTGTTTTACCGTACAAGTGTACGTGAACTGTAGTGTGCATAGCACAAAATGATTTGTTTTGATGATTGGTGCGTGTGTTACATAAACATACACGTTCATTCATGGTTTAATTATGGTAATTGCGCACTGAAGATGCGAATACCATTGTGATAAGTGTGTTATTATGTTAAGAGATGTGTGAAAGTATAAGTATAAGGGGGTAAAGAAACTCCCGGGGAACTAAAACCCCGACTATATATGTTCATATAATACTAAATGTAAAACTGTGTATCGTATTTTGATAAAAGTATATATATATACAATGTTGTGATTTATGAAGAGGTATGAAACCGACATAGAACCTAGTGAGAATAAGATTCCCTAGGTGACGGGATTAAGTTGAATTGGATGATGATCGATAGACGGAGTTCTATCCCTTGGAGATGTATGATTATGACTAGAAGGATTAAAAGATAGAAAATTGGAAATGAATGTGTTATTGTTGTTTGAAAATGAAGTGGGAGGTTAAACTTGATTATCATGAGATCAAGGGAAGCCGAACACAAATGGGGTGGAAAGATAGTTCAACTCTGATGCTGATCACATTAGGGTTGGATGATTCTTGAAACTCCCTATAAGTGGTCACAAAGAATCACATCAAGAATAAGATGCAGTTAGCAATAATTGGACTTGGAGTTGTATTGGTTTTCAAAAGAATTTTAAATGGGGTTTGGAATTTTTCAATTGGTATTTTCAAGACTTCAATAAATTTTAAGATTCTTAAGTGGTATTTTCAAAGGAAGGACTACCTTTATGTGACCTCGTAGAGGATTTTCAACTTGTATCCTTCCAATAAAGGATTTCATGATACTTAACCTCATAGAGGGTATTTTCCTACTACTTGCTCACGAGCTGAGGACGTATGAGCCTTTGTCTTAGGACCGGTGACATGAGAAGTATATTTTAAAGGTGTATGCAATCGTTTTGATCTCCCAAGGGAACGGGGACCAGAGTGTCCATCGCGACCGGTTCTGCGGGATCACAGTGTATATGTACTCTACATGGGTCTCGAATCATGAAGAGATGGAAAAGGAATTTCTGGTTGTTGATATACATGCTATGACATGTTGTGTGGTATGTGTAATAATTATTATTTTGGACCTTGAGTCCTAATGTGATTGAATTCCGGAAGTGTTATGTTATCAAGACCTATGTGTCTAAAGGATGTTGTGTTATCAAGACCACGAGTCTAAATGTTGTTATGTTACCCAGACCAAGAGTCAAAGGGTTGTTATACATGTGCAAATGTTGTTAAGGTAGCCGGATAATCAAGTCCGAGATTACTATGTAAGTGTTATATATATATGGATGTGGATGTGTTACCCGGACCGTCAAGTCCGAGGTTGTAATGTAAAGTATGTTTGTTATGGAAGTCTATGTTGCAAGTAATCCCGGTGTTCTAATTCAAATGATGCTAGGGAAGTGTGAACTTCGAGGACGAAGTTCTTTTAAGGGGGGTAGATTGAAATACCCCAAACCTTAATATGTTAATAACTATGAAATTATAATTTTCTAAGGCTAATTAAGTCCTTAAGATTATTGGTGAAGAAATAAAAACAAAAAAAAAAATATATAAGAAAATGCGTAAAAGTCACAAAACGTGAAACCGCGTATTTGATTATTTTAGGAGGTACATAACCTTCGTTAGAGTGATAAATGTATTTTTATACCTTAATTACACATTAATAACATGTGGGAAAATTCCGGAAGAAAACGGATTCAAGCCATGCGTAAAAACGCTAACGGAGTCCTAAAACGCGTTTTTCGAGGAAATCCGAAAACGTGATTTTAAACAGTTAAATGACCCCGTAAAATAATAGTTGATCATGTAACAATAATTAAACATTAATGGGAGTATAATAACCATTAAAATTAAATAAACGAGAAAATTCCGGAAAACGGACCCGGTAAGTGAATAGTGACGAAACCGGGAGACGAGACGCGTTTATTCAAAAAAAAAACGCTCCAGCTCACTAATAATGTGGGACCGGTTTTAATATACACACACACTTATTTAAATAAACAAGCTAGTTTATTTAGTCACAAAAGGACAAAATATTAAAGTAAAGGGAGTGAATAGTTAAAGTAATATTAGAACTCTCTCTCCCCCTCTTTTTCTTTCAGTCACGATTTCCCCCCCCCCCCCCCCTCCAAACCGAGCTCCTTCTTCCTTTGCCTCTGTAATGGCGATTTCAAGAGCAAGCAAACAGCCCATCTTCTTCCTCCTCTATCTTGTTCATTTCTCCACCAAATCACACAAAAATTGTACCGCTAGTTTCGTATCGGCGAGGGCTACGTTTTCCACCCTTCAAAACCTTGATTCCTCCACCTTCACTTCCATGGGTGTTGGGCCTTTTGAAGCTTAAAAGGGTGCTTTTGACTCTCATTCACCTCCTTGATGCCTCAAGGTAATTATAAGCTAGAGTTTTGCTCATTTCTAGCTTGTTCTTGTAATTTGGGAAAATTTCCCCACGTTGAAAAATTCCGTCCATTTCAGCCGGTTGCACCTTGCCCTTGTGGAGTGTTGGAAATGCCCTCATTTGATTGCCAAGCTCTCCTCTTGAATACTCTAAGGTAATACCTAAGATGGAGCCTAAAAACTAGTTCAAGAAATACTAGTTTTGTGTGGAAAAATTTAATTAATAAGCTTGAAATGTGTGTATGGGGATATGATTGTAGATGGCAATCTAGACCCCCTTGTGTGTTATGAAAACAAGAAGAGAAAGAGGGAGCAAAAGAAAGAGGAAGAAGAGAAGGAAAGAAACCGAAAATAACAAGGTAAAGCTCACCGTGTGTGTATTTATTTGACTTGTAAAACAGATTTGAGAATTGATTTAATGCTCTTGAATTGGTGTAGTCATGGTACAATAATATTGAGTGGGAATGAGAATGTTTAATGCTGCTTAAGTGTGGGAAATAAGCTTGAGTCTAAGCTAGTTTATTTGGGTGAACAATGGTAATTTGGTGCGTTATTGATGCCTAAACAAAACAGGGGTGAAGAGTATGTTTGTGAGTATATTTAAGTGTGGTGGACATGCTAAAGAAGTAGCGAAGTGCTGTCAAAATTTGTTTAGGAGATTAAGGATTTGGGTGTTTATTATAAGGATGAAACTAGGTGCTTAAGAGTTTTAAATGGTTGGTAAATGGTTTGAAAACCAAACAAGGAAGAAGAGTGTGATAGTAGTGGAAATAACGTCATTGGAGTGCTGGGAATGGCATTAATGTGTGGAGTACTGAGTGGTGGGAGACAATACCAAATCTGTTACAAGAGGTATGGAAAACAAGGAAACTAGTTATGAAAGTGTAAGTGAGTTTTAAGTGAAATTTACTAGAGTTTGAGAGTGCACTTGGTGCTTGGTTTATGGTGGTTTAGGTGGGTAATTAGGTGCTAAAACATGAGAGATTTTTAGTTGGTGAAGATTGGAAGATCAATGGTGAAAGAATGTAGCTGTAACAGATTTAGAAACTGTCAAATTCGCAAAATCTGTAGCAGGGTCCGGGACCTAGTCCATGGACAAAGTCTCGGACCACCCCTAAAATTTCCCCCGAGAGTGCTCTGTTTGTTTGGTCCGGGACCTAACTCCATGCCCAAGTCCCGGACCATATGCAATTTAAAGGCCGAGAGTTTTTCACACATTCTGGTCCGGGACTTAGGTTAAGTGTGAAGTCCCGGACCACCCCTTATAAAATAGCCGAGAGTTAAGTTGTGAATTGGTCCGGGACCTAAGGTGAGGACCAAGTCCCGGACCACCCTAAAACCATGTTTTTATGTTGTTAAATGGTGTCTAATGATGGGGATGAGTAGGTGTTGATGTTATATGATTATTTAGGACATGTTTGGTGACTTATAATGAACATTAGGAGGGTGAACAAGTGTAAGTTTAAGTGTGAAAGTGTACGACATAAATATGTGGAGTAATTAACTAAGTGGGAGTTAAATAAATTAATTAACCGATATTATAAATCATGTATAGGAACTACGTTTGGTGGGACTCGTACGCAGCAAGGGCCAAGGTATGGTTTTCTTGCAACCTGTGTCCTACCGGATTACACCGGCTTGTATGCCAATGTGTTTTTCTGTGTGTTTGCCACCTTGCAAGATAAAGCATGAAATGAGTTTACAGTAATTCATTATTGTGGCGTAATTAATTCCGATACCGCTTAACCTTAGTTATGTGTTAAATAATAGTTAACCGACTTTAGGTTCACATAAGAGATCGGTATTCGGAATAAACGTCCCAACCCATGGGAACGTTCTAACTACGGCTATCAGTGCGTTAGTGTATGTTGTTATTATGAGTGATGTATGTGACTTGTTGGATATTGTTGTTGTTATTGGTTACAGTTATATATGTTTGTTAAAAAGGGATATTACTCCCCATATGTGTCTAACCGAGTTAGTAACACTATGTGATGTATGTATGTGGTAAGTTCCATAAGGGAACCTCTAACTAATAAGTATATGTTATGTATGGAGAGGAATCCGGTTGTTCCGGTCGCGCGTGTGTTTGGGAGTTAATACATATATGAGAATTAACTCCCATCCTGGTATGTTAGGGTTGTTTTCCTTCATTGGATTTCGACCTCCCACTAGCTTAGCCAAAGCTTACCTACCCGACCTCCACATCGGGCTAGGAGGGAAATTATGTATAATGTTGGTAGGGTGTCGATGCCTAAGTTTGCTTCGACTCCCTCTTTGTTATGTTACGGTTGTTCTTCCTCCTGGAATTACAACCACCCACAAGCTTAACCAAGGCTTACCTACCTCATCACTATTGGAGTTAGGGGGAAACTATGTATGTTGTGATCGGTCCTATATGAGGCCGCCACTCAAGTAAAGGAAATGTATGTATGTTGTGCTCGGGCTTATTACCCCGGCATTCCCTAAATAAAATATATCCTCTCAGAGGAGAGAAATTAAGTTGATTATGTTATAAAGTGAAGTGTACTGTTATTGAGTGTGTGTGTTAATTTGTGTTTGTGCCCTATTAATGATTGGTTGCTTATAAGCATGATATGTATGTGAGTTTGTGCATGTTTGAAATAAATCAACCGCATGCTAAGACGACAAATAGTTGTGCGTGGCCCGGTAGCATGCGGGCTGCGGGATTACCATACCAGCAAAGGTGCTGACCCCCTTTGGGAGCTCCCCTACTTTTCAGGTACAAGGAACTGGAAGCCGTTCGAGAGTAGGACGGGGTAGTGTTGTATGTGGTAGTCATGAGAATGGTGGATGTATTATAGGTGTAGTAAGACCGAAAATGTATCGGCGTTAGTTGGTAATTACTCGGTACAGCTGTAATGTAAGTGTATAATGACTGTTGGACATGGAACGGGATTTATGTGTAGTCGCTCGGGAATTTAGTCCATCAGACCGGTACAATGTATGTATGTTAGCCTTGTTAGCCACGTGGGTGGCTAACGGCGTGTAACACCAAAGAGTTAAGTGATGTTGTGAGTTATGAATTCCGCTGCGATATGTTGTTAAGTGTGTTGTTAGTAGTTGGGGTGTTACATATGTTATAAACTAGCTTAATTAAATTTACTATTCACAAAACAAGGCACATTGTTGTGAAATTTTTTATTTCTCATTGATATAGACTTCCAAATGTGATACTATATAGTACACATGTTAATTAAAGAGTAATGATGGATATTTAGCCATTCAAAACTCATTTACAAGACAATTTTTCAAAAATGTGCTTTAAGACTCCTTAAAGCACATTTTGTGTTTTAACTTGTTTTCAATCTTGGTTTTCTTTGGTAATTGATTTAAAATGACCATTAGGATATTACTAAGGTCTTAGAACAACATTTGGGTACTCACCCAAGTCTCTCCAAGCTTAGAGCACGTTTTTGCTTAAACTGCTCTTTTGGTGTTTCCTATATTTTCTTTGATTAGAAATGTTTCTTAATGTTTCTAAGGCATTATTTAGCCTCCTTATATCTTAGTTTATCATTTAAACACCATAACTAAGTTTGGGGTATTTCAATCTACCCCCCTTAAAAGAACTTTGTCCTCAAAGTTCACATACGTGCTTAACCATTAACGGTACTCAATTCCCTTAATCTTAACATCACATCTTATTTTCGCATTCACACATCTCAAGACTCAAAGGTCAATCTCAACTCTCAAATACAATACATAAGTATTATACATAACTCAACTTAACACCAAAGTGTAGTAAGGTCAATCTCAACTCTCAAATACAATACATAAGTATTATACATAACTCAACTTAACACCAAAGTGTAGTAACTTACACAAACTCACATCTTAAACAACCAAACAAACGACAAACATGATCGTTTCCTAACTCAAAAAGCAAGGAAGCTCTACCCCCCTTAAGAAGGGGTACGCCCCGTACCCTATACAGACGATCTAGTCAGTAAACAAAGAAGGGTACTTCGCCCTCATCTTATCCTCTAATTCCCATGTGGCCTCTTCGACATCCTGGTTAGACCAGAGAACCTTCACCAGTCGCACTGACTTGTGGCGAGTGTCCCTAGTCTTACTGTCCAAGATTCTCTGAGGAGTCCACTGATCTCATATTTGGTTCTAAAGTCAACCTCTCAGGTTCTAACACATGGGAGGGGTGGTGCATGTATTTTCTTTAGCTGTGAAACATGAAAAACATCATGCACTTTACCCAGTTCAGCAGATAAATTCAACCTGTAAGCAACCGGGCCCACCCGCTCCGTAATCTCATAAGGACCAACGAATTTCGGGCTTAACTTGCCCTTCTGCCCAAACCTGAATACACCCTTCATCGGTGAAACTCGCAGAAATACCTGGTCGCCCACTGCGAACTCCAGGTCCCGTCGTCGAACATCAGCATACGACTTCTGCCTATCTTGAGCAGCTTTCATGTTCTCCCTGATTTGTTGAACTTCAGCCTTAACTTGCTCTAAGTACTCTGGTCCTATAATGACCGTCTCACTCGACTCATCCCAGCAGAGCGGTGTACGACATGGTCTACCGTACAACGCTTGAAAAGGTGCCATCTTGATCGAAGCGTGATAGCTGTTGTTGTATGAAAACTCAATCAGATGCAATTTGTCAATCCAACTGCCCTGGAAGTCTAAGGCACATGCTCTCAGCATGTCCTCGAGTGTCTGAATAGTACGCTCAGTCTCACCATCTGTCTGAGGATGAAACGCGGTACTCAGCTTGAGTTCTGTACCCAACGCTTCTCTAGTAGCTCTCCAGTACCTCGAAAGGAATCTGGTATCTCTATCTGACACTATGGTCTTCGGTATCCCGTGATGTCTCATGATTTCTTTTCAAATAACTCAGCTAATTTGGTCACCTTCCAAGTATCCTTCATCGGTATGAATCGGGCTACTTTGGTAAGGCGATCCACCACCACCCATTCATGTTGAGACCTCCCCTAGCAGGTGGGAGCCCAACTACAAAGTCCATGGAGATATCATGGAACTTCCATTCCGGAACTGGCATCGATTGTACATTCCGCCCGGTCGTTGGTGCTCGAATTTTACCTTCTGGCATGTGAGACACCTCAAGACGAACTCGGTCAACATCTGTCTTCATCCCCGACCACCAGAAGTATCTCTTCATGTCTTTATACATTTTAGAGGCTCCCGGATGGATGGAAACTGAAGAACAGTGTGATTCTCTGAGTATACGGTCCTTCAGATCCGTGTTGCCCGTGTGTATGCATAACCGGCCCTTAAGTCTGATAAGATCATCATCATGAAGTCTGAAGTCGTATTTCTGACTCTCAAAGGTACCATCTGTCAGCTTCTGTCTGACCTCTCTCATGTACTCATCTGTCCTCTGAGCCTCTCGCACCTCATCAACCAAGCTGGAGAAAGAAACTTGCGAATGGAGTGAGTGTGCTCGACGGCTCAGGGCGTCTGCTACAACATTGGTCTTCCCCTCTTTGTATTGGAGGTCAATGTCATAGTCTTTCAGAAACTCTAACCATCTCCTCTGTCGAAGATTCAACTCCTTCTGAGTGAATATGTATCTCAAACTCTTATGATCGGTGTAGATCGTCACAGTAACCCCGTATAAGTAGTGGCACCATATCAAAGCGAAGACTACAGCTCCCAGCTCCAAATCATGTGTGGGGTAGTTCTCCTCATGTTTCTTCAACTGGCGTGAGGCATATGCCACCACCTTGCCATGTTGCATGAGCACGCAACCCAGCCCTCTGCCGGATGCATCACAATAAACCTCAAGCCCTCTATACCGTCTGGAATGGTCAGAACCGGTGCAGTGGTCAGTGAGTCCTTCAAGCTCTGAAATGATCTCTCACAGTCAACCGTCCATAAGAACGGTGCATCTTTCTTCATCAGACTGGTCATCGGTTTCGCGACCTTGCTGAAATCCCTAACAAACCTCTTGTAGTAACCTGCCAGACCGAGAAAGCTCCTGATGTCGGTAACAGTCTTCGGTCTTGGCCAAGTACGTACGGCATCAATCTTCGCTGGATCTACTGAGATCCCAGCATCTGAGATGACATGACCTAGGAAAGAGACCTGGTCAAGCCAAAACTCACATTTGGAGAACTTAGCATATAGCTGGTTCTCCCTCAATATTTCCAATACTCTCCTCAGATGTTCCTCATGTTCAACCTTAGACTTCGAGTATATCAAAATGTCATCAATAAACACCACAACCGACTTGTCCAGCTGCTCCCGGAACAAGCGGTTCATCAGATCCATAAACTTTGCCGGTGCGTTCGACAAACCGAACGACATCACTGTGAACTCATAGTGGCCGTATCGTGTTCGGAATGCCGTGTTCTCAATGTCTCCCTCCTTAATGGCTATCTGATGATACCCCGATCTGAGATCAATCTTGGAAAACACAGATGCTCCCTTCAACTGATCGAACAGATCGTCAATGCGGGGTAGTGGATACTTATTCTTCACTGTCACTGCATTCAGCTCTCTGTAGTCGATGCAGAGGCGGAGACTACCATCCTTCTTCTTCACGAAGAGGACTGGCGCTCCCCATGGTGACACACTTGGTCTTATAAATCCCTTATCTAACAAATCTTTCAATTGTTCCTTTAACTCAGCCATTTCTGCCGGAGCCATGCGGTATGGCGCCTTGGCTATCGGTCCGGTACCAGGTAGCAGCTCGATGGTGAACTCTACCTCCCGAGTGGGTGGCATGCCGGGCAGTTCCCGTGGAAATAAGTCGGGGAACTCCGACACTACCGGTAAGTCAGGGTCGAACTCGGGGTCTCTCTCTATGTCTTGTACATAGCAGAGGTACACTTCTTCCTTTCTCCTCAATTCCTTATACATTGTCATGGCGGTGATGACCTTAGTCGAAGGCTCTCTGGGCCTCTGGCGGTATGATATTGTTACCCCAGACGGACTTCTGAGCAGCAATCTATGCTCGGCGCATAGGATACGTCCCTTGTGCCGCTCCAACCAGTTCATCCCGAAGATAACATCAAATCCTAGCTCACTAAACTCAATAAAACTGACTGGAAAGTCTTCTCCCTTAATTTTGACATTGGCTCCTCGGTAGTAACGAGTGCAACGAACCTTCTCCTTAGACGGGAGCGTAACCGAGAAGTCGGGTAGCTCATCAGCGTCTAGCCCCAACCTGCTCGCGAAAGATGCCGAGACGAAGGTATGCGAGGCCCCTGAGCCGAAGAGAACTGATGCCTCAATCCCATTAATCGGAAAGGTGCCGGTGAGGATGGTACCGCTAGCGTCGGCCTGTGCCTCTGTAAGTATACTTAGCGCACCTTCCGTACCGAGTCCATAACCTAATTGTGTTCACAAGCTTCATGAGTATTGGTGGTATAACAAGAGTCGTAACAATTTATATGAACAACACTGTTATTTTATTTATAACCATCCTGTTTACAACATGAGCTTAAATCTTACATCTCATTTCTCATCTCCTTCTAACATTACATGGCTAATTGTCTAAAGGTTAGGTTTAATCTCCCAGGTCTCATGTGCGTCGCATTGATTACTGCTGACGGTGCTGTATTCAGCTTGATTCTCTTAATCCCATGGTATAACATCCTTGATTCTCCTCCCATAATTAATACATCACCTGACTTAAGTACCAACTTATTTGCACGGTCCGCACGCTTCTGCTCGTCGTATAAAAATTCTGCATCATCCCCAATGGACCAAGACACTACGAGTATCTTTCGAGAGACTCCGTTGTCTCGTCCTTATCCTGGTGTAGCCCAAGTCGCCCATCCTTCTCGTAGAAGTTCACAATGCAAATGTCTGCTTGTATGTCTAGAATCGGTTCAGCTTCCAACTGCTGAGCGATCCCCACGACTTGTGTAATAATTGGATGGAACTCTTCGGGTATTCCCGGTGGTGAGACTCCATCTTGCATCCTCGTGGTTTGGTAACTCTTGGCATACAGATTCCAATCCTTGCCCAAGCTCATCATTTTTAATTTCATTCTTGCTCCCCCTGGGTACTCCGGTGTATAAAAACCTCCCGGTCCCATTCCTAGTTGATTGCATCTTCTGATGATGGCTATTTGCGCTTCAGGTGTCTGGTATCCCCTTAATAAAATCATACCTGGGCGGATAACCTGACATTGTTCGGTTAGAAAGTCTATGGGTTCGATGTCGGTGTGCTCCGGGTTAGGTGTAGATGGTACTGGATAACAGATGTTGAAGCTTCCTAAAGTGGTAGTTGGTTACATCTTACTTAAGTTCTAATCTTATCTCATTCTTACTCGACTCATTCATTCACCATACATGCATGATAATGCGATAAGCAGGTAGTTTTATTACTAAATGGTTATAGCGGTACCTGGCCTCGATGAGGGTTCAGGCTCATCGTCCCAGTCCACCATGTGCAGTGTGGGTCCCGTCTTCTGGGTCACCCTTGGGTTCTTGTCCGCCGCCTGCTGCACCTTCCTCTGACCGTCAGATCCAGCTCCCTGATCGGTCTTGCCCTTGCCCCTGGTGTCAGGCCTATAGGCTCTGCTAGCAGGATTCCGGTAGCACTCATACGCTCGGTGCCCGTAAACTCCACAAAAGTTGCACTCCACCTTATTCCCCTTACAATCGAGCCCGGGGTGGTCCTTGTGACACCACCTATAGATGTAGCGTCGCTGGTAGCCACCACCGGCTCCCTTCTCAATTTCAGATCCTAATCATTCATAATATTAGTATTCATTTCTCAAACGGTCACTAAGTTGTTTCTTAACTCACTTAATACCAATTTCTTACCCTTTGGCGCCCTAGAGCGCAGGGGTGTAGCTGCATAAGCATACGTCAACTTCAATGGCTCTTCCAGAGCCTTCTCCTTTTCCTCCTTCCCTTTCGGGTTCTGACTTTTCTGGGCCTGAGGCTGGTACTTTTGTTTCTTGTACCCTCCTTGCCCTGGACTCTCCGAGCTCTTACCAGCACTCTTCCTCTTGGCATTGTCCTCGTCCCTCAGCTGGACGGTTATCTCAACCTTAGCAGCGGCATGATAGCACTCCTGCTTTCCACAACATTAGTCACTCTTATCTTCCATAATCTAAATCTCACTCATTACTTACTCAAATCTCAATCATTCTTATTACCTGCAAGGTAGTGTAACTCGTCGGCCCCATGCCATAGCGGAGTAGATGGCTAAGCCCGCCATAGAAGCGGTCTACCAGGATCTGGTCTGAATACCCAAGACCTGGCAGAAGACGGAGCAAGGCGGTGAACTCTGAGTAATACTCGTCCACCGTCATCTTGTCCGTCTGCTTAAGCGCATCCAACTGCAAGCGCTTCTTCGTCTGGACATGGGCGGGGTAGTACTTTGCTCGTAGCAAGGCGGTGTACTGCTCCCAGCCGAACTCTGGATTGGCCACATGCTCGGCCCTCACCAGCTTCCACCAATCGCCTGCCGCCCCCTTCAGATAGAAAGCAGCCAGGCGAACCTTGATCCCAGCAGGGACATCAAGGGTCTCGAAGGCGGTCTCCAGCTCGGAGATGTACGCCTCAAGCTTGGCGGGATCGGTCTCCCCCTTGAAGTGTGCGGGTCAAAGATCTACAAGACTCTTCACCCAGTTCGGTTCCCTGGGTTGTGGCGGTGGAGGTGGTGCACCCACACCAGGCTGATAGCCCATGTGCCCTAATGCGGCAGCTACGATCTCTGCGATCGTCTGCCCCCCCCCGGTATCCTGAAGCATCCTCGCCCTGGCCACGACCTCGGCTTCTCCTTCCTAACATCTGAACAAGCATAACTCACATTAGATTCGTATCCACCACTGTTTCGGTTAACGAATTTATAACGTCCGTAGACGGTAAAGACGATCCACACTTATTAGTGGTCATCTGACTCTACTCACTCTAACTTCTCACACCCTTAACCCATCACTTATTCCTTAACTTATATCCTAACTCGGTGGTTACTTATGTCCGGTATTTCTTGATCAGAGCGTAACTACGCTCTGATACCACTTTTTGTAACACCCCATCCAAAGCCAATCGTGGTTATCGCAAAACTGAACACTTAATCGAATACGTCGCAGCGGAAATAATGAACACCTGGACCTTGCCACGGTCTGATCGTTAGAAGATACTGGCCTTATCAATTACCACACTTATCCAAAATAAACAACCGACCCAAAACATCACCATCCAAAAACCAACAACCAACCGAGTACAAGTAACTAAGTCATATTCACAAACTTACATCAATTTACATATAGACAGACGGGTGCACAAGCGCAACCTGTACTCAAAATAAACATCCCATCCTAAGTCTAACCGCTCCTACTCTCGTGGTGCGTCCTCATGGGTCTCTTACCTGCAAGTGTAAAAACAGCCCCCAAAGGGGGTCAACACGAATGCTGGTACACCCTCTCATGGCCCCCAAGCTAACGGGGCTACGACGACTAATTGTCGATAGCATGGAAATTGATTGCATACACAAGCATAATATGAAGTGCAATAACAATAACCACAGATGAACACATATAGTTCACAAACAAAGAATGACTCAGGCGTTCCCTTATCAAGTGGGTTAGTAACCCCCTCCTTAGTCCTCATTTCCTTAATCTCAGTTCCTTACCTTACCTTAATCTTAATCTCAACTTATTCTCAGTATACAAACCGTTCCTGGAAGGGATTGGTTGTAGCTTAATTCGAACCTGGGATTTAGGTGATCCCACCGCACCATCTTAATGCCACCTACTCTGGACGAGAGTCCAGCGTAGCTGAGCCGGCAACCGGCCCTAGGCTACAAGTCCGAAGACAAGTCCTTAAGCGGAGGGCGGATCTGATTCAGATACCGTCCCCCTTTCCTTAGCATGCATGACCGGAGTTCGGTCCCGGGTTTCCTCACTCAAGTTCCAGTTAGTAGAAAACTTAATCACCACGTGCTAGCTAAGCCTTAACGGGCATTAACCAACAACCACCAAAACTTAACTCTTATTTTAACTCAGTAAGTACTAAACTTGGTTAGTAACAATCTCAAGTCTCGCGGGTTAGTGCAAGATAACACATACACAACGAGAACATATATAACCGGTTGCATGCTTTATCTTGTTTTAGTCATAGCAATTAAACAGATAGCACACAAGCCGAGGGACACCTCGTTAGCAAGCAGGTCACAAGAAAGATTGTACCGTTCACCGTCGAACGTCGTTTGTTTAACCTTCTCCGGGGTCCCAATTCACAAACCTAAAACATTGATTCGTTTTTAGGCCATTAGTTATTTGCACCTTACTTAACTCACTTAGTCCCTAAAGATTCTCATTAAATATCCTCTTAAGTCCTTACCACTTACCCTTTTAAACTTAGTCTTTTTAAACATTAAGGTTCTTACTTAACTTAACTTAATCCCTTAAGTTCTTAGGGTCCTAATCATTACCACCCCACCAAAGGTATTCCTTATTACCTATTACCATCCTTAGAGTTCAAATTTCTTTCTTTTTATTTTTAGGCTCGACCGAACTTCCGACCGACCTTACCCAAGGTCGGTCCATTCCAGAACACATTACCGTTTGAAAATTCTACCCCGACCGAACTTGCAAGTCCGGTCCCCAAGGTCGGTCCGTTCCCGAGAGTTTCCCCGTGGGAAAATTAAGCTTGACCGAACTTGCCAAGTCCGGTCCCATGTTCGGTCGATTCCAGAGACTTATTACCGTACAAAATTCTAGGCATGACCGACCTTGCAAGTCTGGTCCCAAGGTCGGTCCGTTCCAGAGACTTAATTCCTTCACAAAATACAAGCCCGACCGAACTTGTAAGTCCGGTCCCCAAGTCCGGTCGGTTCCAAAAACTTCCTCCGGCAGTGTAAATTGAGCTCGACCGACCTTGCAGGTCCGGTCCTAAGGTCGGTCGGCTCCAAAACCTTGTTTCTAAATTCCCATTCAACACCAAACTTCTCCTATATATCCTAATATGTTATAACCTCATTTGGGCACCTCAAATACACCTTAAGCCAACCACTAAGCACTTTAAATCACTCACCAACATCCACTTTAATCATTATGCATTTTTTTCCTTGTAACCATGCCAACACTTGTAACATTTTCCACTAGGTTTCTAGGTGGTGGTTCATACCTAATGTGACCACTATGCCAAATGTTTCCCCACCACTATAACATCATCTCCCAAGCATCTTCCACCATCTAAAACTCTTTTATGCATTAACCTAAAGTTCCTTCATAAGCTTATGCTTCCATCCATCAACACATTATTTCCTTCCTAGTTGTTTACCAACATTTGCCTAAGTCCTTAAGTACTCTAATACATTCTCTTGATTCCTAAACCCTTCATAGTAATGCCTAAGTCATTATAACTCATTAGAACACTTTATCTCACCCCTTTTTCATCAGACAACCTCTAACACTTCCTAGTACTTCCTCAGTCATTAAATTCCCTTAGAACCTCTTAAACACCTAAGTTCTCCTTTAAATTTTGCCATAGGTTCTCTAGTATATAGCACATCCTAACACTTGGTTTTTCTCCATCAACCAACCAATATCACTCAAATTCTCATCACAACACCTTAACACATAATTTACACCAAAACTACACCACATCATCATATAGTGCATAAACTTAAATACTTGGCACTTAGGCCCTTAAATGACAATAATCTTAACCACTGAATTTCCACATATATTTGCCTTTAACCTGCGAATACACACAACATGGCTCCCATTGAAATAAAATGCTTCTTGCAATTCACCTTGATATTCTTAAACTATCTCTTTTCTCATTAGCTCCTTAGTCACAAGTTCACACACACGATCATTGTTTCTCCTAGGTCATATATAGCCCTTTTCTAATGTAAACTCTACAAACTCATCACATATCTTAATCCCATTCCCTTAAACAATAAAACACCTTAAGGTAAGTAATTTAACTTGTTCTTTTACAAGCTTTATAAGCTTTCTTCCTTAGGTTTTTCCTTGCTCAATCTCGGTCACCAATGTATATCTCCTTGCCAATGTTCTAAACAATATCCAATGACTCTAATGAGCACTAAACAACACACTAACCTTAAGGAACAAAACCTAGGTTAAAAATGTGTTTTAAGGCATTGAATTGATTGTTTTACCTTAGTTTCTCAAGACAAGCTTGGATATGAAGCAAGAAGGACCTCCTTCATCCTTTGAAGAGTAGAAACAAGCTAGGACAAGGCATAAACATGGAGTCCCATGAGTGCAAATTTTGGACAAGGAAAGAAATGATGGAAACCTAGATTTTCTTACACTTTCTTTACCTTAAGAGAATGGAGAAGCCAATGGAGTCTCCAAACTTGAATTTCCTCCTCTAATGGTGGTTTGGCTTGGCACCAAATCAAAGCTCTTGGAGTTTTGAAAGGATAGAAAGAGAGAGCTTGAGCTAACTAAGAGAAATATGTAATTGTTTTGGTTTTGGAGCTAAAATGAGTGAGTTGTGTGCAAGAGAAGGTGGAGCTAGCATGGGGAGTGTGCTTCACGTTAATGGAGAAGGGAGAGAGAGCAAGAGAAATCGATGAAGATGGTGAAGAATGAATAAAGGAGGAGAGAGATAGCATATTAGATTTGATTCCTTAAAGCAAATAGTAACAAGTTGCTTTTCTCTTTTTCTTCTAACATTAATTGGCCACTCTTGGTGACTCACTCCCTTAGAAAACCGGCCCCCATTAAGTAACAAGGGTACTTAAGTCTTTGTTGACCAAATAACTCACTTATATTGACTTATGTTATAAACTAGCTTAATTAAATTTACTATTCACAAAACAAGGCACATTGTTGTGAAATTTTTGATTTCTCATTGATATAGACTTCCAAATGTGATACTATATAGTACACATGTTAATTAAAGAGTAATGATGGACATTTAGCCATTCAAAACTCATTTACAAGACAATTTTTCAAAAATGTGCTTTAAGACTCCTTAAAGCACATTTTGTGTTTTAACTTGTTTTCAAGCTTGGTTTTCTTTGGTAATTGATTTAAAATGACCATTAGGATATTACTAAGGTCTTAGAACAACATTTGGGTACTCACCCAAGTCTCTCCATACTTAGAGCACGTTTTTGCTTAAACTGCTCTTTTGGTGTTTCCTTATATTTTCTTTGATTAGAAATGTTTCTTAATTTTTCTAAGGCATTATTTAGCCTCCTTATATCTTAGTTTATCATTTAAACACCATAACTAAGTTTGGGGTATTTCAGAGTTGGTGGAAGATGAATAGTTTTGAAACCATTACAACAGACGAGCAACGGTACTAAGTGACCGGTACGACGTTTGTAGTGTGTGTTTTGTATTTGTTCAAGGGTCACCGGATATGTGTAGTCCGGTCAGGGAAGAGAACCCACTTTGGAGCCTGAGGATTCTCTAGAGGTGCAAATGAATTTGATCAAAACTGAAGGACCGTAGAGCCAGAAAGCGTAAGTGCTCAATGTCATGACGGCCGTGAACCAGAGAGTGTAAGTGTTCAAACGTGACCGGTACCTGAGGGATCACTCGATATGGGGGAGGACTTAGTGCCTAATTGTCTGCGGATGGACCCCCATTGAGAGATTGGACAATGATATTTTTGGTTGCTATGCATGCTTGACATGTTGCTTGGATGTGCGGTATGCATTGAGTTAGGCTTTTGGAGTCTGACAGGTTATAGAGAGTTTATAACCTTAGCATAGAGTACTTGGGTGACTAACAATATCAGATTCACTAACTTTATGGGCAAAGTTCTTTAAGGGGGGTAGATTGAAATACCCCGAACCTAATTAGGGTGATTAAATTACTCTAATATGATATTTGAGGGCCTATTAGTGCCTAGATAATTTTGGTAAAGAAAATAAATGTAACACCCCCGAATAACTCAACAGCAGTACAAACAATGCACCTAACGATATCATGATAAGTATATGCAGCGGATTCGCAACTCCCTCTGGGTGCCACAGACGTCAACCACCCACGTGGTTGACATAATCACACTACCAACACCAAGTTACGGTCTGAATGACTGGAATTAAAACCTTAACCAAATCCAAGTACAACATGAAATACAACCAAGTACCGAGAGTCTACAGCATAAGTACTTAATTAAACAACACAAACTGAAACGTACATCCAGGGTTTAGTGCTACATAGTCACAACCCATACATTTAAACATTCTACTTAAAGGTCTTGCCCAGATAGACTACCCCTAGGATAGTCTTTCACCTACACTCCGACACGTTCCAGCTGATCACCTGTAAAAATAAAGGACTCAGCAAAACTATGCTGAGTATGAATATGTGTAACCCGTATGTTGCCGGGCTACACGACTACTTGGTCGAATATTATTAACTCAAATTACATGCTTTAATAAGGCAGTGAAGCACACCAAAACACATCATAATATCATACACACTTCAAGGTAGCAAAGCATTAGAAACAAGCAACTAAGCATAACATGTTGGCATCATAGCAACATCAAACACGCAACAAAGCACAACAAGTTGCTAGTATAGCAACAACAATCATGTAACTAAAAAACGTGTGCATAGGTATATTATACCAATGATCCTCACTATGGGATCATTCGAGCGTTGTGTGTTTTCATTCCTTTTCTCTTGTTTCCATAAAGTGTCTTCTCTTTCTCTCCTCTTGCACAGGGTCTGGGGATATAATTAGGTCCCGTGACCATATCATGTAGGTGCCAATCTCTCCTTGATTCTTTAAGGTTAATTTGGGAATTCTCTTATCACCACATATTGAAGAGCGCATTCTCCATAGCTAATCCTCCATTCCCGGCATCATGCATCGAGAAAGCGGGGTCACCTCAATATCCTGGGATGGGTTCCACCAACTGGTATTTTACTATTCATTATCGTTATAAGTTCGACACCATAGTGGGTGTCGTTAGAAGTCCTCTATAATTTAAGAGGAGTGTTCCTTTTATATAGTTCCTTGTTTTGTTTACGTAATTCGTTGTGTTTCATCTCAAGGTTTCATCAACGAGAAGGGACTACACTACTGTGTGCGCGCAAGTAATATGCAGCAATGATATATATAACAAGCATATAAACAAGTCACAACAAGCAATCCAATTTCATGCTTTAGTCTTATGGTCATTGTCAAACAAGGCACACAGCACACAAGCCGTGTAACACGACAACATACGAACCACACATATCCATACCTCATTCAGAAGCAAGTGTCGTCTCACACATAGAGTCTCGGTTGGCGTCCTTTATGGCCCTAACGTTAATTAAAACAACATATCAGTTTATGATTTCATGTGCAACGTTGTGACATTTTCCTTAGCTTATTTTATGCTAACATGTGAAGCTCCCTAAGTGGGTCTTTAAATGCTTAGTTCATATTAACCCTTGGAAACCTCCCCAAATGCTAACCTTAGACTTAATCCAACTCCTAGAACATTATATCGTCATATTACACGTTACTTAGCCCTTTCCTCTAGCTAATGCTTTAGAGTATTATAAGCATTAACATGTAACAAGTTTACCTAAAGTGGATTTTAATCCCCCTAAGATGTATCCCTTCCTTAACTAAATAGGTACGTTTTAAGCTCATTAACAACACCATAAAACTCCTCAAAAACTTCCGGAACTCACTTATACCGAGGCTCAAAGGTTTCAAACTGAAATAAGTTCTTGTATATAACCTTATCTTATCACACTTTTAATGTATCTAACGGTGTCTAACCTTCCAAGGTATTCCCCCATTTAGCTAGGTGTATTAGGTATGTTCTGGGTTCATTAACAGACTAGTATCACACTCATTTACTCCAGTAAGACAGATAGACAGAAGCTACAATTTTTACCGAAATCTAAAACCACAATCTATATATTTCTTCTTGATTCTTGTGTTTGGTTAGCTCAGCTGATGTTTTAATCTTCTCTAAAGATTTTGCTAGTCTAGCTGCAGTTATTAGCTATGGTTGGGTTTACTTTTAACACAACATCACACTCTTAGCACCTTGGGAAGTCACTCATACTGAAACACAATTTCAGGAAACCGAAACACTAACTTTATGCATACTTCATTCAGTTTCTCTTTGCACTGCATTTAAATTGCTTTCCTATCTTTCCCAAGTGTGTACAAACCTAAGTAAGTGTATTAGCTCGGTCTTAAGTTTGTTAGCAAGCCATTTCAACCCACTTATTCCTACTGTGTGACAGTTATATAGGGGCACAATTATAGAAAACTTAAACCGATTCTGCTTGTTTCCTCCTCATTCTTTCCTTCAGTAGATAGTTAATTTTCTTCTAGACTCTCACATGAATATACCAACTTAATTCACCTCTTTAGCAATGTTTTGAGTTCATTCTAACACCACTACCTCACTCTTCATACTTCTGTGAGTTGAGCATACTGAACACAAGTTTCAGGAAAAGAAACAGAAGCATTAATAACCTGTGCACTCTCTTTCCTCTCAGTTTCTATAGATTAGCTGGCTTCTAAATCATCCCCAAAGTGCTTATGACTTTACCCAAGCATGTTAGATGTGTTAGGTTCATTAGCTACTCAATTCACCCCTTATAACCTTCTGAGGTAAGGTTACACAGAACCGAAACAAACATGCAAAACCTGCGACATGAATATGATTTATGAGCTGATATGTTCTCTTATGTTGTTCTCTTTTTGTTTTCAAAACTGACTTACAACCCCTCTCAATTATTTTACCTACTTGCTTAGTTTTTTATCGAGATTTTAAACCCTCAACAAGTCAGAACCACATGGACAATGCCTCTGAAAAAAAAACTTACACAGAGGCTGTCCAAATCTGAAACTGGAAAACAAGAAACTACTACACATCTGTTTTACCTATTCTCTTGTTTTACAGATTGACTTTCAGGTTTCCCCAATTTGCTTTAGTTACTTAGTTAAGCGTTTGAGTAAGTTTTAAACTTAAAACAACCTAAACAACCCGGTTAAACCCACTGATACATCCTTATACTGAAGCAAGCAAAGCTGTAGAAACCGAAACCATTGAACTGATATACTTTTCTCTGTCACCTTTCTTTGCTCATAATTTGATTTCCAGTTCTTCCCAAATTGTTAACACCTTTAGCTACATGAATTGACAAGGCTTTAAGCTTATAACATTCTCAATATAACCCCTTACAACATTTTCCCCAGCTACTGAAATCTCATTATACCAGAGCTGAAACATAGACTGAAAACTGATACGGGTATGTTTGTTTCTTCTTGTTCATTAATCAGGTTCTTATGTTCCCCAGTTTGTTTAGCTTCAGTTAAGAGTCTTGAAATAGCTTTGTCCTCAAAGTAAACCCACAGTAACATTGTTAATGCCACTGGAAACTCCCCATACGAAAACTGTAATGTTGCAGAACAAACAGAAAAACTGAACTAGTTTAACCTTCTTATCTCCATCCTTCTGTTTCGGGGGGTTGATCTCTAGGTTGACCCAGACTATCCCCTCGTATGCTCATGTGTTAGCAAATTTTTAGATACATCATTACACCCAAAGAGCAAGACACACAGAAGTCCTTTACACTAACTTGAAACCTGAAACTGAAACTGATAACTTCTCTTTATCTTGTTTGCATTCCTTGACCTGGGTTCTTTCTCACTCCCCAAGTTATTTATCTTCTAGTTAAATGTCTTAATGTGATTGTAAACTCTAATCTAGCCAAAACACAACCAAGATAGCACTTCCCAACTCCTTTACTAGAATCTGAAACTGAAATACTCGACAACCTGAAACTGAGGAGAAAACTGTCACATCTTTTTCTATTTATTTTCTTTGTTTACTGACTGACTTTCAATTTACCCCCAGTTTGCTGTAGTTACTTTGTTATGTGTTTTCATATAGCTCGAACTTAAAGACAACCCAACACGACTCCTTCAGACATTTCTGTACAAGTTTATACAGAACTGGAGAAGAAATGAAAACTGAAAACTGAAACTACTAAGCTGGTGTATTCTGTTCTCTCTTTGCTCTGGAAACTGATTTCAGGTTTTCCCCTCAGGTGTTTAGTTACTGAGTTGCGAGTCTTAGTAGGAATTTCAATCTCAAAGCAAAACCAACATAACCCTGATAACCCTACTAGCATGTCCTAGTACTGAAACAAGACAATTCCAGAAGCTGGAAACAAAAACTGAAACACCTAACTGAGGCATTTCTTTTCGGTTGCATCCCTTCTGTTCTTTAGCCTGACCTTTAATTTCTCCCAATCTTTTTACCCAGTTAGTTAAGTGTTTAATCCAGGTTTCAACTTCGAAACAGATTCACCACAACATTTCTTAAGCTTCTGAAAGATTAATATACAGGAAGGCTGAGATTTCAGAAACTGAAATCTGCACTGATGTGTTCTCTTGTATGGTTTTCTTTCTGTTTCCCTTCTCTTCCTACTTCTGTCAATAAGGTAAAAGTTGAGTTTCAGAACCTAGACTGATAGATGAGCGTAGGGAGTTTGAGCACAAGAAACGTCTCATACAACAACTCACTACAATTTTCTTATACAGAAATCAACTATGCCACAGGAACTGGAATTTAGTTTCTGCACACTTCGATGCTAACTCCCCTTAATGTGCTAACTGTGTTCCTCTATTATTCCAAGCCTGTTTACCTTTAGTATAGAGAGTCATCAAGTTTTTTAAAGTCTATCATTAAGTCACCCCAAACATCACAATTCCTATGCTGTTACAGAAGTAGCTCACAAACTTTTTTTTTTAGTCATTGCTAGATCATTTCCCGTGGCTTATATCCACCTGTTTTAGGCATTACTCTGCAGGGACTTAACATATGAAACCCAATGTTTAATTACTAGTTCGTCAGTATACTAATTCTGTAACACAAGGGGTCTTCCCTTTTTTTTAGTTCGTGGCTATCAGGACTACATTCAAAAGAAAACAGTACAGATTATTTGGATCAGCTTACTACCTTGTGTTCTTTTCTTTTTCCTTCTCTGCAGTTGGTTCTTCCTGATCCACTCTTGGTGAAAATGTGAAACTCTCAGAGGCTTGGACTCGGCCTCAACTGAAGAGATTACTCAGGGTTAAACTTGACAAGACAGGGAAAAATATTACAGGTGGAGTAATTGGAACTGGCTTCGAAGGGTTCTACCTTCTGGTTTGTTTCAGCACGGATAGAGCAACATTTATTCAGGAAATTCCTAAGCCAGGTGCCTTGGTCTACTCAGGTGGTTTTGCCACGCTTAACAACTGTAGTTGTATGCAGGTTTCAGGCGAGGGAAAACAAGAGTCAATTCACCAGTTTTTGTTTCCTTTGGACACAGAAACAAAAACATAAGAATCAAGGAACTTAAACAACCAGTTTTTCTTTCTCAGGTTTCCGAGTCTTACCTTGAAGAAATCTTGGAGAGGACTGGTTACAGAATTTCCAAAGCTCTATCGGTATTTAGCACGAGAGCTCTGGCGTGCAAAAAGAAAAAAACTGAGAAAGATCAAACTGGCTTGAGTAGAGGTTTTCAGACAGAAGCATCAAGGAAAGAAACTGATGTGAGAGATACAAACCGGTAACCATTTCCCTGCGCTGGACTTGAGAAAGAATGGAGCTGATTCTTGAGGGTTCTCAACACACTACCAGGTGCTCATGCACAAAGGGAAGGAGAGGAAGGACTGAGGCAAGAATATTCATCAGAGGACAGAGGAAAAAGAAAGACTGACGCAGGCTAAGTAGGTGCTAATTGTGGCAGTTTTCAATGGGAATCCTGTGTAATTTCGGTGCGCATAACTCTCAGGTGAGTGGTTGTCCTCTCATCTATTGTCCTGGCATTGGGACTCGGCGATGGGGCATGATACAACTGACTTGGGTCATTGACAGCAGCATGTAGAGGAAGTGGTGTGTTGGAGTCCGGAGTGCTGGTTCCAAAAAACAAGTATCGACTTGCTGTCTGATTGCATTGTCGACAGTTTCTCATGGTGTTAGATGCAGTGGGTAGGAATGGGTGTTATAGAGTGAGTTAGTGCTAGCCATTCCCAAGGAGCATGCGTGGGAGTTGGGGAATTTGGAAAACTGAGGCCAATAAGAGGCTCTCACACGCCTAAAGGCGCATTATAGGATAGAGATGTTCTCTGGTTTGCATTATAGCATCGCGGGTGTTCCAGGGTTGGTAGTGCTCGTGTTTGGTTCCTCATTTTTTTTGTTGTAGTTACTTTAGTAGCCTCATTACTAGTCTAATTAGGTTAGTGTTTGCTACTGAATTGAGCACAGCCCAAATGGTTAAAGCGTTCATGAAGGTACGAGAGGTTTCAGGTTCAAATCCTAGCTAGAGCAGGTCTGCTCTTTTCTTTTAATGAGTGTATATTCATGCCTATTTTATCGTTGTTACCTACATATATATATATATATATATAAGCAACTATTTTACCTTGTCACGTTATTGATTATACTTATATATATGTACGACTATTTTATTTTGTCGCGTTTTAGTTATAGGTACCTATGCGACGTTATTAGTTATATGTACCACGTTGTAATGTTATACCGTTGCGTATATGTAATTCCATATACAGACATATATAAGTACGCGACCATATTAACATGTAACGTTGTCATGTTTTCGGGCATGTATAAGCCCGTACTAAATTTAATTGCTCGTGTATTATCACATGTTCAAATTATGTAATGCGTTATACCCGAATAATTTCTCCCGGATAATCTTATGATTTTTCGTACTTAACTATTTAGGGGTGTTTCAACTTACCCCCCTTAAAAGGGACTTCGTCCCGAAGTCTTACTTCTTAGACTCGTTAATCCTTGGGATCAAGTCCCGTATTCGTTCTTTCTAACTAGGGTATCATGTCCCGCAAATTCAACAGTTTTATTTCACCATTTGTGCTTATAAGCACCATGCCACGTCTGTGGTTTCACCAAATTCTCAATAATATCTCGATACCAGTAATATTCATCTACCGTACTTCATAATAATCATGAGGACAAGTCATTCATTCATAGCCACAGTGCATCCAAAACAATTCGAACACCGTTCACACACATAGCAACCAAACATAACGCATCAAACGAGAAACAACATAGCAAAAGCGAAACACGCCTACCCCCCTTAAAATGGGTTACGCCCACGTAATCCTTTTTGTATCATATTAGAACCTTGGATAGAGATGTTTAATCCCCATGAGCATTCTTGTAACACCCCAACCCGAAATCCAATAAACTGAACGGCGATCACTCCCAAATAAAATACATCTGCAGCGGAGAAATAAATACAACAACCGGCGGTATTACAATGCCGTTGGCCACCCTTGTGACCAACAAGGCTAAGTCCAAATACAATCCTCAAATGTCACGGTCTGGAATACAGATACAACCCGAGATACTAGGAATCAAACTCAAAGTAAAATACTGAAATAAAATAATTAACTAATAGTAGACTCCCAAAGCTTGGTCTACCCCACCTACACTCAGTGTGGTGATCTTCTTAAACTTCAGGTACCTGAAAAATGGGGGTGCCCCCAAAGGGGCTCAGCAAACAATGCTGGTATGGAAAACGTGCAGCCCATCGTCTACCGGGCCACACCAACTACTTTGTCGAACACATGCAGTTCATTTTTATAAAGCTGTAAACAAGCATAGTCTGATAATAACAAGTATCCATACAAGGACAATAATGTCACATAGAACAAGACTGCAGAAGGTCAAGTTAGCTGAACTGAAATCTCTTAGTGATAGTCGGGTCCACACAATGGGACTGACAGGTATAACTGAATATCTTAAATAGTGGTATAGTGACCTCGTTAAGATTGAAAGGTTGGGTATAAAAACCCTAGGAGATAACGTAGTTAAACCCTGAACTGAGAGGCGTGGGAAATAGAATCCCACTAGAGGAATGAAGTCTTCCTCAAACTGAAGGGCATTAGAAACCCGGAAGGAATAGAGTCTTCCTCCCAACTGAAAGTTCCGTCGCGACGTAGATAGGAGACGACCTGAGACAGGTACAGCTCCTGTAGCATGCATGGCCAGATCCAACTGGGCTCCTCGTTCTCGTAGTATAGAGTTGTTAAGTGTCATATAAAGACGTTATACAAGAACACAATGTGTATTGTCAATTATCACGTTTAGGATAATGACGTTTGTTATAAAGTGAGGTTAGTGAGAGACTTGAGTACAAGTCCTCGGTATACTGAAACGCAGGTATTTAATCCACTGGTATAGTAGTGTTTGTATGCGTGAGACATACACGTTGTAGTCAGCAACATTCACGCACATAAAATAATACCACAGTGTGCAAGAGTAAAACAACAGTTTACATTAATTATCTTGGTCGTTATTTCAAACAACAGATAGCACACAAGCCGGTGTAATCCGGTAGAAAACAGGTTCAAGAATCCCATACCGTTCACCGTAGGTCGCAGTTGATTATACCCTGGTCAACGTCTGGTCAAACAAAGTCCTAGAATAGGATTAACTGAGAGGGTTAATTTATGTTACCCTTATATAATAATTCTATTGGATCTTTTAACAAATCTCGTATTTGTTATTTCATGTGAGGTTTATTTCTTTCAATTACCTCATGATTTAATGTATATCTTATGTTATTCCTTTTTGATTTATTTATAAATCCTTTAATGTACATATATGTATTCATATATTCATGCACTATATTTGTTGTTTACTTTAATTGTCTAAGGGACATAACAACTTATAATTTCTTAACTATATTTAAATGTCTTACAATGACATAATATTCTTATAATCTCATTATTCTCCTTTTAGTCATAAATAATATTTATTTTTCCTTTAACTTCCTTATAACTATATAAGCCATAGTTCTAATTCCATAATTCCTTTAATTAAAATTCTTTCTTCTAATTCCTCAAAATATCCATATAGGACTTATATTTATTTAAATCTAAATTCTTACCCTTATATTTCAGTTATTTACAAAACAACCACATTAATTCATGAACTTTATATTTAAATTCTAATCTCATTATATTATAGAGTTTTAACTTCTTATTTAGCTAAATTACATAGTCACACTAATATTTTAGTATATAGCTTTTAAGTACTATAACTTTCAAAAATAACAACTTAGCCCCTTAAATTCTCGGCAATAATATTTTATTTCCCATAATTACAATTTAACCACAAAACCTTATAAACTTTGCATAATGTCTTATAAACTATAGTTTTAATTTTAATTCTCCATAAATGCCGAATATATATATGTAAATTCTTAAATTACCAAACTAACCCCAAAGTAATTCGGCTATGTCATTTTTTTCCTTAATTACAATTTCATCCCAAAACTTTATATTAGTATCTTAATAACTTATAATCTAAAGTCTAAATATTTATTTCTTCAAAATTTCGAAAGTGAACTCAATGATTCTCTTAATTATCAATTCGCCCACTAATAATTTACAAACTTTCATATCAACTTTTATAAATTACATAATAGCGCAAAACTTTATAAAAGTTATTTTAAGGCTTGTTTAAATTATCTAAAATTCATAAACTTAATTCCTAACCTTATATTATATCATAATTACACTAATTACCCCTTTAGTTCTCGGCTTTAACAATAAAGGCATCAAACTTTGTAAAAATTATATTTAAGCCACATAACTTAATTAGTTAGTCATTAAGCTCCAATAAAATTTTTAACTCACCAAATTTATGATATAAGTTTATATACCTAAGTAGGTCATTAAAACCTATTTTCCAATTAGAGCATTCGGCCATAATTATTTAGTGACCTATAGTATATAAAAGTGGATTTATATGTCTAGATAATTATAAATAAATTCATAGGAGTTATATAACTCATGTATAAATTATTGTAATGTCTTGTATAAATTCTAAGCTCAAAATAAAGAACTTTTGCCCTTGATAATTCGGCATGAAATGATATTTAACATAACTAAAATTTGTGACACAAAAATGTGTCTTAAGGTAAATATTTCCTTATATGTTATAGGTTATATTTTTGGCATATAAAACCATATAGCTTCGGTATTATTTAACCTAGGAGGTGTACATAATTTTTGTATAATTTTTAGAAGCTTAACAAAGCTTATAACATAAAGATTACTAGTAGTAAACTTACTTCTTAACAAGGGTGGTTAAGTGCTTGAACTTCTTCTCGAATCTCCAAGCTTTCTCCTAGGTAAACTTGATGCTCCTCTTCGGTTTTATGCAAGAGGTGGAGGTGTTTAGGAGTTAGATCTTCAACAAAGATCTTAAGTAGATTTGTAAGTAGTTTTATAAGACTTTACCTTAGGCTTTTTCTCCTTATAAGTTCGGCACTCCTAAGGTGGATGAAGAACAAGTTTTCCTTCATCAAAATGAAGAAGAAGAGAGACTTAGAAGAAGTAGAACTTGGTTACACATAAAAATGTGCTTTAAGGATTTTCAAGCTTTAAAACCTACCTTGAGATGCTCCTTGGTTTAATGTTGGTTTGGACAATCTCCTTGGAGAACTAAATGAAGCCGAACACACCTTGTTATGCTAGGAAGAGTTTTGCTTCAAGACTTGCCAAGAAATGCTAGGAAATTACTTAAAGATGAAGATAGAAGTTAAAACTCCATTGATGGACTTAAGAGCTTCAAGAAGAAGATGATGAAGCTAGAAGAGAGAGGAGGGAGCCTTACCAAACCGTGGAGGAAATGTGCAAGGATGGAAATGAGACCTAGCTCACGTAAATGAAAGAGGACAATTGGAATTTGATTTTGTTTTGTCATTTTTAATGTCAAATGACTTTACTTTTCCTTAGTTTATTCAATGAGTTATTGGCTCAATAAAAGCCTCCTTTCCAGCATAATTTCGTGCATGTGGTGTGTGACAAGGCAAGAGTTGGAAAGGAAATAATTGTGAGCTAGAAGACAAGGTAATTTAGGTAAGTTATTCTTTTGATTTTTCTAAGTTAGGCTTGTCTTCTTCTCCCTTGTAGAGTCACGAATTCAAGGGTCAAATGGGGTGTCTTAATTGACATTGAAGAGCCAAGGACAAGCATGTTAGGTCACATGGAAAAGAAGGAATCTAGAAAAGTGAATTCTAGATCTACTTTTGCTTTTTCTCATTTGTTTTTGTTCTAGCTCACATGGCCTTATTCCATGGCCTAATTTCGACAGCTTGCTGGTCATATGAGACCTACATACTTTGAATTAAGTAATATAACACATGGGAAGGTGAGTCACCATGTTCTATGCCTTTTACAAACTTTTAATGCAATTTTTATACTAGTTTTTGCTCTCAAAATCGGCCCCTATAGAGAGTCTTGTTGACTAGTCACACCAACTGATTTAGAAGGTCATTTTAACCCTATTTAAGATTACCAATTCGTGGCATGTCAAAAACTACAAGGCAATTGCGTAAAACGTGTTTTCGTGACACCCGAAGGTGTGTTTTTGTGCTCTAAGGAAATTTTGGGAAACAATTTGTTTTTATGAGTTCCAAGTGTTTGTAAACACTTATTATAGTAAATAAACATATACTAAGATGTTACATTGGGTTATATGGGGTTACATCCACCCGTGACATAATTTACGGGCCATCGGGACACACCCGGGCAAAAAGGAGCGCTAAGAAATCCTCCTGTGGTTTTTGCTGAATTTTGAGAAACCACTTCGTGGGTTCTCTTTATAATGGTTAATAATGATGTTAGGAACTCAAGGAATTAATTTTATAGGAGTTCGTGCCACCTCGGCACTCCTCCGACTTTTCGTGCTTTAAGGAGCGGGCGTGAGCACTCCCGAGCGTTTTGCGTTTTTGACTGAATTTAGCTTAGGGAATATATTTGTATATTCATATAATAATTGTATGACCATTTGGTTTGAATATTAGAGGGTCATACAAGGTCATGTTTGACCATATGCTTCTAAGGCGTTTTAGCGTTTATGGAGAAACGACTATTTTTTCGTAACGTTTTCATGCATGGGTTTGCATGCGTACGTGAAATGATTCATATTTGGATTATATTCCAATAAATAATGATTTTAATATATTATTTAGATTTGGGGTATTTCAATATCCCCCTTAAAAAAGGACTTCGCCCCGAAGTCTCATATCTAATTATAAGGTTGTGGGGAATCAAGTTCCACTAAGTATCCACAACTCAATCTAGTTTTTAGGGATCAAGTCCCAAGTCTCTATATTCCTAAGTTCACAGTGTACATCAAACACAACAGGAATACTTTGGAACAATATAGTGTGATGTAATAACACAGTCACTTTTCATATCTAATAGTGCACAAAGTACATTCAAATACAGTGTTACACAAGAACACATACAAGACAAAGTGTCGCTGAGATATACTGAACAGTGTTACACAAGAACACATACAAGACAACGTGTCACTGAAATATACTGAACAGTGTTACACGAGAACACATATAAGACAAAGTGTCACTGAAATGCACGAAAGTGCAACAAAATGCATACTAAATTCACAAACGAAAAAGGCTCTACCCCCAAAAAAAAGAGGGGTACGCCCACGTACCCTAGACTAAAGTGTCTAATCGGTAAATAGTAAGGGAAACTTCGCTCGCATATCAGCTTCTAGTTCCCATGTGGCCTTTCCACATCGTGGTTCGACCAAAGAACCTTTACTAGGCTCACAGATTTGTTTCGAGTGTCTCGTGTCTTTCTGTCTAAGATTCTTTGCGGTGTTTCCACATACCGCATTGTTGGTTCTAATGAGAGTGTCTCTGGTGTAGAACATGAGAAGGATGAGGCATGTACTTCTTAAGCTGAGACACATGAAAAACATTGTGTACTTTGCCCAACTCGGCTGGCAAATCAAGTCGATATGCCACAAGGCCCACCCGCTCTATGATAGCGTAGGGTCCTATAAATTTCGGGCTTAGCTTGCCCTTTTGCCCAAATCTGAATACACCCTTCATGGGTGATACTCGTAGAAATACCTGGTCGCCAACTGCGAACTCAAGGTCTCGTCGCCTCTCATCAGCATATGATTTCTGTCTGTCTTGTGCTGCTTTCATGTTACTTCTGATTTGTTGTACTTCTGCCTGGACTTGCTCTAAGTACTCAGGGCCAATGATGACGGTCTCACTAGACTCGTCCCAGCACAATGGTGTGCGACATGGTCTGCCATATAAGGCTTGGAAAGGTGACATCTGTATAGAGGCGTGATAGCTGTTATTGTATGCAAACTCGATGAGATGTAGTCTATCTATCCAGCTGCCCTGGAAATCCAAGGCACATGCTCGTAGCATGTCCTCTAAGGTCTGAATAGTCCTCTCTGACTGACCATCTGTCTGAGGGTGAAATGCTGTGCTAAGCTTCAATTCAGTGCCAAGTGCTTCGCGAGTAGCTCGCCAATATCGTGAGAGAAATCTAGTATCTCGATCTGAAACAATAGTCTTAGGTACTCCATGATGTCTAATAATCTCTTTCTCAAATAGTTCTGCCAACTTTGACACTTTCCAAGTGTCTTTCATTGGAATAAACCTAGCAACTTTA
Source organism: Limonium bicolor (assembly GCA_023374045.1). NCBI lineage: Eukaryota > Viridiplantae > Streptophyta > Magnoliopsida > Caryophyllales > Plumbaginaceae > Limonium > Limonium bicolor. Next base: position 86,722,451 of record CM041781.1, on the reverse strand, counting down.
GTCAGTCGATCAACAACAACCCAAATCATATTAAGCCTCCTCTCGTAGGTGGTAGTCCCACCACGAAGTCCATGGAGATATCATAAAACTTCCACTCTGGGACTGGCATAGACTGTACCATACCTCCAGGTCGTCTATGTTCGAATTTCACTTTCTGGCAAGTGAGACATCGAATCACATATTCTGTCACGTCGCCCTTCATACCACTCCACCAGAAATACCTCTTTAGATCTTTGTACATCTTAGAAGCTCCTGGATGGACAGATGTGGAAGAAGTGTGGGACTCTCGAAGAATATGCTCCTTTATATCTGTGCTGTCTCTGGGGATACACAATCTTCCCTTCAATCTGATTAGTCCATCATCATGTAGCTGAAACTCATATTTTCCACCCTCAAATGTACCGTCAGACAACTTCTGACTGATCTCTATCATTCGCTGATCACTCTGCTGTGCTTTGCGTATGTCGTCCATAAGACTCGAGCTAGCCACAATGGCATTTAGAGAATGTGCTCGTCGACTAAGTGCGTCTGCTACAACATTAGCTTTTCCTTCTTTGTACTGCAAATCAATGTCATAGTCCTTAAGGAATTCAACCCATCTTCTTTGTCTCATGTTTAACTCCTTCTGGGTGAATACATACTTCAAACTTGTGATCCGAATATACGGTCATCTGGACACCATACAGGTAGTGGTGCCAGATCTTTAGTGCAAAAACAATAGCTCCAAGCTCCAAGTCATGTGTGGGGTAGTTTTCCTCATGTTCTTTATAAGCGTAGACTTATCATATTTTATGCACTAGATTTAGTATTATATTATCTAAATAAAGTTATATTTATGGTATATGCTAATTATGTGTTAAAGTATAATATTTGTACAATCTTATGTTTTTATGAGTTTTCTGTGCAAGAATGATTTTCTAGCAAAAAGTTAATTGAAGCCGGACTCCATGCCGGGTAGTTTCTGCACGGCATAAGTACAGAACAGAAAGAAGCCTTGCCGGATTTATGCGGGTAAATGTTATCCGGCATAAGTGTAAAATCGCCTCGATTGACCATACGACAGCACATGTGATCCACGTGTTTTCCAACCGCTGCCGGATGTGATGCCGGGTAAGTCCTACCCGGCATAAGCACTGTTTCGCACGGACATCGACGGTTTCGACCGTTAGCAGTTGGGCGCATTTAACACGTGTGCCGGCTATTGGGGACCCGGCACGACGCCCGGCATCGACACTATTAATGCCTATAAATAGGCCGAGGAAGGCTCAATTCAACACACTTCAACACCATATTATACTCCATTCATCACTCCATTTCGCCCACTCCATTGTTGGTGTCCAGGAAGTTTCTACAGTTCCATCCACGCGAAGAAGAAGAAGATCCTGTGGGGTTAAGGCTATGTCCATTCCCTTCTCCCTTTATATTCTCTTCTTGTAGTTGTGTGGATGGAGATGTAGAACTCCTTGTTGTTCTTTGTTTAGGAAATGAAACTCTCCTTGTAAAACAATATGTTCGTCTAATATAATTTCAAGTTTATTTTGAGTAAGGTTCTTATTGTAAGAGAATTGGTTGATCTCTTATTCTCTTAATGCAAATTTACTCGAGGAAGAAAAAGCCAAAAGTAGAATAGGTTAGACTCTCTAATGATCTTCCTACTTTCTTCTTATGAATTAAGAGTAGTAGTAAGAGTGAGAATTAACCCATTTCCCATTACTTTGTTCATTCGTAGCATGATATATGCTCGGATTGTTAATAGGTAGTGAGTCTCCTGTTTTCTTCTCGGAAACAGGAAGAAGAATATGCATTATGACTATGCCGGATGCACTGCCGGGTGGCCAATGTCCGGCATATTCAATGTCTTTGAATATGCCGTGCAAGTGGTATCCGGCAGGACACCCGGCGTGATCAGTGGTTGGTTAATTCGAAGGCTGTGTGTTATGTTGCGAGTTCATATTGATACTTAGATGGTTTTAAGCCCTAGATCAAGAATAATCCCTTGTAAATACCACTTAGTTTAGTTAAGTTCTAATTAGGATTAGAGAATATTTCAATTTCGCCCCCTTGTCATAGAATAGGTTATTACCGGATTAGGACTAATTTTCTATAAGTCCCTTGGGTTCGATACTCTCGGTCGTAATATATTTACACTATACTCCGACCGGGTTTTATTTTGCTACCCGTAGTAGAGTTGTAGGATTAGTTATTTATTTTATTCTTTTGTATATAGTTATCCTAACAATTTCTCTGTTAGCAAATTGGCGCCGTTGCCGGGGACTTGGAATTAGTCCAAGTCCTAAATTCGGTAAAACGCCCTATTCTTTATTCTTTATCCTTTGATTCTTTGATTCTTTAATTTAATTTGTTAATTTTATTTTTTTTTGGTTGAATGTGCCGGGTACACTGCCGGGTGTTCTACATCCGGCATCTTGGAGGAAGTCCTACGCCGGATAGAGTTTACCCGCGCACGACCCGGCATAATCAAACTTCAACTTTTACTTCGCATTGTCTTTTTTTTTTTTATCTTTTATTTGTCTATAAATATTCTTTTCCATTGATCTTTTATGTTAACTTCCCTTTCCCTTTCCCATTTTTATTATTTTTTATTATTTTTATTTTCAAGTTTGAACGCGCCGGGTGGCATACTGGGTAACTTCAACCCGGCAGTATTGGAGAAAGTCCAATGCCGGGTAGTTCCCACCCGGCACCGCGTCCGCATGTTCAAACTATTTATTTATTTTTTTTTATTATTTTTTTGTAAAATATTAATATTCTGTATAATTTGTCTTTATCCCTCCCTTCTAATCCTACCTATTCTTTATTCCGTTTATTTTATTCTCGGATTGATTACGCCGGGCCTGATGCCGGGTTTTATACATACGGCATAGTTGGAGAAAGTCCAGTGCCGGGCACCTCATACCCGGCCCGAGTCCGGCACAACCAATTTTTTTTCTCTTTTCATTTTCGTAACTCTAATTATGTAATCATCTTAGTTTTTTTTTTTTTTTTTTTTAACAAATTTATAGTGTTTTTGTGTTGCTCCTCCTGAGTTAAATAGGTGAATGCATCTCCGATTGCATAATCTTCATGAAGATTTGTGTGTCCGCAATCATGAGACAAAGAGGACATCGATGAAACCAACAAACGCACTCCCTACACAATGGAAGCCAATACTAAAGGCGAATGGCAAGAACTCTCTTCTCAGCAGGCGAATGTGGAAAAGTTTGCGACTACACGCCCAGTGCTCCGAAATGCCAGATTTTATACCACCTGAGGAAGCAGAACGGGCAGAGACATCAACCATTCGCATAGAGCATAAGTCAATGACGTTGTTAATGCAGCAAACTTTTTGCTCAAACTATGACCGCCTGGTCAACTCCCGTCTCCAACGCCAAACATGATCAACGGGAGTATGCGAGATAGGTAATACCTCTGCCGAATTGCCAAAGGCTAAGTGTAGGGCAGCCCCACGCATCTGGTCTTCTTTCACCGCAGGGGAGTCACTTCCTTTCCCTTATTTCTTTATTTTTTTTTCTCTTTTTTTGAACACTGGGGACAGTGTTCCTGCCAAGTGTAGGGCAGGGACCCCCCTTAAAAAAAATAAGTTTTTGTTAATAATATGCATAGGTTTAAAGTTTATCAATGTTTTACTAAACTTTTTGCATGTTTTTGACTGAGATAAGATTAGGAATGAATAAATGCTTGTTCTCTCAAGAGGTAAGCTTTCTAATGACTTATAGATTCCTGTTTTTAACTTCTTGATTCTTTTTATTAACATGAGTATATGATCTTTCTCCTAATTCTTTCCTTTATGTATTTCTGGGTATTTATTTCTTTCTTTTTCAAATTGTGAAAAATCTTTTGGGTGAAAATCTTAAAAAGGGTTTTTGTGCAAAAGAAAGAAGAAGAAAAAGAAAAAAAAAGAAAGAAAAAAATCTTCTTCCAAAGGAAAAGCATTATATTCCTTGAGGTTGCAAAAATGCCTCAGAATAAAAGCAAGAAACGAGAGTTTTTCCTTTTATTTTTCTCCTAAATTCCCCGTTTCTCATGTAGAAAAAAAATCATGGTTGATTCAGAAACCCTTGCAAAATAGGGCTGAATAATAAAAACCAATGATGAGTGTCTTGGCCACATTCAGAAACTCTTGAAAAATAGAGCTGAATGATGGAAACCGGAAAAAGGAGAGATTACAAATCCCTTATGCAAAATAGCCCAAAAGTTTTGATCGATTTTGAAAGTCTTTATTTTATACCCATTAGTATGTTTGTGATGGATAAGGATGATTAAGTGATACTTATGAAATAGAGTCAGGGAGTTAAGAATATTTATCTACATTTCATTTTAAAGTTTATCTGTTTTGTGCATAAGTAATTAGTTCTTTCTAATCTTGTTTTGCTCGAGGACTAGCAAAAGGTAAGTGTAGGGCCTTGATAAGCCGTAGACTTATCATATTTTATGCACTAGATTTAGTATTATATTTATCTAAATAAAGTTATATTTATGTTATTTATGCTAATTATGTGTTAAAGTATAATATTTGTACAATCTTATGTTTTTATGAGTTTTCTTGTGCAAGGAATGATTTTCTAGGCAAAAAGTTAATTGAAGCCGGACTCCATGCCGGGTAGTTCTCTGCACGGCATAAGTACAGAACAGAAAGAAGCCTTGCCGGATGTTATGCCGGGTAAATGTTATCCGGCATAAGTGTAAAATCGCCTCGATTGACCATACGACAGCACATGTGATCCACGTGTTTTCCAACCGCTGCCGGATGTGATGCCGGGTAAGTCCTACCCGGCATAAGCACTGTTTCGCACGGACATCGACGGTTTCGACCGTTAGCAGTTTGGCGCATTTAACACGTGTGCCGGCTATTGGGGACCCGGCACGACGCCCCGCATCGACACTATTAATGCCTATAAATAGGCCGAGGAAGGCTACAATTCAACACACTTCAACACCATATTATACTCCATTCATCACTCCATTTCCGCCCACTCCATTGTTGGTGTCCAAGGAAGTTTCTACAGTTCCATCCACGCGAAGAAGAAGAAGATCCTGTCGGGTTAAGGCTATGTCCATTCCCTTCTCCCCTTTATATTCTCTTCTTGTAGTTGTGTGGATGGAGATGTAGAACTCCTTGTTTGTTCTTTGTTTAGGAAATGAAACTCTCCTTGTAAAACAATATGTTCGTCTTAATATAATTTCAAGTTTATTTTGAGTAAGGTTCTATTGTAAGAGAATTGGTTGATCTCTTATTCTCTTAATGCAAATTTTACTCGAGGAAGAAAAAGCCAAAAGTAGAATAGGTTAGACTCTCTTAATGATCTTCCTACTTTCTTCTTATGAATTAAGAGTTAGTAGTAAGAGTGAGAATTAACCCACATTTCCCATTACTTTGTTCATTTCGTAGCATGATATATGCTCGGATTGTTAATAGGTAGTGAGTCTCCTGTTTTCTTCTCGGAACAGGAAGAAGAATATGCATTATGACTATGCCGGATGCACTGCCGGGTGGCCAATGTCCGGCATATTCAATGTCTTTGAATATGCCGTGCAAGTGGTATCCGGCAGGACACCCGGCGTGATCAGTTGTTGGTTAATTCGAAGGCTTGTGTTATGTTGCGAGTTCATATTGATACTTAGATGGTTTTAAGCCCTAGATCAAGAATAATCTCCTTGTAAATACCACTTAGTTTAGTTAAGTTCTAATTAGGATTAGAGAATATTTCAATTTCCCCCCTTGTCATAGAATAGGTTATTACCGGATTAGGACTAATTTTCTATAAGTCCCTTGGGTTCGATACTCTCGGTCGTAATAATATTTACACTATACTCCGACCGGGTTTTATTTTGCTACCCGTAGTAGAGTTGTAGGATTAGTTATTTATTTTATTCTTTTGTATATAGTTATCCTAACAATTTTCTCGCTTAGCATTCTTCAACTGTCGGGAAGCGTAGGCAACTACCTTCCCATTCTGCATGAGTACACACCCTAATCCCCTTCCTGATGCATCACAGTAAACTTCATAACCCTCAGTGCCTTCAGGTATGGTCAAAACTGGTGCTGATGTCAAAGCATTCTTCAAAAGCTCGAATGAGGTCTCACATTCAGTAGTCCATGTGAAAGGTGCATCCTTCTTCATTAAGCTGGTCATAGGTTTGGCTATTTTGGAGAAGTCTCTGACAAACCTTCTGTAGTATCCTGCTAAACCAAGGAAACTCCTGATGTCCGTAACTGTCTTTGGCCTAGGCCAAGTGCGAACTGCTTCTATCTTTGCTGGATCCACTGTGATCCCAGCATCAGAGATAACATGTCCTAAAAAGGAAACTCTGTCTAACCAAAACTCACATTTGGAGAACTTAGCATAAAGCTGGTTCTCCCTTAGGATCTCAAGTACATGTCGGAGATGACTCTCATGCTCTTCTTTAGACTTTGAGTAAATTAGGATGTCATCGATGAAAACAACCACGGTCTTATCCAACTGCTCTCTGAATAATCTGTTCATCAAATCCATGAAGACTGCAGGTGCATTTGACAAGCCAAAAGGCATAACTGTAAACTCATAGTGGCCATACCGTGTTCTGAATGCTGTCTTTTCTATGTCTTGCTCCCTGATGGGTATCTGATGGTAGCCTGATCTCAAATCGATCTTCGAAAACACTTTTGCTCCTCTCAACTGATCAAACAAGTCATCAATCCGTGGTAGTGGATATTTATTCTTCACTGATACTGCATTAAGTTCCCTGTAATCAATACATAGCCGAAGGCTTCCATCCTTCTTTTTCACAAAAGCACTGGTGCTCCCCAAGGAGATACGCTAGGTCGTATGTATCCCTTGTCCAATAAATCTATTAGCTGCTCCTTCAGCTCAGCCATCTCTGCTGGTGCCATACGGTACGGTGCCTTAGCTATGGGACCGGTACCTGGTAGTAATTCGATGGAGAACTCTACCTCTCTGGATGGCGGTAAGCCTGGAAGTTCCTTTGGAAAAATATCTGGAAATTCCGACACCACTGGCATAGCTGGATCAAAATCAGGGTCATGCTCTACATCCTGAACATAACATAGATATACCTCCTTCTGCTTCCTGACGTGCTTGTACATGGACATAGCAGATATAACTTTTATCGATGGTGCCCTAGGGCTCTGACGGTAAGATACTGTCACTCCTGATGGGCTCTTAAGCAACAGTCTGTGCTCTGCACAAAGAATGCGGCCTCTGTGCCGCCCCAGCCAGTCCATCCCGGCAATAACATCGAATCCTAGACCTCTGAACTCAATAAGGTCAATAGGAAATTCCTCCTCCTTAATACTGATAGTGGCTCCTCTATAAAGACGAGTGCAACTGATCTTCTCCTTAGACGGGAGTGCCACCTTAAAATCAGGTAACTCTACAGCGTCTAGCCCCAACTTCCCCGCAAGCGAAGGCGAAACGAAAGTATGTGAGGCTCCGGAGTCGAACAGTACTAATGCATCCACTCCATTAACCGGAAAGGTACCAGTGAGGATCGCGCCGCCATTGCTGGCCTCCTCCTCAGTAAGTATACTTAAGGCACCTTCCGCCTCCTTAGCACAACCTAATAACAGAATCTGAGTAAGTACTTTGATGTATGATGGGGTCTAAAGACATTCACTTTTATAACAATAATGCTTCACTGATGAGATGATCTCCTTTCAAATGTCCAAACAATTACAATACTAGTACTTTCTAAAAGTCAAACTTAATCTTCCTGGTTTCATATGAGTGGTGTTTATCACTGTCGAAGGTGCTGTGTTTAATTTAATCCTTTTAATTCCATGGTATAGCAACCTTGACTTTCCACCCATTACTAAAACATCTCCTGAACTTAATATGATTTTCTTTGCAAGGTCCACACGCTTCTGCTCGCCATAAAGGAACTCTGCGTCATCTCCAATTGACAAAGATAATACTGGTATCCCCTGTTCAAGGGACCCTTTTGTTTCATCATTGTCCTGATGTAGACCTAAACGGCCTCCTTCTTCATAGAATTTGATACATAGATCAGCCCTTAGATTGGGAACTGGATCTTCTTCTAGCTGTTGAGCTGTATTAACTGCTTGTTCCACAATTGGTAAAAATTCTTCTGGGATTTTTGGTACTTGTGCTCCATCTCCATTTCTTGTATCTTGGTAGGTCTTTGAGTAAGGATTCCAATCCTTTCCTAAGCACATCATTTTCAGCTTCATTTTTGATCCTCCTGGAAATTCTGGAGTGTAGAACCCTCCTGGTCCTGCTCCCAATTCTTGACATTTTCCGATGATTGCAATTTGTGTTCCCCGGTGTTAGGTATCCTTTGAGTAATATCAAACCTGGTTGGATAACCTTACATTGTTCGTTCCCTGGTTCTTGTACTTTGATAATGTTTCCTCCAGGGAGGGCGGTGAGGGGATAGGAAAGCATATCTTATAGCTTCCTACGTGGTTTAAATTTTACTAGTGAGTCTTACTAATTATTTCCTACTCAATTAGGCAATCAAGGCATGCAAGCACTCATTCACATCATCCATTGCTCATAACAGGTTCACATGGTTTAGAAAATACCTGGGTTGGTAGAAGGACCAGCCTCATCTGAGCGGTCCATGACATGCAAGGCGGGTCCCGATGCTGGGCCCTTGCCCTTATACCCCTGTTTGGTTTGTTGGTGGAGGGCGAGTATCGCTAGCTCCATTCTTTTGGCCTGGGTTTGCCTTTGCTCCCGGGCGGTAGTTCCTGCTCTCCGGTTTCGGATACACTCGAAGGCACGATGCCCGAGTATCTGACAGTAGCGGCACATGACTTTCTCTCCTTGGCAGTCCACGCCGGGGTGATCTTTTCCACACTGTTTACAGTTGAAACGGCGGATGTACTTCTGGCCCGTGTTTGAGCGGATCAGAACCTAATACAACAAGGTCAATTATACATTCCAAAGGTACTGAAGTAATCACAAAAGTTTCAAATCTAACTGTCTGATTAGAGTGCCTACCCTTAGATGGGTAGGTTTCTGTGAGGTTGCTGCTCCGTAGGTTCCTGACTGGGGGTTCCCAGTGGTTTGATTCCCCTTCCCTTGATAGGACCCCTGTCCTTTCTGATAGGGCTTGTTCCTTTTGTTGGAGTTCCCCTGCTTGGCATCATCGCCACCAGGTCCGTCCTTCCTCTTTTGGGAGCTCAAAGCATCCCTTCTCTTACAAGTGATCTCCACTACGGAGGCAGCATGATAGCATTCCTGAAATCTCAAGGTATTAATCTCCAATCTCCCACGACGGGGTATAGTAGGTAATAAAATTTGGACTGGTTTATGTTTCTCCTGTTTTACCTGCAAACTGGTAGGGATGATTGGTCCCATCCCAAACTGAAGTCGAGGGCTCAGTCCCCCGTAGAACCGGTCGACCAACACCTGGTCCGAGTATCCTATACCGGGTAATAGTCGGAGTAGCGAAGTGAACTTCGCATAGTACTCATCCACGAACATCTTCCCCGTCTGCTCCATGGCGTCAAACTCCCGCGTCTTCACCATCCTGGTGTGGGCCGGGTAGTATTTGCCCCTAAGTAATGCAGTGTAATGTCCCCAAGTAAAAGCTGGGTCATCCAGGTGGTCGGCTTTCACCATGTTCCCCAATCTCTAGCTGCATCCTTCAGATAAAAGGCAGCAAGTCTTACTTTTTCCCTAGCTGGGACTGCAAGCGTCTCGAACGCTGTCTCCATCTCCATGATGTAGGTCTCCAAGTGAGCAGGGTCAGTCTGCCCCTTGAATGCAGTTGGCCTTAGATCAGCCAAACTCTTCACCCAATCTCTCTCTCTGGGTGGTGGTGGAGGTAGCTGCTGCTGCTGTCCAACCCCCGCCTGTGCGAATGCCTGAGCAATTAAGGTGGCAATGTCTGCCAGCCTGACGGATGGCTCCTCATCGCCTGTCCACGTCGTCCTCCTCTTCCTGACATCTGCAGGATGTTGAGGTATATTAGACACTGAGGTCACAATCTTGGTCTTGGATAGTAGTCTAAGTAAAACTAACTTAAACTCCTTTCAATACTATCTCTCAACCCTTAACCTAAGGTATTAGATATCCTAATCTCGGTGTATCCTTGTATCCAGAGCGTAACTACGCTCTGATACCACTTTTTGTAACACCCCAACCCGAAATCCAATAAACTGAACGGCGATCACTCCCAAATAAAATACAACTGCAGCGGAAATAAATACAACAACCGGGCGGTATTACAATGCCGTTGGCCACCCTTGTGACCAACAAGGCTAAGTCCAAATACAATCCTCAAATGTCACGGTCTGGAATACAGATACAACCCGAGATACTAGGAATCAAACTCAAAGTAAAATACTGAAATAAAATAATTAACTAATAGTAGACTCCCAAAGCTTGGTCTACCCCACCTACACTCAGTGTGGTGATCTTCTTAAACTTCAGGTACCTGAAAAATGGGGGTGCCCCCAAAGGGGCTCAGCAAACAATGCTGGTATGGAAAACGTGCAGCCCATCGTCTACCGGGCCACACCAACTACTTTGTCGAACACATGCAGTTCATTTTTATAAAGCTGTAAACAAGCATAGTCTGATAATAACAAGTATCCATACAAGGACAATAATGTCACATAGAACAAGACACAGAAGGTCAAGTTAGCTGAACTGAAATCTCTTAGTGATAGTCGGGTCCACACAATGGGACTGACAGGTATAACTGAATATCTTAAATAGTGGAGGTATAGTGACCTCGTTAAGATTGAAAGGTTGGGTATAAAAACCCCAGGAGATAACGTAGTTAAACCCTGAACTGAGAGGCGTGGGAAATAGAATCCCACTAGAGGAATGAAGTCTTCCTCAAACTGAAGGGCATTAGAATCCCGGAAGGAATAGAGTCTTCCTCCCAACTGAAAGTTCCGTCGCGACGTAGATAGGAGACGACCTGAGACAGGTACAGCTCCTGTAGCATGCATGGCCAGATCCAACTGGGCTCCTCGTTCTCGTAGTATAGAGTTGTTAAGTGTCATATAAAGACGTTATACAAGAACACAATGTGTATTGTCAATTATCACGTTTAGGATAATGACGTTTGTTATAAAGTGAAGTTAGTGAGAGACTTGAGTACAAGTCCTCGGTATACTGAAACGCAGGTATTTAATCCACTGGTATAGTAGTGTTTGTATGCGTGGGACATACACGTTGTAGTCAGCAATTCACGCACATAAAATAATACCACAGTGTGCAAGAGTAAAACAACAGTTTACATTAATTATCTTGGTCGTTATTTCAAACAACAGATAGCACACAAGCCGGTGTAATCCGGTAGAAAACAGGTTGCAAGAATCCCATACCGTTCACCGTAGGTCGCAGTTGATTATACCCTGGTCAACGTCTGGTCAAACAAAGTCCTAGAATAGGATTACTGAGAGGGTTAATTTATGTTACCCTTATATAATAATTCTATTGGATCTTTTAACAAATCTCGTATTTGTTATTTCATGTGAGGTTTATTTCTTTAATTACCTCATGATTTAATGTATATCTTATTTGTTATTCCTTTTTGATTTATTTATAAATCCTTTAATGTACATATATGTATTCATATATTCATGCACTATATTTGTTGTTTATTTTAATTGTCTAAGTGACATAACAACTTATAATTTCTTAACTATATTTAAATGTCTTACATGACATAATATTCTTATAATCTCATTATTCTCCTTTAGTCATAAATAATATTTATTGTTTTCCTTTAACTTCCTTATAACTATATAAGCCATAGTTCTAATTCCATAATTCCTTAATTAAAATTCTTTCTTTCTAATTCCTCCAAATATCCATATAGGACTATATTTATTTAAATCTAAATTCTTACCCTTATTTCGGTTATTTACAAAACAACCACATTAATTCATGAACTTTATATTTAAATTCTAATCTCATTATATTATAGAGTTTTAACTTCTTATTTAGCTAAATTACATAGTCACCTAATATTTTAGTATATAGCTTTTAAGTACTATAACTTTCAAAATAACAACTTAGCCCCTTAAATTCTCGGCAATAATATTTTATTTCCCATAATTACAATTTAACCACAAACCTTATAAACTTTGCATAATGTCTTATAACTATAGTTTTAATTTTAATTCTCCATAAATGCCGAATATATATATGTAAATTCTTAAATTACCAAACTAACCCCAAAGTAATTCGGCTATGTCTTTATTTTTCCTTAATTACATTTTCATCCCAAAACTTTATATTAGTATCTTAATAACTTATAATCTAAAGTCTAAATATTTATTTCTTCAAAATTTCGAAAGTGAACTCAATGATTCTCTTAATTATCAATTCGCCCACTAATAATTACAAACTTTCATATCAACTTTTATAAATTACATAATAGCCCAAACTTTATAAAAGTTATTTTAAGGCTTGTTTAAATTATCTAAAATTCATAAACTTAATTCCTAACCTTATATTATATCATAATTACACTAATTACCCTTTAGTTCTCGGCTTAACAATAAAGCATCAAACTTTGTAAAAATTATATTTAAGCCACATAACTTAATTAGTTAGTCATTTAAGCTCCAATAAAATATTTTTAACTCACCAAACTTTATGATATAAGTTTATATACCTAAGTAGGTCATTAAAACCTATTTCCATTAGAGCATTCGGCCATAATTATTTAGTGACCTATAGTATATAAAAGTGGATTTATATGTCTAGATAATTATAAATAAATTCATAGGAGTTATATAACTCATGTATAAATTATTGTAATGTCTTGTATAAATTCTAAGCTCAAAATAAAGAACTTTTGCCCTTGATAATTCGGCATGAAATGATATTTAACATAACTAAAATTTGTGACACAAAAATGTGTCTTAAGGTAAATATTTTCCTTATATGTTATAGGTTATATTTTTGGCATATAACCATATAGTTTCGGTATTATTTAACCTAGGAGGTGTACATAATTTTTGTATAATTTTTAGAAGCTTAACAAAGCTTATAACATAAAGATTTACTTAGTAAACTTACTTCTTAACAAGGGTGGTTAAGTGCTTGAACTTCTTCTTGAATCTCCAAGCTTTCTCCTAGGTAAACTTGATGCTCCTCTTCGGTTTTATGCAAGAGGTGGAGGTGTTTAGGAGTTAGATCTTCAACAAAGATCTTAAGTAGATTTGTAAGTAGTTTTATAAGACTTTACCTTAGCTTTTTCTCCTTATAAGTTCGGCACTCCTAAGGTGGATGAAGAACAAGTTTTCCTTCATCAAAATGAAGAAGAAGAAGACTTAGAAGAAGTAGAACTTGGTTACACATAAAAATGTGCTTTAAGGATTTTCAAGCTTTAAAACCTACCTTGAGATGCTCCTTGGTTTAATGTTGGTTTGGACAATCTCCTTGGAGAACTAAATGAAGCCGAACCACCTTGTTATGCTAGGAAGAGTTTTGCTTCAAGACTTGCCAGAAATGCTAGGAAATTACCTTAAAGATGAAGATAGAAGTTAAAACTCCATTATGGACTTAAGAGCTTCAAAGGAAAAGATGAAGCTAGAAGAGAGAGGAGGGAGCCTTACCAAACCGTGGGAGGATGTGCAAGGATGGAAATGAGACCTAGCTCACGTAAATGAAAGAGGACAATTGGATTTGATTTTGTTTTGTCAATTTTTAATGTCAAATGACTTTACTTTTCCTTAGTTTATTCAATGAGTTATTGGCTCAATAAAAGCCTCCTTTCCAGCATAATTTCGTGCATGTGGTGTGTGACAAGGCAAGAGTTGGAAAGGAATAATTGTGAGCTAGAAGACAAGGTAATTTAGGTAAGTTATTCTTTTGATTTTTCTAAGTTAGGCTTGTCTTCTTCCTCCCTGTAGAGTCACGAATTCAAGGGTCAAATGGGTGTCTTAATTGACATTGAAGAGCCAAGGACAAGCATGTTAGGTCACATGGAAAAGAAGGAATCTAGAAAAGTGAATTCTAGATCTACTTTTTGCTTTTTCTCATTTGTTTTTGTTCTAGCTCACATGGCCTTCCTTATTCCATGGCCTAATTTCGACAGCTTGCTGGTCATATGAGACCTACATACTTTGACATTAAGTAATATAACACATGGGAAGGTGAGTCACCATGTTCTATGCCTTTTACAAACTTTTAATGCAATTTTTATACTAGTTTTTGCTCTCAAAATCGGCCCCTATAGAGAGTCTTGTTGACTAGTCACACAACTGATTTAGAAGGTCATTTTAAACCCTATTTAAGATTACCAATTCGTGGCATGTCAAAAACTACAAGGCAATTGCGTAAAACGTGTTTTCGTGACACCCGAAGGTGTGTTTTTGTGCTCTAAGGAAATTTTGGGAAACATTTGTTTTTATGAGTTCCAAGTGTTTGTAAACACTTATTATAGTAAATAAACATATACTAAGATGTTACATTGGGTTATATGGGGTTACATCCACCCGTGCAAATTTACGGGCCATCGGGAACACACCCGGGCAAAAAGGAGCGCTAAGAAATCCTCCTGTGGTTTTTGCTGAATTTTGAGAAACCACTTCGTGGGTTCTCTTTATAATGGTTAATAATGATGTTAGGAACTCAAGGAATTAATTTTATAGGAGTTGGTGCCACCTCGGCACTCCTCCGGACTTTTCGTGCTTTAAGGAGCGGGCGTGAGCACTCCCGAGCGTTTTTCGTTTTGACTGAATTTAGCTTAGGGAATATATTTATATATTCATATAATAATTGTATGACCATTTGGTTTGAATATTAGAGGGTCATACAAGGTCATGTTTGACCATATGCTTCTAAGGCGTTTTAGCGTTTATGGAGAAACGACTATTTTTTCGTAACGTTTTCATGCATGGGTTTGCATGCGTACGTGAAATGATTCATATTTGGATTATATTCCAATAAATAATGATTTAATATATTATTTAGATTTGGGGTATTTCAATTCTAGCTTCTATGCAATTTTGCCCTTGTTAATGGCTTATTTTATGTCACAAGGATTCTTATCGGTATCCATACCGATCTATAACGGACTCGGGCTTAACCCCTCTGGGTCTAAGGTATTGGCCGGTATGTCACTTGTTATTCAACCGGTAAATGGGAGATACGGCCCACTAGCTTCTGCTGTGGGACTCTGATAACCTTCGGCTTCCCAATGTGGTGCAGGGTTCAGTGGTATCCTTATAATAGTAGTAAAGTTCTCCTGACTGACAAGGGGTATTTTAATTTATATGGGTTGTAATTTGTCTATTCATTTCCTTGGAGGTTGGATATTCATGATTTTGGTTCACTTTTAAGCGTCTGAATTGTTGTTTCTGGCTTACCCCTTTGGGCTTTAATAATTTAGTTCTTAGTATTTGAATGTTACCGACGTGTCGTTGTTACCACGATTTGTTTAGTTTATATTACCGCTCATATTCATGTGTAGCTAGCTAGTTTACTCTCCTAGCATTACTACCTTCTTTTATCCCTTAATGTGTACATTCAATTTAGATGTTTTTTTCGTCTCTAAGTAATCTTTATTCTTCAGCCCAATTATAGCCTTAACACTGCTGGTTGATTTCATTTAGTTTCAGTCGAAGATTGCCAAACTATATATGTTAGAAGTTTCTGAGGTTGTAACCTCTAAGTTTCGGATCATGTATCAATGTATTCTACCCACTCGTATCATCTATATTGATAGATCGCATCCTTCGTACTTTTCTACTCCTGACTTATGAAATTTCCCACCTATTTGTAGTTCATGTGTCCACTTGTAGGAGGTTTCGAGAGTTATCCAACTCTTACATGGTCAGCGTAAGTGTTGAACTATCCTTTCACCCCACTTTGTGCTCAGTATCACTTGACCTGACCAGGGTTAAGTTCAACTTGCACGTCCAACAACAATCAACCAATTTAATTATTACCCTCCATGCTTCTAGTCATCTGGCCATCAATTCTTGAATTAATCCTTTAAATTTTCCAACTATGTATACATCTAAATGGGTACATGTATACATTTGCTCATTCTTGTATCGATAATATAAGTATACCTATATGTTATAAGTTCCAAGGTCGTATTTGTATTACAATACCCTTTTTGTCTTATATATATGCACATATGATTGTTTCCATAAATTTAATGGTATATTGGTACATACTTTCGTATCCTCCTGATATTATGAGTTCTTTTCATTCCCAGTTACCATATTATTGAGTGGACTTGTTTCAGTCATCCTCTCTTGAGCCTAATATGGATATAGGTGATCCATCCGCACCATATTTATAGATATAATATGGATTTAGGTGATCCATCCGCACCGTATTTGGAGATATAGTATGGCTATAGGTTATCCATCTGCACCGTATTCATAGATATAGTATGGATATAGGTGATCCATCCGCACCGTATTCATAGATATAGTATGGATACAGGTGATCCATCCGCACCGTATTCATAGATATAGTATGGATATAGGTGATCCATCCGCACCGTATTTATAGATATGGATATAGGTGATCCATCCGCACCGTATTTATAGATATAGTATGGATATAGGTGATCCATCCGCACCGTATTTATAGATATGGATTTAGGTGATCCATCCGCACCGTATTCAATGTCTCTCCATAAGATTAAGTTCTCTTAATTTCCTTGCCTAAGGTTCAACCCTAGGTGTTATAGTGAATAATTTGTCAAGTGTATTGTTATACCCAAAATTTTAACCCCCCCCCGGAGTAGTCTCAAAGGCATACGTGTTACAAAGGGCAAAATGGTCAAAATGTACCAATGCAGGATTTTCCTGGGACATTCTCGGGATTTTCTATTTTCATATGACTTGTTCATTATCTCCAAACACCTCCAAATATCATAGTCATTATGAAAGGTATTTCATCATTTTCTGATAATATTTATTCTGGAAATTAAGCTTTTAATAAGCAAGTTTCTTTAATAATTAACACATGAAATAGCCTCAAAATAGAAATAAAAGGTTTTCAAGATTAAAATAAAATTGTCACATGGTTAGCATGACTACATACAGTCATAAACCTGAAATTATTTTATTTGGAACCTTAACCCAAAATTTAAAAGAGAAATTCAATCATTTTTGCAATTTTCTCTCTCCTCCGGAAAATACCGAAATCAAAACAAAATGTCATTAACTTTTAACGCAAGATAGAGGATGATTTTTAGAGACTAATGCCATTGGAATTTCGTTATTTCGACTTTCCAATAATAAGTTATGAATTATGGGAGATTCCATATTGTGAGATTTTTATCTAATCGGTTATTTATCAAACTAACCTGATTCCAACTCTAAAAATTCTTAAATATCATCCTTTGTCTTCAGTTAAAATTTCATAATTTTCTCGGCCTGCAACATATTTTAAAAAATCAGATTCCCTTAGAGCACAAAATCAGGGTTTTAGATAAAAATCTTGTTCTATCAACATGGCCTTGCTCTTTCTATAAAAGGACCTTCAAAAAACCCCTAGAGTAGAGGAGAACATTCCCATAGTCAGAAACACATCCGTCTACTGCCTCCCATGTTTCCAACACTCCCAACACCGAAACTCTGCCGAAATCATCCCAAAATCACCAAAAACACATTCTTTCTTCTACCGAAATCATCCCAAATCATCAAAGTCGAACCGGGTCGGCCACCAATGAAGCTTTCAGAGATTCCCGACGTGAAAGAACAACAAATTTTCGAAATCAAAATAGGGTAAAAACCAAATTCTCTAACCCTTCTGGTCTAAATACACTTCTGGTTGAAATTGCTAACCGAATTGATTTTCCTTGCTTCTGAATTAAGGTTTGTTTGTGTTTCTGCCTTCTAACTTGTTTGTCGTTAAGTTTCGCATTAAATTCGATTTCAAATTGAAAACTTTCAATCACTAATGTCTTGTACATCTTTTAGGCTACACACCCATAAAATTTGAGCTCAAAACACCATCGAGAACCTCCCAAATGCCGCCATCCAAGGGCGGTCCGCACCCACGGACGCTATGTCCGGGGTCCCGGACGCCTTGTCCGTAAGCCCGGACGCCCCCGGACGGTGGCGGTATTTCAAAATTTTCAAAATTTAGGTTTTCTAAAATAATGTCCGGGCCCACGGACATCCTGGCCGTGGCCCCGGACTTTTCAAAGTTACGTTTTCTGTTTAATTCGACTTTTATGTTCACATAGGTTAACTATGGTCCGTGGGTTCGGACTTTAGGTCGTCGCCACGGACGGAATCAAAATTTGACCTAATTCTGCCTCCGAAACCCTAGTTTAGGTTTTTTTTAATTTCCTTTTTAATTTTCTGTCAAAAAAATGCTTAAAAACACAAAATAAAAAAACAGAAGCTCGCACACTTAGGTTAAAGCAACTCGTAATAAGCCGTAATTAAACTAAGTAGAGGAAAAATGACTTCTAGGGGTAATGAAAGTAATTGAACCCTAAATAAGTCGAATACCAAGCCCCCGAACCCGAACTCTACCTTTCCTAATTTATCCTAGGTTAAAATTAGGTGGCGACTCATAATAGGTTCCAGTGAGCTGGCTTAGGTTTAATAATTATTGTTATATGACATAGTTATTAATCTTAGGTTATAAGTGGACCTAAAACCCGGCTAGATCCCAATCAACTTTAATCAACATAGGATAGGGTTTAAAATCGAGGCTCACAGACCTGCGACTCTGCTGGGGACAAAATTCTTAATTTAAACTTGTTTAACTTTAAGAAAAGGGCTTAACTCGAAATTGTTTGTTTATGGCTTTATTACTTTGTTTGTTTACTTTTGTGCGCACTTTAATTTCTACACCTTTGCATCATATGAGAGCGAGGGTTCACACAAACCGATTTCACCCCGGGACCCGTTTGAGGGTCCCCTGTCAAGGACTCACACCCATCAGGTGATGTGAATAAGTGGGAGAAAAGAGGAGGTTTCGTCTAACCACACCCCCTTAATACCTGGGCTTTAGCCCCTAGCATTTTCTAGGCAGTATCCTTACCTAGCCCATTGTTTGGTTAGTCAAAGACCCGTCCGTAGACGCACACCTTCAGGTGATGTGAAAAAAGTGGGGAAGCCCAAAGAGAATTGCGTGCAAGCCCTATTCCTTTGTGGCGACCTGGGCCCATGCCCCAAGCACCTCTCCGGATCGATCCATACCCGGTTTGATTTTAACGTCTAGTGAGGACATGTTGAATTTGTGTGGGCCTGGTTACCTGCATGATCGGCCCACTACCCGGCCTAGAAATTGATAGGAACTTTTCCTACATCAACTCGGCCCAACCCGATATCACAGCTTTATTGTTTGCGGCCCAAAGGCCTTGCTTGATTTGAATGTGTGAGTTATTTGTTCGGGCTTCGGCCCAAAAGTTTAGATGATTTCTCTTATGGCCCAATTTGAATTATCCAATTAGTTCTAGGCCCATAAAAAAGAAATTCACCTGAACTTGAAATTACTCACAAGTCCTGAAAATAAAACCTTCTTGGCTTAGCAACCATCTTCTCTAACCCAAAGAAAGTTAGGCCCATTCGTGATTTAGGGACCATTCCAGCTCATGCGCTTTACTTCAGGCCCAAACACATTCCGGCCCAAGGGCTCATTCTAGTCTAGGTAGACTTCTTATCATGACCCTAACCCAAAACCCTAGATCTAGGTGCCATCTTTAAGGCCCAACCAAAATCACTCGGCCCATTCAGTTCACATATAGAGCAATCATTCTGGCCCAAGTACCACACTCATAACTCATTCCATTTGAGCCCATAGACCAATTCATAGTTTTGGCCCATGAGCTTCGCTCTCAATCCAGAATTTCAGCCCATAAAACATTTGAATCCAAGATAGTTTGCATAACTCATTCATTTCAGTTTCCGGCTTCAAGGCCCAACAAGAGCATCAAACGAATCCTAGACCTCAAGGCTTATCCCTCGGCCCAGTGGCCCATTCACGGTCCATGTGATTTCCTTCAGCTTGTTTGCTCAATTTCTGGATTAAGGGGATTCGGGCCTACATGTTCGTTCTAGTCTAGGAATCACTCTAATCTATGCACTTCACTCTCAGCTTGGCGAAGACTCGGGTCCAGTTACTTCCTACATAACCCATAGGCATTCCTAGTTCAAACATTTTATAGGGCCTACGCGAAGTTTGGAAGGAAGACAATCATGGTCAATGGCGTCCCGACGGTCAACAACTCGAGTCTTTCAGCACGTTGGCATCAGACAGTTCAACATCACTATTTTAGAAGTTTTCTCGATTTAGTAGTTTTCTTTTCTCAGTCATTCTTCTAACATTTATGGTAGCTAGCTTCCTTTATCATTTTAGGTAGTTTTCCTAACATTAAAATTTTTGATGTTATCTTTCCATTCGTGAAATATAGCATAGTTCCGTTTGTGAATTTCTTGTGCATTCATTTAACAAAACAAAAACAAAAAAATGTTTTTCAAGAAAAAGATTCATGAAATAATTATTTTCAGACAATAGAATAGAATGACTCGTCTTTTGTTTCTAAAAAAGGGTGAACATGTCCGTCCACACACCACAGTCTATCTCAAAACCTCCACAAAGCAATCCAAAATCCACATCTGTTTAAGTGATGTCATAAACCCCAAATCAATACTGGGGGAAATCTGAGCTCAGGATCGTCGTCTTTAATCTTTCGTTTAAGCGTGTGAACTAGTCTCTGAGTGAAATTCACGAGAGTGCCTTGAGCGGAAAAACCATGAGCGAACGAGCGTGTCATTTTTGCACGACTCCAGTGAGACCACATTCAAAGGTGAGGTAAACGGCATAACTATGACCGAAGGGGAAAATTTGTAAATTTACTCTTAGACCTGCGGAAAGTAACAAAGAGCGGATACACAACTATCAGGAATGACGAAGCACCTAGGTACGGCATCACATAGCCAAAAGCTTGTGAACCCTGACGTTAAACCCTAGGCACCCCCGCTGAGCCTTTCATATATCCCTTTTGATATTATGAACTCCACAAAATAGCCAAGCCGATGATGAATCTCCGACCCGGTGACCAAAGGAAGCGAGGAGTCAGACTCTCAGATAACATTCTCATTAGTCCAAAGAAGCAACACCGGTATCACCATGACGAAGTGATCCGCAAATGGTCCCAGAGTGACACAGGATCTAAAGAGCTCACATCAAAATAGCTCTCAAAGCCCAAAACCGGGAAACACAAGAACCCCGAAGGCAAAGTCAAGAAAGGATAAAACAAAAAGGCAAACCCGAAGTGCCTCGAAGAAATCCAAATGACAAAAAGAGAAATGGTGTAAAGGACAACTTCAAAAGTCCAGGTCCAGAAGCTCGAAAACAACGCCAACATGAAGCAGCTAGACGACTTCAAGACAAGGAAGATGAATCAAAGAGAAGACACAAGTTGCAGCTTCGGTCACCCATTTAAGCTCCACATACCTCAATTATCCCTCCATGATCCCGTCGTCTTTCATCACACCCTGTGGCCACGTTATAAGCTTTAAAGACTTCCGACTTGATAGTTGTGTATCTAATCACGTGAAAGTAACAGATCGAATGCGTAAATCCACCAAATGTCAAATTCATGGTCTAGAAGTCATGATCGTAAGTGAGAAACGAGTGTCAACACCAAACACGTCGAGTATAGGTTAGGAAGCATCACCTCAAAACATAAGCCTTGACCCTGTGAGGACGGGATCGTTAGCGCGTTTAATCAAAGAAAATACTGGGGGCAATCGATCGTTCCGATCGATTACCATGAACTTTAGCTCAGATTGTCCTAAGCAAAAATACTGGGGGCAATTGTTGGTTCCAACAATTGCCATGTCAACACCAATTGGAACCCAAAGCTCAAGCATCTCCACCACCATCATACACCACCGGCCCGCATAAGCCCTTACCTTTCACATCATACATCACACAGGCTCGCATAAGCCCTTACATTCACACCATACACCACACAGGCCCAAACCACTACACAGGCCCACATAAGCCCTTACCTTTACATCATACACCATACCCCACCGATGGTATGTTCATCTCCTATGAGATAAATTACAAGTCCGAAGTCTATGGTCAGGAAATGATAATTTCACTTTCCTTTTCAGTAAACAGAATTTTCTTCAAACACTACCACGTTTGGCACCTCTTTCAACAATTTCTTGTCTTCAACAACTTTCCTTCAAACACTTCGGTTTCACAAACCTCATCATGGTCACATTGGCACACTTTCTAGAAATGTCTTGCTTTGGACAATTTTTGATCCTTAACATTGCCATGTTTGGTACATTTTCCAACGATTTCTTGTTTTGGACAAGTTTCCTACATGCACTTTGATAGTATTTTGACATGCACATCATCATTGCCACGTTTGGCACTTTCATAATCAACTTTCATCATGATCATTTGCATAAAATTTACCTTGCATCCATCTTTACGAGACTCTCATCATAGACCAGAGATACAGATTCTCGTCCCGAAGATACAGATTCTTCAGAAATACAGATTCTCGCCCCGAAGATACAGATTCTTCAGAGATACAGATTCTTGCCCCGAAGATTCAGATTCTTCAGAGATACAGATTCTCACCAGAGTAGCAGAACTCACCAGAGTAGCAGAACTCACCGGAGTAGAAGAGCTCAATCCCTTAGGCTCGTCATAGACCTAGTTCCAACCTGTAGGCTCGTCATAAGACCTAGAACCATCCCTTAGGCTCGTCATAAGACCTAGAACCATCCCTTAGGCTTGTCATAAGACTTAGATCCAACCTTTAGGCTCGTCATAAGACCTAGATCCCATCTTTAGGCTCGTCATAAGACCTAGTTGCATACTTTAGGCTCGTCATAAGACCTAGAACCATCCTTTAGGCTCGTCATAAGCCCTAGAACCATCCTTTAGGCTCGTCATAAGACCTAGTTGCATTCCTTTAGGCTCATCATAAGACCTAGATCCAACCTTTAGGCTCGTCATAAGACCTAGTTGCATTCCTTTAGGCTCGTAATAAGACCCTTTAGCTTACCCACTCTCATCAAACACATTGCATTCATCTCATTCATATAGGCTCGTCATAAGACCTAGTTGCATTATCCAGGCGCGTCACAAGACCTGGCGACAGAAAAGTTGGCGAGGTGATGGCAATAAATCCTCCTGTGTTATGTCAGCTTACTTTGGGATCAACGAATGGTGGGCGAAGGTAATAAGTCCCCAGGGTTTTTACCAGGAGTTATCCCTGCACACCGGCTTGGGGGGCGATGGCAATAAGTCCACATTGGGTCCAGCTAGGAGCATTGGCACGGGTTTCGGTCCCCAGAAGCATCCGAGCGTCATCAACATCAGCATCATCAACATCATCAGCATCATAAGCTTCGCTAGCATATCAGCATTCCTGCATCTACACATTATTTCATTTTCATCATTTTTAGGTAGTCAACGCCTTAGAATATCTTGACATCATTTCATTTATCATAGGTAGTCAACGCCTTAGAATAGCTTGACATCATTTCATCACTTTAGCTAGTCAGCGCCTTAGAATAGCTTGGCATCATTTTCATCACTTTAGGTAGTCAGAGCCTTAGAATAGCTCGACATCATATCGTCATTTCAGGTAGTTGGCGCCTTCGAATAGTTCAACAACATCTCCTTCTCCTTTAGGTAGTCACCGCCTTCGAATAGCTCGACACAACCCATTTTAACCCCCCCGGAGTAGTCTCAAAGGCATACGTGTTACAAAGGGCAAAATGGTCAAAATGCACCAATGCAGGATTTTCCAGGGACATTCTCGGGATTTTCTTTTTTCATATGACTTGTTCATTATCTCCAAACACCTCAAAATATCATAGTCATTATGAAAGGTATTTCATGATTTTCTGATAATATTTATTCTGGAAATTAAGCTTTTAATAAGCAAGTTTCTTTAATAATTAACACATGAAATAGCCTCAAAATAGAAATAAAAAGGTTTTCAAGATTAAAATAAAATTATCACATGGTTAGCATGACTACATACAGTCGTAAACCTGAAATTATTTTATTTGGAACCTTAACCCAAAATTTAAAACAGAAATTCAATCATTTTTTCAATTTTCTCTCTCCTCTGGAAAATACCGAAATCAAAACAAAATGTCATTAACTTTTAACACAAGATAGAGGATGATTTTTAGAGACTAATGCCGTTGGAATTTCGTTATTTCGACTTTCCAATAATAAGTTATGAATTATGGGAGATTCCATATTGTGAGATTTTTATCTAATCGGTTATTTATCAAACTAAGCTGATTCCAACTCTAAAAATTCTTAAATATCATCTTTTGTCTTCAGTTAAAATTTCATAATTTTCTCGGCCTGCAACATATTTTAAAAAATCAGATTCCTTAGAGCACAAAATCAGGGTTTTAGATAAAAATCTTGTTCTATCAACATGGCCTTGCTCTTTCTATAAAAGGACCTTCCAAAAACGACCTAGAGCAGAGGAGAACATTCCCATAGTCAGAAAACACATCTGTCTACTTGCCTCCCACGTTTTTAACACTCCTAACACCGAAACTCTACCGAAATCATCCCAAAATCACCAAAAAACACATTCTTTATTCTCCCATTGAACTTCCAAGAATCAAAACACCACAAATACAGAACCAAAACGTGCTTAACAACACAAGGAAGAAGAGGTCAGAAGCTCGGGTCAAAGTCGAACCGGGTCGGCCACCAACGAAGCTTTCAGAGATTCCCGACATGAAGGAACAACAAATTTTCGAAATCAAAACAGTGGTAAAAACCAAATTCTCTAACCCTTCTGGCCTAAATACACTTCTGGTTGAAATTGCTAACCGAATTGATTTTTCCTTGCTTCTGAATTAAGGTTTGTTTGTGTTTCTGCCTTCTAACTTGTTCGTTAAGTTTCGCATTAAATTCGATTTCAAATTGAAAACTTTCAATCATTAACGTCTTGTACATCTTTTAGGCTACACACCCATAAAATTTGAGCTCAAAACACCATCGGGAACCTCCCAAACGCCGCCGTCCAAGGGCGGTCCGCACCCTTGGACGCTATGTCCGGGGTCCCGGATGCCTTGTCCGTAAGCCCGGACGCCCTCGGACGGTGGCGGTATTTCGAAATATTCAAAATTTAGGTTTTCTAAAATAATGTCCGGGCCCACGGACATCCTGTCCGTGGCCCCGGACTTTTCAAAGTTGCGTTTTCTGTTTAATTCGACTTTTATGTTCACATAGGTTAACTAGGGTCCGTGGGTTCGGACATTAGGTCCGTCGCCACGGACGGACGGAAACAAAATTTGACCTAATTCTGCCTCGAAACCCTAGTTTAGGTATTTTTTAATTTCCTTTTTAATTTTCTGTCAAAAAAATGCTAAAAAACACAAATAAAAAACAGAAGCTCGCACAATTTGGTTAAAGCGACTCGTAATAAGCCGTAATTAAACTAAGTAGAGGAAAAACAACTTCTAGGGGTAATGAAAGTAATTGAACCCTAAATAAGTCGAATACCAAGCCCCTGAACCCGAACTCTCCCTTTCCTAATTTATCCTAGGTTAAAATTAGGTGGCGACTCATAATAGGTTCCAGTGAGCTAGCTTAGGTTTTAATAATTATTGTTATATGACATAGTTATTAATATTAGGTTATAAGTGGACCTAAAACCCGGCTAGATCCCAATCAAATTCAATTAACATAGGATAGGGTTTAAAATCGAGGCTCACAGACTGGCGACTCTGCTGGGGACAAAATTCTTAATTTAAACTTGTTTAACTTTAAGAAAGAGGGCTTAACTCGAAATTGTTTATTTATGGCTTTATTACTTTGTTTGTTTACTTTTGTGTGCACTTTAATTTCTACACCTTTGCACCATATGAGAGCGAGGGTTCACACAAACCGATTTCACCCCAGGACCCGTTTGAGGGTCCCCTGTCAGGGACTCACACCTTTCAGGTGATGTGAATAAGTGGGGAAAAGAGGAGGGTGTCGTCTAACCACACCCCCTTAATACCTGGGCTTTAGCCCCTAGCATTTTCTTGGCCGTATCCTTACCTTGCCCATTGTTCGGTCAGTCAAAGACCCGTCCGTAGATGCACACCTTCAGGTGATGTGAAAAATGTGGGGAAGCCCAAAGAGAATTGCGTGCAAGCCCTATTCCTTTGTGGCGACCTGGGCCCATGCCCCAAGCACCTCTCCGGATCGATCCATACCCGGTTTGATTTTAGTGTCTAGTGAGGACATGTTGAATTTGTGTGGGCCTTGTTTACCTGCATGATCGGCCCACTACCCGGCCTAGAAATTGATAGGAAATTTTCCTACATCAACTCGGCCCAACCCGATATCACAGCTTTATTGTTTGCGGCCCAAAGGCCTTGCTTGATTTGAATGTGTGAGTTATTTGTTCGGGCTTCGGCCCAAAAGTTTAGATGACTTCTCTTCTGGCCCAATTTGAATTATCCAATTAGTTCTAGGCCCATAAAATAGAAATTCACCTGAACTTGAAATTACTCACAAGTCCTAAAAATATAACCTTCTTGGGCTTAGCAACCATCTTCTCTGACCCAAAGAAAGTTAGGCCCATTCGTGATTTAGGGACCATTCCAGCTCATGCGCTTTACTTCAGGCCCAAACACATTCCGGCCCAAACACATTCCGGCCCAAGGGCTCATTCTAGTCTAGGTAGACTTCTTATCATGACCCTAACCCAATACCCTAGATCTAGGTGCCATCTTTTAGGCCCAACCAAAATCACTCGGCCCAAATTCCAGTTCACATATAGAGCAATCATTCTGGCCCAAGTACCACACTCATAACTCATTCCATTTGAGCCCACAGACCAATTCATAGTTTTGGCCCATGAGCTTCGCTCTCAATCCAGAATTTCAGCCCATAAAACATTTGAATCCAAGATAGTTTGCATAACTCATTCATTTCAGTTTTCGGCTTCAAGGCCCAACAAGAGCATCAAACGAATCTTAGACCTCAAGGCTTATCCCTCGGCCCAGTGGCCCATTCACGGTCCATGTGATTTCCTTCAGCTTGTTTGCTCAATTTCTGGATTAAAGGGATTCGGGCCTACATGTTAGTTCTAGTCTAGGAATCACTCTAATCTATGCACTTCACTCTCAGCTTGCCGAAGACTCAGGTCCAGTTACTTCCTACATAACCCATAGGCATTCCTAGTTCAAACATTTTATAGGGCCTACTCGAAGTTTGAAAGGAAGACAATCATGGTCAATGGCATCCCGACGGTCAACAACTCGAGTCTTTCAGCACATTGGCATCAGACAGTTCAACATCACTATTTTAGAAGTGTTCTCGATTTAGTAGTTTTTATTTCTTAGTCATTCTTCTAACATTTATGGTAGCTAGCTTCCTTTATCATTTTAGGTAGTTTTCCTAACATTACAATTTTTGATGTTATCTTTCCATTCGTGAAATATATCATAGTTCCGTTTGTGAATTTCTTGTGCATTCATTTAACAAAGCAAAAACAAAAAAATGTTTTTCAAGAAAAAGAATCATGAAATATTATTTTCAGACAACAGAATAGAACGACTCGTCTTTTGTTTCTAAAAAAGGGTGAACATGTCCGTCCACACACCACAGTCTATCTCAAAACCTCCACAAAGCATTCCAAAATCCACATCTGTTTAAGTGATGTCATAAACCCCAAATCAATACTGGGGGCAATCTGAGCTTAGGATCGTCATCTTTAATCTTTCGTTTAAGCGTGTGAACTAGTCTCTGAGTGAAATTCACGAGAGTGCCTTGAGCGGAAAAACCATGAGTGAACGAGCGTGTCATTTTTGCACGACTCCGGTGAGACCACATTCAAAGGTGAGGTAAAGGACATAACTATGACCGAAGGAGAAAATTTGTAAATTTACTCTTAGACCTACGGAAAGTAACAAGAGCGGATACACAACTATCAGGAATGACGAAGCACCTAGGTACGGCACCACATAGCCAAAAGCTTGTGAACCCTGACGTTAAACCCTAGGCACCCCCGCTGAGCCTTTCATATATCCCTTTTGATATTATGAACTCCACAAAATAGCCTAGCCGATGATGAATGTCCGACCCGGTGACCAAAGGAAGTGAGGAGTCAGACTCTCAGATAACATTCTCATCAGTCCAAAGAAACAACGCCGTTATCAGCATGATGAAGTGATGCGCAAACGGTCCCAGAGTGACACAAGATCTAAAGAGCTCACATCAAAACAGCTCTCAAAGCCCAAAACCGGGAAACACAAGAACCCCGAAGGCAAAGTCAAGAAAGGATAAAATAAAAAGGCAAACCCGAAATGCCTCGAAGAAATCCAAATGACAAAAAGAGAAATGGTGTAAAGGACAACTTCAAAAGTCCAGGTCCAGAAGCTCGAAAACAACGTCAACATGAAGCAGCTAGACGACTTCAAGACAAGGAAGATGAATCTAAAAGAAGACACAAGTTGCAGCTTCGGTCACCCATTTAAGCTCTACATACCTCAAATATCCCTCCATGATCCCGTCGTCTTTCATCACACCCTATGGCCACGTTATAAACTTTAAAGACTTCCGACTTGATAGTTGTGTATCTAATCACGTGAAAGTAACAGATCGAATGCATAAATCCACCAAATGTCAAATTCAATGGTCTAGAAGTCGTGACCGTAAGTGAGAAACTAGTGCAAACACCAAACACGTCGAGTATAGGTTAGGAAGCACCACCTCAAAACATAAGCCTTGACCCTGTGAGGACGGGACTCGTTAGCGCGTTTAATCAAAGAAAATACTGGGGGCAATCGATCGTTCCGATCGATTACCATGAACTTTAGCTCAGATTGTCCTAAGCAAAAATACTGGGGGCAATTGTTGGTTCCAACAATTGCCATGTCAACACCAATTGGAACCCAAAGCTCAAGCATCACCACCACCATCATACACCACCGGCCCGCATAAGCCCTTACCTTTCACATCATACATCACACAGGCTCGCATAAGCCCTTACATTCACACCATACTCCACACAGGCCCAAACCACTACACAAGCCCACATAAGCCCTTACCTTTACATCATACACCATACCCCACCGATGGTATGTTCATCTCCTATGAGATAAATTACAAGTACGAAGTCTATGGTCAGGAAATGATAATTTCACTTTCCTTTTCAGTAAACAGAATTTTCTTCAAACACTACCACGTTTGGCACCTCTTTCAACAATTTCTTGTCTTCAACAACTTTCCTTCAAACACTTCGGTTTCACAAACCTCATCATGGTCACATTTGGCACACTTTCTAGAAATGTCTTGCTTTGGACAATTTTTGATCCTTAACATTGCCACGTTTGGTACATTTTCCAACGATTTCTTGTTTTGGACAAGTTTCCTACATGCACTTTGATAGTATTTTGACATGCACATCATCATTGCCACGTTTGGCACTTTCATAATCAACTTTCATCATGATCATTTGCATAAAATTTACCTTGCATCCATCTGTACGAGATTCCTCATCATAGACCAGAGATACAGATTCTCGCCCCGAAGATACAGATTCTTCAAAGATACAGATTCTCGCCCCGAAGATACAGATTCTTTAGAGATACAGATTCTCGCCCCGAAGATTCAGATTCTTCAGAGATACAGATTCTCACCAGAGTAGCAGAACTCACCAGAGTAGCAGAACTCACCAGAGTAGCAGAACTCACCAGAGTAGAAGAGCTCAATCCCTTAGGCTCGTCATAAGACCTAGTTCCAACCTGTAGGCTCGTCATAAGACCTAGAACCATCCCTTAGGCTCGTCATAAGACCTAGAACCATCCCTTAGGCTCGTCATAAGACCTAGATCCACCTTTAGGCTCGTCATAAGACCTAGATCCCATCTTTAGGCTCGTCATAAGACCTAGTTGCATACCTTTAGGCTCGTCATAAGACCTAGAATCATCCTTTAGGCTCGTCATAAGCCCTAGAACCATCCTTTAGGCTCGTCATAAGACCTAGTTGCATTCCTTTAGGCTCATCATAAGACCTTGATCCAACCTTTAGGCTCATCATAAGACCTAGTTGCATTCCTTTAGGCCCGTAATAAGACCCTTTAGCTTACCCACTCTCATCAAACGCATTGCATTCATCTCATTCATATAGGCTCGTCATAAGACCTAGTTGCATTATCCAGGCGCGTCACAAGACCTGGCGACAGAAAAGTTGGCGAGGTGATGGCAATAAATCCTCCTGTGTTATGTCAGCTTACTTTAGGATCAACGAATGTTGGGCGAAGGCAATAAGTCCCCAGGGTTTTTACCAGGAGTTATCCCTGCACACCGGCTTGGGGGGCGATGGCAATAAGTCCACATTGGGTCCAGCCAAGAGCATTGGCACGGGTTTCGGTCCCCAGAAGCATTCGAGCATCATCAACATCAGCATCATCAACATCATCAGGATCATAAGCATCGCTAGCATATCAGCATTCCTGCATCTACACATTATTTCATTTTCATCATTTTTAGGTAGTCAACGCCTTAGAATATCTTGACATCATTTCATTTATCATAGGTAGTCAACGCCTTAGAATAGCTTGACATCATTTTCATCACTTTAGCTAGTCAGCGCCTTAGAATAGCCTGGCATCATTTTCATCACTTTAGGTAGTCAGTGCCTTAGAATAGCTCGACAGCATATCGTCATTTCAGGTAGTTGGCGCCTTCGATAGTTCAACAACATCTCCTTCTCCTTTAGGTAGTCACCGCCTTCGAATAGCTCGACACAACCCACTAGATTTCAAACGACATATAGAGTCTTTTAAGATCCACAATTTTGGGGTATCACTCAGGCATCAACTAGTCTTTTCATCTTCATTATAAAGCCTAGTTGACGGGGGGCAATCTGTTATACCCAAAATTTTAACCCCCCCGGAGTAGTAGTCTCAAAGGCATACGTGTTACAAAGGGCAAAATGGTCAAAATGCACCAATGCAGGATTTTCCAAGGACATTCTCGGGATTTTCTATTTTCATATGACTTGTTCATTATCTCCAAACACCTCCAAATATCATAGTCATTATGTAAGGTATTTCATGATTTTCTGATAATATTTATTCTGGAAATTAAGCTTTTAATAAGCAAGTTTCTTTAATAATTAACACATGAAATAGCCTCAAAATAGAAATAAAAAGGTTTTCAAGATTAAAATAAAATTGTCACATGGTTAGCATGACTACATACAGTCGTAAACCTGAAATTATTTTATTTGGAACCTTAACCCAAAATTTAAAAGAGAAATTCAATCATTTTTGCAATTTTCTCTCTCCTCTGGAAAATACTGAAATCAAAACAAAATGTCATTAACTTTTAACACAAGATAGAGGATGAGTTTTAGAGACTAATGCCGTTGGAATTTAGTTATTTCGACTTTCCAATAATAAGTTATGAATTATGGGAGATTTCATATTGTGAGATTTTTATCTAATCGGTTATTTATCAAAATAACCTGATTCCAACTCTCAAAATTCTTAACAATCATCCTTTATCTTCAGTTAAAATTTCATAATTTTTCTCGGTCTGCAACATTTTTTTAAAAATCAGATTCCCTTAGAGCACAGAATCAAGGTTTTAGATAAAAAATCTTGTTCTATCAACATGGCCTTGCTCTTTCTATAAAAGGACCTTCCAAAAACGACCTAGAGCAGACGAGAACATTCCCATAGTCAGAAAACACATCCGTCTACTTGCCTCCCACGTTTTTAACACTCCCAACACCGAAACTCTACCGAAATCATCCCAAAATCACCAAAAAACACATTCTTTCTTCTCCCATTGAACTTCCAAGCATCAAAACACCACAAATACAGAACCAAAACGTGCTTAACAACACAAGGAAGAAGAGGTCAGAAGCTCGAGTCAAAGTCGAACCGGGTCGGCCACCAACGAAGCTTTCAGAGATTCCCGACGTGAAGGAACAACAAATTTTTGAAATCAAAACAGGGTAAAAACCAAATTCTCTAACCCTTCTGGTCTTAATACACTTCTGGTTGAAATTGCTAACCGAATTGATTTTTCCTTGCTTCTGAATTAAGGTTTGTTTGTGTTTCTACCTTCTAACTTGTTCGTTAAGTTTCGCATTAAATTCGATTTCAAATTGAAAACTTTCAATCACTAACGTCTTGTACATCTTTCAGGCTACACACCCATAAAATTTGAGCTCAAAACACCATCGGGAACCTCCCAAACGCCGCCATCCGAGGGCGGTCCGCACCCACGGACGCTATGTCCGGGGTCCTGGACGCCTTGTCCGTAAGCCCGGACGCCCCCGGATGGTGGCGGTATTTCAAAATTTTCAAAATTTAGGTTTTCTAAAATAATGTTCGGGCCCACGAACATCCTGTCTGTGGCCCCGGACTTTTCAAAGTTGTGTTTTCTGTTTAATTCGACTTTTATGTTCACATAGGTTAACTAGGGTCCGTGGGTTCAAATATTAGGTCCTTCGCCATGGATGGAAACAAAATTTGACCTAATTCTGCCTCTGAAACCCTAGTTTAGGTATTTCCTAATTTCCTTTTTAATTTTCTGTCAAAAAATGCTAAAAAACACAAAATAAAAAAACAGAAGCTCGCGCACTTAGGTTAAAGCGACTCGTAATAGGCCGTAATTAAACTAAGTAGAGGAAAAACGTCTTCTAGGGGTAATGAAAGTAATTGAACCCTAAATAAGTTGAATACCAAGCCCCCGAACCCAAACTCTACCTTTCCTAATTTATCCTAGGTTAAAATTAGGTGGCGACTCATAATAGGTTCCAGTGAGCTAGCTTAGGTTTTAATAATTATTGTTATATGACATAGTTATTAATCTTAGGTTATAAGTGGACCTAAAACCCGGCTAGATCCCAATCAACTTTAATCAACATAGGATAGGGTTTAAAATCGAGGCTCACATGTATACAAGCCTTTTAGGTCTTAGTGTATGCCTAGAATTTATCTAGGACATCGCATGTTTGAATATGTTTGTATTGGAGGACCGTATTACCGTTACTTAGGATAATAAAGTCCACATCATTGTCCTTTTATGAGTGATGTTTTCTTATCGCTACTTATATCTTAATCCAAGATTTATATTCGGTAATTGCCTTTTTTTGTCATGGTTGTTATACTAAATAGGAGAAAATAAATTATGCGATATTGTATAATTGAATTTGAATCATAAGGTTGAAAATTGCTTGGCTAAGTAATATTAACCTTGACAAACATTTGAAGTAAGAAGATGTATATATATACTTCTATATATACAATTGGTATTTAAATTGGATATAATACGTGTATAAGTAAGAATATTCACATAAAACAAATGTGATAATAATGACTAAATGAACTTACATAATAATGAGTATAATGAATAAACTTTAAAAGTTTATTATGGTATTATACAAATGTTACATGATATTAAGATAGGAATCTTAATATAAGTTTGTATAATATATTACAAACTAGTAAGAATAATCACCGTACATAAATAATGAAATGTAACATTTAATGAAAGGAGTTTTATAATTCATGTATATTTGTATGTGTATAGAGGCATGACTAATATATGTAGGAAATACGTATAAAATATGGTTGAGAACCATATAATATTTAATGATGGGTGTTATAAATGAATAAAGTTGATAAACTGTAAATTATACAATCAAGAGTAGCATATTGCAAAGTATATGAATTATATAATACCATGTATTATGATGAATGTTGTAAACTAAAGTACTTGGATAAACTAGTCAAGTCAACATGCTTGACTAAGTCAACTAATTTGACCAAGAGGTCAAGTTGACCAACTTATACCTAGAATGGGAGTTTAAGAAATAATATTGTCACAATACATGCAACTATATATTATATGATTAAATCAAATAAAAACTACATATATAAATATATATATGTAAAACCGAGAATAAATGTATATACATAATAAGTATATACAATATGGTTTTAATGTCATGAAATGATAAATGACAAGTGTTATGACATTAGTATAAATATATATACTATAAGTCATACAGTGTAAATTAAAGTATAGTTTATTAAAATGAATAATGTGATATGTAATATATGGTACAATACCAAATGGTTAAATAATACTATCATATAACGTTAGTGCATGAGCATTAAATTCTATGCGAAATAACGTTGCATGTGTGGTCATTTCCTTCATAACCATAGTTAATGATATACACATGATCCAAAGGGTTTATCTTTTTTTAACGTTGAATTCCACAGTTACCCGTTGCATTGCTTGCGGGTGTTTTAACAATTCTTCTTTCGGAATTTGTTCCTCCATGATTGGAACTTAATTCTCTATTGTACACAACTCCTTTTTATTTGGTCTCCTTGAACAAAATATTCGATAGATGTTTGAACATAGTGGCGAATTCACTGCCATTTTCTTATCTGTTTGCTTTGTGTTGGGGTGGGTAACCAGTGCCTCATGGTAATGATTATTTACAAGGTTCGAGAGTTCTTTTTATGATCCCTATACCAATGTGTTTTCTCAGGGAACTGCAATTATTGTCTGAGAAAATTCATTATGTTAGAGAATAAAGAGAAACGTGAGAGGGAGCAGGGAATTTATTGAATTCCGTAATATTATACTTTAGTGTGTAAAATTGTGTCATGCTTCATTAACCATTATAGATTGTACAAATTTTATGTGTAATTTCGTCTCGAACTATATCCTCTTATTTCATGGTTTTACGAGGGGTTTACCAAAATAATCTCTCGAGGGTACGAATTGAAGAATTTATCTCCATCCCATCCTTGGCTTAATTAATTGCTTACGTAAGCTTTATTTATTTTCTAAATTTTAGGGTGTTTCGGCCCTCTTCGCTTGTAAGGTAGGGTCCTGTCGACTGCTAAGCATGTTGACCCAAGTTGCCTCTAAAATTGGTCCCTCAATGGGTATTATTCTTTTGGCAACGTCTTTGAACTTCATGCTCTAGTTAGAACTTCAAGTCTGGGGCTATTATAGTATAGTTTTTTTTGTGGTACTAGTAACCTACCAGATTTCATGCATGGTCATACAACTTGGCACACAAAGATTTGATCATGCTTTACAGTCATTTGAGGTTTAGGTTTTACCTGTAGCTGAAGGGGTGTCTGGTCCTTCGGTGCGGCCATGATGTTTAAGACCGCCTCCCCTAGCCTCGGAGTAGATGCCTTCTGGGGGTCTCGAGATCCCGCTCCCTGGTCACCTCTCGCACCATAACTGGGCTTATAGCTCTTGCTCTCGGGATTTGCAAAGCACTCAAAGGCCCTGTGCCCGCGCTTCTTGTAGTGAAAGCACTGTACCGGTTCACCCTGGCAATTAACTCCGGGGTGATTCTTCGAGCTTCGCCTGCAGTTAAAGCGGCGCTCGGTCTTTTGCTTGGACCGGCTCCAGACCCCTTGGATGGGCAGGAGCGTAGTGGCTTAGCCGCAATAGCTGGGTGGCCTAGCTGAAGTGTCTCTGTAGGCCTGCTCCCATGGTGTTTCTCCCGCCTCCTGCTCGGGTAGTACTTCTTCTTCCTGCCCACACTCTTCCGTTTACGGTCCTCTGAGTCACCATCTTTGGCCTTCCTTTTCTTGGCGAATTCTCTGTCCCGCATCTGGACGGTGATCTCGACCAGGAACAATGCGTGATAGTAGTCCTGGGTTGTGGCATCACGGTCTCGTCCTTGACCTCATCGCCCAGACATCTAAGAATGTCGTTTGTTAGTTTAGAACATACACAAGAATCTTAATGCAAGTTGTTATCGCCCTTCCTAGCGGTCTAACTGGTAAAGTCGTGCCTCACATTGCTAACCCTTAACCCCGTTTCCCAATTCAGGCTTTCCTATACTGGGGTACTTCTCTGCTCCAGTCATCAGAGCGTAACTACGCTCTGATACCACTTTCTGTAACCCCCAGAATAACTCAACAGCAGTACAAACAATGCGCCTAACGATATCATGATAAGTATATGCAGCGGATTCGCAACTCCCTCTGGGTGCCACAGACGTCAACCACCCACGTGGTTTACATAATCACACTACCAACACCAAGTTACGGTCTGAATGACTGGAATTAAAACCTTAACCAAATCCAAGTACAACATGAAATACAACCAAGTACCGAGAGTCTGCAACATAAGTACTTAATTAAACAACACAAACTGAAACGTACATCCAGGGTTTAGTGCTACATAGTCACAACCCATACATTTAAACATTCTACTTAAAAGTCTTGCCCAGATAGACTACCCCCAGGATAGTCCTTCACCTACACTCTGACACGTTCCAGCTCAACACCTGTAAACATAAAGGACTCAGCAATACTATGCTGAGTATGAATATGTGTAGCCCATATGTTGCCGGGCTACACGACTACTTGGTTGAATATTATTAATTCAAATTACATGCTATAATAAGGCAGTGAAGCACACCACAACACATCATAATATCATACACACTTCAAGGTAGCAAAGCATTAGAAACAAGCAACTAAGCATAAACATGCTGGCATCATAGCAACATCAAACACGCAACAAAGCACAACAAGTTGCTAGTATAGCAACAACAATCATGTAACTAATAAAACGTGTGCATAGGTATATTTATACCAATGATCCTCACTAGGGATCATTCGAGCGGTGTGTGTGTTTTCATTCCTTTTCTCTTGTTTCCATAAAGTGTCTTCTCTTTCTCTCCTCTTGCACCGAGTTTGGGGATATAGTTAGGTCCCATGACCATATCATGTAGGTGTCAATCTCTCCTTGATTCTTTAAGGTTAATTTGGGAATTCTCTTATCACCACATATTGAAGAGCGCCTTCTTCATAGCTAATCCTCCATTCCCGGCGTCATGCGTCGAGAAAGTGGGGTCACCTCAATACCCCGGGATGGGTTCCACCAACTGGTATTTTACTATTCATTATCGTTATAAGTTCGACACCATAGTGGGTGTCATTAGAAGTCCTCTATAATTTAAGAGGAGTGTTCCTTTTATATAGTTCCTTGTTTTGTTTACGTAATTCGTTGTGTTTCATCTCAAGGTTTCATCAACGAGAAGGGACTACACTACTGTGTGCACGCAAGTAATATGCAGCAATGATATATATAACAAGCATATAAACAAGTCACAACAAGCAATCCAATTCATGCTTTAGTCTTATGGTCATTGTCAAACAAGGCACACAGCACACAAGCCGTGTAACACAGCATCATACGGACCACACATATCCATACCTCATTCAGAAGCAAGTGTCGTCTCACACACAGAGTCTCGGCTGACGTCCTTTATGGACCTAACGTTAATTAAAACAACATATCAGTTTATGATTTCATGTGTAACGTTGTGACATTTTCCTTAGCTTATTTTATGCTAACGTGTGAAGCTCCCTAAGTGGGTCGTTAAATGCTTAGTTCATATTAACCCTTGGAAACCTCCCCAAATGCTAACCTTAGACTTAATCCAACTCCTAGAACATTTATATCGTCATATTACACATTACTTAGCCCTTTCCTCTAGCTAATGCTTTAGAGTATTATAAGCATTAACATGTAACAAGTTTACCTAAAGTGGATTTTAATCCCCCTAAGATGTATCTCTTCCTTAACTAAATAGGTACGTTTTCAGCTCATTAAAAACACCATAAAACTCCTCAAAAACTTCCGGAACTCACTTATACCGAGGCTCAAAGGTTTCAAACTGAAATAAAGTTCTTGTATATAACCTTATCTTATCACACTTTTAATGTATCTAACGGTTGTCTAACCTTCCAAGGTATTCCCCCATTTAGCTAGGTGTATTAGGTATGTTCTGGGTTCATTAACAGACTAGTATCACACTCCACT
This sequence comes from Limonium bicolor, assembly GCA_023374045.1. NCBI lineage: Eukaryota > Viridiplantae > Streptophyta > Magnoliopsida > Caryophyllales > Plumbaginaceae > Limonium > Limonium bicolor. The sequence continues at coordinate 86,684,668 of CM041781.1, read as the reverse complement.
CCAGTAAGACAGATACAGAAGCTACAATTTTTACCGAAATCTAAATCCACAATCTATATATTTCTTCTTGATTCTTGTGTTTGGTTAGCTCAGCTGATGTTTTAATCTTCTCTAAACATTTTGCTAGTCTAGCTGCAATTATTAGCTATGGTTTGTGTTTACTTTTAACACAACATCACACTCTTAGCACCTTGGGAAGTCACTCATACTGAAACACAATTTCAGGGAAACCGAAACACTAACTCTATGCATACTTCATTCAGTTTCTCTTTGCACTGCATTTTAATTACTTTCCTATCTTTCCCAAGTGTGTACAAACCTAAGTAAGTGTATTAGCTAGGTCTTAAGTTTGTTAGCAAGCCATTTCAACCCACTTATCCTACTGTGTAACAGTTATACAGGAGCGCAATTATAGAAAACTGAAACCGATTCTGCTTGTTTCCTCCTCATTCTTTCCTTCAGTAGATAGTTAATTGTCTTCTAGACTCTCACATGAATATACCAACTTAATTCACCTCTTTAGCAATGTTTTGAGTTCATTCTAACACCACTACCTCACTCTTCATACTTCTGTGAGTTGAGCATACTGAACACAAGTTTCAGGAAAAGAAACTGAAGCATTAATTACCTGTGCACTCTCTTTTCCTCTCAGTTTTTATAGATTTGCTAGCTTCTAAATCATCCCCAAAGTGCTTATGACTTTACCCAAGCGTGTTAGATGTGTTTAGGTTCATTAGCTACTCAATTCACCCCTTATAAACCTTCTGAGGTAAGGTTACACAGAACCGAAACAAACCTACAAAACCTGCGACATGAATATGATTTATGAGCTGATATGTTCTCTTATGTTGTTCTCTTTTGTTTTCTAAACTGACTTACAACCCCTCTCAATTATTTTACCTACTTTCTTAGTGTTTATCGAGATTTTAAACCCTCAACAAGTCAGAACCACATGGACAATGCCTCTGAAAAAAAAAACTTACACAGAGGTTGTCCAAATCTGGAACTGGAAACAAGAAACTGCTACATCTGTTTTTACCTATTCTCTTTGTTACATATTGACTTTCAGGTTTCCCCAATTTGCTTTAGTTACTTAGTTAAGCGTTTGAGTAAGTTTTAAACTTAAAACAACCTAAACAACCCGGTTTAAACCCACTGATACATCCTTATACTGAAGCAAGCAAAGGTGCAGAAACTGAAACCATTGAACTGATATACTTTCTCTGTCACCCTTCTTTGCTCATAATTTGATTTCCAGTTCTTCCCAAATTGTTAACACCTTTAGCTACATGAATTGACAAGGCTTTAAGCTTATAACACTCTCAAAATAACCCCTACAACATTTTCCCCAGCTACTAAAATCTTCTTATACCAGAGCTGAAACATAGACTGAAAACTGATACGGGTATGTTTGTTTTCTTCTTATTCATTAATCAGGCTCTTATGTTCCCCAGTTTGTTTAGTTCAGTTAAGAGTCTGAAATAGTCTTTGTCCTCAAAGTAAACCCACAGTAACATTGTTAATGCCACTGGAAACTCCCCATACGAAAACTGTAATGTTGCAGAACAAACAGAAAACCTGAACTGGTTTAACCTTCTTATCTCCATCCTTCTGTTTGTTCCGGGGTTGATCTCTAGGTTGACCCAGACTATCCCCTCGTAGGCTCATGTGTTAGCAAATTTTTAGATACATCATTACACCCAAAGAGCAAGACACACAAAAGTCCTTTACACTAACTTGAAACCTGAAACTGAAACTGATAACTTCTCTTTTATCTTGTTTTGCATTCCTTGTCCTGGTTTCTTTCTCACTCCCCAAGTTATTTATCTTCTAGTTAAATGTCTTAATGTGATTGTAAACTCTAATCTAGCCCAACACAACCAAGACAGCACTTCCCAATTCCTTTACTAGAATCTGAAACTGAAAACTTGACAACCTGAAACTGAGGAGAAAACTGTCACATCTTTTTCTATTTATTTTCTTTGTTTACTGACTGACTTTCAATTTACCCGCAGTTTGCTGTAGTTACTTTGTTATGTGTTTTCATATAGCTCCAACTTAAAGACAACCTAACACGACTCCTTCAGACATTTCTGTACAAGTTTATACAGAACTGGAGAAGAAATGAAAACTGAAAACTGAAACTACTAAGCTGGTGTATTCTGTTCTCTCTTTGCTCTTGAAACTGATTTCAGGTTTTCCCCTCAGGTGTTTAGTTATTGAGTTGCGAGTCTTAGTAGGAATTTCAATCTCAAAGCAAAACCAACATAACCCTGATAACCCTACTGACATGACCTAGTACTGAAACAAGACAATTCCAGAAGCTGGAAACAAAAACTGAAACACCTAACTGAGGCATTTCTTTTCGGTTGCATCCCTTATGTTCTTTAGCCCTACCTTTAATTTCTCCCAATCTTCTTACCCAATTAGTTAAGTGTTTAATCCAGGTTTCAACTTCGAAACAGATTCACCATAACATTTCTTAAGCTTCTGAAAGATTAATATACAGGAAGGCAGAGATTTCAGAAACTGAAATCTGCACTGATGTGTTCTCTTGTATGGTTTTCTTTCAGTTTCCCTTCTCTTCCTACTTCTGTCTATAGGGTAAAAGTTGAGTTTCAGAACCTGGACTGATAGATGGGCGTAGGGAGTTTGAGCACAAGAAACGTCTCATACAACAACTCACTACAATTTTCTTATACAGAAATCAACTATGCCACAGGAACTGGAATTTAGTTTCTACACACTTCCATGCTAACTCCCCCTTAATGTGCTAACTGTGTTCCTCTATTATTCCCAGTCTGTTTACCTTTAGTATAGAGAGTCGTCAAGTTTTTTAAAGTCTATCATTAAGCCACCCTAAACATCACAGTTCCTATGCTGTTACAGAAGTAGCTCACAAACTTTTTTTTTTAGTCATTGCTAGATCATTTCCCGTGGCTTATATCCTCCTGTTTTTAGGTATTACTCTGCAGGGACTTAACATATGAAACCCAATGTTTAATTACTAGTTCGTCAATATACTAATTCTGCAGCACAAGGGGTCTTCCCTTTTTTTTTTTTAGTTCGTGGCTATCAGGACTGCATTCAAAAGAAAACAGTACAGATTATTTAGATCAGCTTACTACCTTGTGTTCTTTTCTTTTTTCCTTCTCTGCATTTGGTTCTTCCTGATCCACTCTTGGTGAAAATGTAAAACTCTTAGAGGCTTGGACTCGGCCTCAACTGAAGAGATTACTCAGGGTTAAACTTGACAAGTCAGGGAAAAATATTACAGGCTGGAGTAATTGGAACTGGCTTCGAAGGGTTCTACCTTCTGGTTGTTTCAGCACGGATAGAGCAACATTTATTCAGCAAATTCCTAAGCCAGGTGCCTTGGTCTACTCAGGTGGTTTTTCCACGCTTAATAACTGTAGTTGTATGCAGGTTTCAGGCGTGGGAAAACAAGAGTCAATTCACCAGTTTTTTTCCCTTTGGACACAGAAATAAAAACATAAGAATCAAGGAACTTAAACAACCAGTTTTTCTTTCTCAGGTTTTCGAGTCTTACCTTGAAGAGATCTTGGAGAGGACTGGTTACAGAATTTCCAAAGCTCTATCGGTATTTAGCACAAGAGCTCTGGCGTGCAAAAAGAAAAAAATGAGAAAGATAAAAGTGGCTTGAGTAGAGGTTTTCAGACAGAAGCATCAAGGAAAGAAACTGATGTGAGAGATACAAACCGGTAACAATTTCCCTGCGCTGGACTTGAGAAAGAATGGAGCGGATTCTTGAGGGTTCTCAACACACTACCAGGTGCTCATGCACGAAGGAAAGGAGAGGAAGGACTGAGACAAGAATATTCATCAGAGGACAGAGGAAAAAGAAAGACTGACGCAGGCTAAGTAGGTGCTAATTGTGGCGGTTTTCAATGGGAATCCTGTGCAATTTCGGTGCGCATAACTCTCAGGTGAGTGGCTGTCCTCTCATCTATTGTCCTGACATTGGGACTTGGTGTTGGGGCATGATACAACTGACTTGGGTCATTGATAGCAGCATGCTGAGGAAGTGGTGTGTTGGAGTCCGGAGTGCTGGTTCCAAAAACAAGTATACTTGTTGTCTGATTGCGTTGTTGACAGTTTCTCATGGTATTAGATGCAGTGGGTAGGAATGGGTGTTAGAGAGTGAGTTAGTGCTAGCCATTCCCAAGGAGCATGCGTGGGAGTTGGGGAATTTGGAAAACTGAGGCCAATAAGAGGCTCTCACACGTCTAAAAGAGCATCAGAGGATAGAGATGTTCTCTGGTTTGCATTATAGCATCGCGGGTGTTCCAGGGTTGGTAGTGCTCGTGTTTGGTTCCTCTTTTTTTCGTTGTAGTTACTTTAGTAGCCTCATTACTAGTCTAATTAGGTTAGTATTTGCTACTGAATTCGAGCACAGCCCAAACGGTTAAAGCGTTTAGGAAGGTACGAGAGGTTTCGGGTTCGAATCCTAGCTAGATCAGGTCTGCTCTTTTCTTTTAATGAGTGTATATTCATGCCTATTTTGTCGTTGTTACTTACATATATATATAAGCAACTATTTTACCTTGTCACGTTATTGATTATACTTATATATATGTACAACTATTTTATTTTGTCGCGTTTTAGTTATAGGTACCTATGCGACGTTATTAGTTATATGTACCACGTTGTAATGTTATACCATTGCGTATATGTAATTCCATATACGTACATATATAAGTACGTGACCGTATTAACATGTAACGTTGTCATGTTTTCGGGCATGTATAAGCCCATACTAAATTTAATTGCTCGTGTATTATCACATGTTCAAATTATGTAATGCGTTATACCCGGATAATCTTATGATTTTTTGTACTTAACTATTTAGGGGTGTTTCAATAAATCCAAAAGAAAAGAGAAAACGCTTAAAAAGTGAAAAATGCTAAATTGAGCGTTATGTGACCGTAGGTGGAATACGACCTCGACAAGGGTCTTAGGTGGATTTAAAAGGCTTAATAATGCCTAAATAATATATGGGAACAATTGCCGAAGAAAACGGATCCAAATAATGTGTTAAAACGCTAATAAAGCGTTAACGCACGTTTTTTTGAGAAAACCCGAAAACATGACTTTAAGTGGTCAAACGAACCCGTAAAAATTATAGTACATCAAATAACTATAAATAAACATTAATGGAATCTTAAGAGTCATTAAAATTAAAGAAACGAGAAAATTCCAGAAAACGGGCCCGGTTAGTGAATAGTGCTAAAACCGGGAAATTAACAAGCGTTTTCTGTAGAAAACGAAAAACGCTCCCAGCTTATATACTGTATGGGGGCCGGTTTTTATAAGGGAAATCATCCCTCTCACATAACTAGCTAGTTATTAAAAAGGAAAGAGCCAAAAAGCAAAAAGGGTACTTATTCCCTTTTCCCTCTCTCTCCTCCTCATTTTCTTTTCCCTCTTCTCTTTCCTCCTTTTCCCCTTCCTTGTCGATTTCTCCCCTCTCCCTCTGGTTTCTGCCGTTTTTGAAGCTCCTCACCAAGCTTCCATGGCTACTCCACTTCTCCTTCATGCTCTAGCTTCATTAAAGCTCCAGTCACAAAAATAATCACATATTCTTCACCTCCTCATCATTCTCTATCATTATCTCTATTTAAAATTCCAAAAGGATGAACTTCATCTCCATGGTTTTTCTCCATTTGAAGAGAAAATGACATCTTCTTGAAGCTTGGAGTCCCCTCTTTCCATTAAGGTAAAAATCTCCAAGAAAAACTCATTTTTCTTCCTTCTCCTTTGGTGACCAATTTTCCCCTTCTTGTAATGCCTTGTTTTCTTCTTGATTTTGAGCTTCATTTCAGCCCGCCAATGGTGGTGGGAACCCCCTTTTGATTCAAGGCTTGAAACCCCTCTTAAAAAGCTCCAAAAGGTAAACCCTAACTTTGTGTTTTAAGCCCTTTAATTGAATTAGAGTTTCCTAAGGTTTAGAGGATTAATTGAATACATTTTGTGTTCCCTTGGGTGTTGGGATGGAGTTTGGCAACTCCATTCCCACTTGACCGAATTGAGGAGAGGAAGAGCAAGAGGAGAATTCAAAAGAGAAACTTGTGAAATTAAGGTAAGAAATCTACCTTGAAGCTTGTTTTAATTGCTTTGGGATTTGGAATGGGTAATTTAATGAATGAACCCAAATTGTGAGGGAAAATGTGTTTGATTGTGGTTGGTAGGAGTTTGTGAAATTTTGTTTGAATTAAGGGCCTTGGAGACATGCACTTTATGTTTGGTACTTATATTGTTGTTGATGGGATTTTGAGGATATATTATGTTCTGGTAGGACCCTTTAAGGTGTGGCTAGCTTAGGATTGATTTAAGTGAAAATTTGGTGAGAATTGATGGATTGGGATATGCTAGGTCTATGGGGAGGTTATGGCAAAATTTTAGTAGAAAATGAGTGCTTTTAGGTGGCTTGGTAAGTGGGAGAACTTAGGTGTTCAGTTGGGTTGTTTAGAGTTGAGTAATAACCTTGAAATGGTATTTGGAGAACAAGGAAGAGAGAGATAAAAATCTATAGCATAATGAGGTTTGGTAACTTGGAATTTCTAGGAAAAGTGTTAGTGTTTATAGTCATGGAAATGGAGAGTGAACTTGGGTATAGATAATGCAAATGGCTAGGAAGGTGTGGTGATGGTCAATAAGAGGTTTGGTAAGGTGGTAGAAGATTGTAACCCACTAAGGAGAAGTTAGACATGCACTGGTGTGCAAAATGTAACATTAAGGGTGGAAAACTTGAAGAAATTGAGCAAGGATTTGAGTAGGGATTTTACCAATGGTTTGAAGAGGTTTAGAGCATGTTTTGGGGTTTTTAAACATGTAGGAAACATGTGGAAAGATTAGGGAATGATTAGGGGTTGAAAACTGATCAAAAACTGTAAAATTTGACAGTTCTAGGGCTGGTCCAGGTTTGCAAATCGGTACACAAACCCAGACCACTCCAAAAATTAGGCAGAAAGTCACCCCAGGGACTGGTCCGGGTTTGTAAACCAGTACACAAACCCAGACCTATGCAAAAACAACCCAGAAACTGAATTCTGTGTTTGGTCCGGGTTTGTAACCCCGGACACAAACCCAAACCACTATGAAAATTCACTAGAAAGTGCTTTTAAGGGTCCTAATGATGGGGGATTGATTGGGGATGGTTTTAGATGATGTTTAGGAGTTGTTTGGTGACTTTTAAAGGTCCTAAGAAGTATAAACAAAGTTTAGATATGAATGGGAAAGATGTAAGTTTAAGGACACATGAACAAACTAAGGAATAACGGGATAACGGGGTTAAGTACGGGAGTATAAGTTTACATACTGTAACACCTTAATGCTAATAGAATCACTTGAAATGTGATTAGTGATTCGGAAGTGAGATCCGAGGAACATGATGCCACATGGTAAAGCTAACCCCGGTGAAAGGTATGATTTTCTCATGCCCTGTATCCTAACTTGGTTACTCTGATTTGTGTGCTTGTTTGATTGTGTGATCACCTAACATGATAAATACATGAATCGGATTGTTTGAACTCTCTTGTGCTTATATGGTATTGCTTGTTGTTGGATGGTTGATTAAACTTGAAGTTTGTATAATTCATGAAATACGTCACTAGTACAAAAAATGTATATTTCGGCGCCCCTATTTCGGCGGTTGTAGATAAAACCGCCGAAATAGGGGCCCGAGATGTATGCGGTCTGAAAAGAGGGCACCTATTTCGGCGGTTCCTAGATATGAACCGCCGAAATAGGCCCTTTGTAATAATTAAAAAAATAAAAGAGACCTATTTCGGCGGTTCCTTACACGAAACCACCGAAATAGGTTTTTCTATTTTTCTTTTTTTTTAATTAAAACAACCTATTTCGGCGGTTCTTTGTTAGGAACCGCCGAAATAGGTCTTTTTATTTATTTTTATTATTACAGATGGGTCTATTTCGGCGGTTCCTAACAAAGAACCGCCGAAATAGGTCGTTTTAATTAGCCCCCCAGCCCGCCCCGACACATTTACGATTTCATTAACCCTAATTAACCCCTCTTCTCTCTGTGTTCCTCGGCGATTCGCTACCCGACGCCACCACCACCACACTGCCGTCGCCCGCCCTCCTCCTCCTCCTCCCGCCTTCGCCGGATGTCGCGCCGTCGGTGGTTGTCGCGTCGGTGGTCGTCACCACCCTCCTCCCGCCCAGTACCAGTCGCGCCATCGGTGAGTTTGTTAATGTGTTGTTTCGTTTCGGTTTTGTTTAATAAGTTGTTAATGTGTTGTTAAAATTGATAGATTGTTGTCACATTGTGATTGTGGATGCTGATATTTATTGTGTGTGTGAAATCTTTGCAAGATTTGGTTGTTAAACTAATAAATTTATGTATGCACACAAGGTGTTTGACGAAATGTCCGAGTGAATTTTTTTGCTGTTTTTGGCCCTTCTTTTAAGTATAGTTAGGTTAGCTTATTTGGGCTAGATTTATTATGCTTATATATGGGGTGGAACAATGTTTGAGCATTATTTGTGCTTATAATTATAAGCTAATTATAAACATTGTAAGCAATATAGTTTTGCGCCCTCAATTCATATTTATTTTGCGTCTGCGTTGCCTCTGTAGAGATTGGTACTGCTACACGCGTCTCGCATGCCCGATTGAGAAGAGGGGCTGAAAACAATTCATTTAGGAACCGGTAAATTTTTTTTAACTTAACTCTTCATTCTCTTCACTCACTGTAAATTTGCAACCTAACTGCATATAAGGAACAAACATAACTACTGAGTTTCTCTTGTGTCTATATGTATTTGTGTCTCTACAGATAAATACTTAAGAAGCTTCTGTAGATTGAAAGCGGAGCGGAGAACAATTCATTTACGAACCGGTAATATAATCTAACTTATCATTTTTCTCTTTTGTACTTTGTATTTGATTTCCACAAATTATTGGAATTTGGTTTGATGAATAAATTTGGTATATATTAGTTTGGTTTATGATAGAAATTTGTGTTGTTGAATGATTGGTGAATGCTTAATAATAAGCATGGTTGTGTCTTTTTTTTACTTTGTATTTGATTTCGACAAATTATTAAAATTTGGTTTGATGGATAAAGTTGGTATTAGTTTGATTTGTGATGGAAATTTGTGTTGATGAATGGTTGGTGAATGCTTAATAATAAGAATGGGATAGGTAAAATTATGCAAAAGTCATGCCGATTTTTTTTTCAAAATCTCTTCGTAATTAATATTGTTTGATGTATGTGTATATGTCTAACAATATCTATTTTTTTTATCAGGTCTCACTACATTCAAGTCCGTGAATCACCTCTCTTGTTTCCCGCCTTCTTCCATTACTGTTGCACTTTCCTCCTCTGTGCACAAGTAAGTAACTAAACCTTATTTTTTGTTTAATAAATGCAATTATGTATTTAAATATAAGTGCTAGTACATAATTTAGCTTCATTCCATATTTGTTGATGCATTTCTTTTGTAATTTATTTTTTGTTGCTCCCTTGCAGAGACATATCAGAAGTGGTATTGCTGCATCTCTCGCACAGAAGCCTACCTCTCAGGCACCAGTCTCCCCTCTCCATAAATCCTTAAAAAACAAGTACGTATTTTAACTCTCGATTCTGTTTTAATCTCTAAACCGGTTTGAACTTACACAATGGAGAATTGAAAGTGTTGGTTTGATGATCTGAATTTGCAATTGGTTTTCAGTTAGCTAGTAAAGAATTGATTTATTTTAATTGTTGGTTGCTGCCATTGTTGGAATGTTTGTGGTTGTGATGACTTTGGTGAGTGCTGAATAATAAGCACGGGATGTGTACAATTATGCAAAGGTCATGCCGAATTTTTTGTAGAAAAAGTATTCGTAATATTGTTTTAAACACCGATTTCTGTTTTAGAAGTGAAACAATTTCTTAAATTTAAAATGCTAGTTTATTTTGTGTTTGCAACCTTAGAGTTAGGCTAGACTAATTGACAATCATCCCAGTCATGCTCCATTAAGAAATAAACATGTGCAACTTAATACATACCATATTCTACAAAGGCTCTAACTCACACCTGTGATTTGTTGCACATATAGTATGGAGCGTGACTGGATGTATGGTAATAGAGGGGAACATTTTGACAAAATGCTGAAAGATTTTACAAAGCTGCAGTGCAACACAAGGACAGGACAAAGGCGGAGAAAATTCCATGTCCTTGTGTTGATTGTGGTGTGGTTAGACATTATTCAAGCATCAACGTCGTACAACTCCATGTGAAGACCCGTGGTTTCATGCCACATTATAGAAAATGGATTTTCATGGAGAACCTGTTGAAGATAATGCTTTAGCTTCCTACAGTCACGATCGGTGTAACTCAAGAACCGAGCAGACATTCGATACTATTAACGAGTCAGAACTCCCAAGCGCTTCCGGAGTCAATGTTGACAGTGAGTCGACTTATCATGATGAACAAATTGACGAGATGCTTGATAACGTTGAGGATAATTTTGTCGACCGGCCGGATGAGTATCAAAGGTTGTTGGACGCATCCAAAACGGCGTTGTATCCTACTTGCACTAAGTACACGAAATTGACAACTATATTGAATTTGTTCAACCTGAAGGGAAGATATGGATTGAGTGACAAAGGTTTCACGGCATTCCTCGAGCTGATTCATGATATGCTACCGGATGAGAACGGTCTCCCTACCACCACGTATGTGGCAAAGAAATGGGTGTGTCCAATGGGAGTAGAGTACAAAAAATTCACGCGTGTCCAAACAACTGTGTGTTGTACAGGGGTGAATACGAACATCTTGACAATTGCCCGAAATGTTCGTTGTCCCGGTATAAGCATAAAGATGGTGAGTACTCCTCCGTTCAGAAAAAAAGCCCTCCAACAAAACTAGTTTGGTATTTGCCGATTATACCCAGATTCAAACGGTTGTTTGCGAATCCGAAAGATGCAAAGAACTTACGATGGCATGCGGAGGGTAGAAAGAGTGATGAGAAACTAAGACATCCAGCAGATGGGCCTCAGTGGAGAAACATCAATAGACGGTACAAAGAACATTTCGGAAATAAAGATAGGAATCTGAGGCTTGGGTTATGTACTGATGGAATGAACCCGTATGGCACATTGAGTAGTCAACACAGTACATGGCCTGTTCTACTAGTGATCTACAATTTGCCCTCATGGTTGTGTATGAAACGAAAGTACATCATGTTATCTCTCCTGATATCTGGTCCCAAGCAGCCAGGTAATAGCATTGATGTGTACCTTGCCCCTCTGATCGACGATCTGAAGCTATTGTGGAATGAGGGGACCGTGGTATATGATGCTTATGCAAGAGAGAATTTCACGCTCAAGGCTTTGTTGTTTTGTACCGTCAATGACTTCCTTGCGTATGGGAACTTGTCCGGTTACACGGTTAAAGGAACATTTGCATGTCCCATATGCGAGGAAGACACTTGTTCAGACCGTTTAAAACATTGTGGGAAGAATGTTTATATGTGTCATCGACGTCTTCTCCCCGAAGATCACCCTTATCGAGTAACGAAGAGAAAGTTGTTCAATGGTCAAGCCGAAACTCGTGTGGCCCGTCTACCTCTGAGCTCTGAGGAAGTGTACGAAAAGGTTAAGGACATTGCAAATGTATTTGGAAACACATCAAAACCGGCGAAAAACATTTGGAAAAAGTGTTCTATCTTTTGGGAACTACCTTATTGGCGTCATCTTTCTGTGAGACACTGCTTAGACATCATGCACATTGTGAAGAACGTTGGTGAGGCAGTGAGTGGGACTTTACTCAATATACCCGGCAAAACAAAAGACGGATTGAAAATTAGAAAGGACATGCAAACCATGGGTATACGAAAGGAGTTACACCCACAAGAGAATGGGAAACGAATCTACCTACCTCCTGCATGCTACACGCTCTCAAAGGCTGAAAAGATTAGTTTCTGCAAATGTCTGCACTCGGTAAAAGTACCATCTGGGTACTCTTCAAACTGGAAGAACATTGTATCGATGAAGGATTTAAAACTTTTAGGCATGAAATCTCACGATTATCATGTACTGATGTTACATCTTCTTCCGGTCGCAATTCGAGGGATATTGCCATCTGATGTCAGAAATGCTTTAACTCGGTTATGTTTCTTTTTCAACGCTGTTTGCTCCAAGGCAATTGACGTAACCTCTCTAGATGATCTACAACGTGAAATTTTGTCACATTATGTCAACTTGAGATGTATTTCCCACATCTTTCTTTGATATAATGGTGCATCTAATTGTGCACATCGTTCGAGAGATACAGTTCTGTGGTCCGGTATACTTACGGTACATGTACCCTTTTGAACGGTACATGGGTATTCTGAAAAGTAGAATGAAGAATAGGTATCGACCAGAGGGGAGCATTGTTGAAGCAACAGTGACTGAGGAAGTCACGGAATTTGTGACCGATTATTGAGTGAGGCAGAGTCTATTGGTATCCCAAAACCACGACACTATGGCAGGTTTAAGGGTAAAGGTGTTATTGGTAGAAAGATCGTGCAAGTTTCGCGTCTACTTATTCATCAAGCACATTTGTTTGTCTTACAACATCTTGAGGTTGTTGAACCTTATTTGGAAACCCATATGGTTGAGTTAAGGCATCAAAATCCTTTGAAAGGCCACATTTGGCTGACAAAGGAACAAAACCGAGTTTTTATCCAATGGTTCAAAGATCATGTGTTGACATTAGCATCATCAGATCCAGAAGCTGTAAGCGAAGAGATCAGATGTTTGGCAATCAGACCTGAAACTAATATTACATCATTTGAGGGGTATGATATTAGTGGGTATACATACTACACTGCACGCCAAGATGCCAAATCGATAAACCAGAATAGTGGGGTAAAAATTGAAGCTGCTGCAACTGAGTACCACAGTGGTACTGATCTCAACCAGTTAGTAACTCTAGTTGGTATTATGGTGTCATCGAGGACATCTGGGAACTAGACTATGACATTGATTCCTTTCTGTTGTTCCGGTGCAAGTGGGTGGACAACCGACGCGGGTACCAAAATGATGGAGGGCTTACCTTGGTTGATCTTTCACGGTTACACGGTTATAATGATGATCAATTTGTTCTGGGAAAGGATTGCGAACAAGTGTGGTATGTTGAGGATCCGAAAGACTGCAGATGGTCTGTTGTTCTTCCAGGAAGAAGGCCGTTGTAATCGAAAATGAAAATGAGGATAACGATGAAAATGGGACTGTAGAGGAAACATCCTTGTTTCCTACTGGATTACCGGATTCGATTGATGATACCGAAAACGATTTGCTCTACGCACGATCAGACCATGATGAGGGTGTTTGGGTAGAAAATATGAAATGATTTATGTTTTTGTACGTGTCAGGTAATGTTGTTAGTAGAATGTAGACTGTAATGTCATCTTAACTGTTATTGCTATGCATCATAGTATTTATGTTATGACTTTATCTGATGAAAATGCTTTATTTTTTTTTGCAGTGGATGATCACCCTATGGATGACCCCATTGGACAACTTCTCTTGACTGGAGAACCTGAGCCACAGCAGAATAGACCAAGTAAGCGGGTCACAAGAGGAGGAAAGAAGAAGAAGGACCAGTTAGCAGTACACGAGACTGAGGCTGGCCCTTCACAGCAGACCGAAGAGGAGTCAGTTGTCCCACCAGAGGCGAAGAAGCAAAAGAAGAGAGGTGCAACACGTGGGCTGAAGGCTAACAAGGGCCCTCCTACAAAACCGGTGGACTTCAATCAGTTCAACCAACCCCATGGAAATTGGAAGAATGACTTCACCGCTTACGGTAGCCATTTGGTGAAGTCATATTGCAACATAAACCACAACTGGAAGCAAGTGCCTCAACATTGAAGGATACTATGTTTCAGCGTCTTCAGGTAAATCTCTACATTATTACTATGATCTTTTGTAAAATAATAGAACATTTATGTTTACTTTACTAACTGAATGATCATGTACGTAGTCTCGTTTCTCCGTGGATCCCGCACTTAAAAAGGATGTGCTATCAGCGATGTCAAAACAGTTCCGGGACCAAAGAATAAGTTGGCTGACAAGTACATCTACAAGATGCCTGATCCAGAAGATCCAGATGCTCCAGATCATGGTGGAGACGGTGAGAGACCACCATGGGAGGTTTACGAGGGCATCACCGAAGAGCAATGGGTACAATTTGTTGAGACACTCACACACCGGAGTTCCAGGTGCACTTTATTGTCATACATACATAAATTAATCTTAATTTCTTATATTTTTTTGTGTTCAATTTCACTAAACATGATCCCATTAATTTATGCAGGCTCTCCGTGCGCAACAACAAGCAAATGCTAAGAAGAATCTGTACCCTCACCACTTAGGTGGAAAAAGTATTACTCAAAGGGTACCTGAATGGAGCAAAAGGGATATCTGCCCACGGATGGCTCATTGGATGCCAGTGGCAGAAGAATGAAAGTGTGGGAGTTAAGCCACATTCCAAAGAACTCTACTCCTGAAAATCCTCAATACGATGAAGCCACGAGAGCAGTTATTGCTCAAATGGTAAGTGATATCATTTCATTTTTAGTCAAACTGTTTCATTTCATTTGTATATGAACTTATGTTAAACTAATAACTGTATTTGTGTGTTGTATTAGGGTGAATTAAGCTCTCAGCTCACCCAGGCACCTGACCTCACAGAGGAATGATGATCCTCTTTGTACACGCGCTCTTGGTAAGAAGGATCATCCTGGTCGTGCCATTGGGTTTGGTGGGCACGTTGTATCCGCCAGGCATTTGGCGTACCTGGGTCCAGAATTGCACGGGAAAGACGATTAGCTACGAGGAGCACCTGAGAGCGTTGGCTGAGATGGAGCAGAGGATTACTCAGAGCGTCGACGAGAGGATCGCTCAGGCTATGTCAAGGCTTCAGCACAGCAGCAGCATCAGCCAAGAGGTTTCTCGACACCAGTTGTGTGTCACCCCTACTACGCACATAACATTACTTGAAATCACAGCGGAATTTAAACCACTAAACAATACTAAACGATTGGTGCTACAACGCCGTCAACCACCCATGTGGTTAACAAGGCTGAACAAATACAAGTGTATCGGTCTGATGATCAGACTCCCGAGCATAGAACTAATAACCACATATACATTAACATAATACCGAGTGTTTACTTACATCCTTCACTGTATACTATCACTGTAAACTGTTCACAACCAAAATATATAGGCCACGGGAGCACAGGCGCATCCCGGGCCCAACATCCAAAAGTAATCAAAAGTGAACCTGCATCCTAGAATCTAAAGCCATTCCGCTTCTTCGATCCTCATCCTGCAGTAAAAGAAATATGGAGCCCCCGAGGGGGGGGGGTCAGCAACCCTTGGCTGGTATGGTTAACGCGCAGCCCATCGGCTACCGGGATACGCGCAACTAATTGTCATGGTGACATGACATTCATTTTAAAACACACATCTTATACATATATCATAACATGGGTATTGTACACAACATCACACACATCACACAAGAACAATTCCTTTTAGGAGAAGAACCAACACAGTTAGTCCCCACAGAGAGCCTAGAGAATGTTGCCATGCTCATGCTAAGCTCGTTACATAACTCATTACCGTCCTGTTAGATTGAACGGATAACTTAACACAAGGTGCCTCGGATATAGTGATCCAGCACAGCAAACCGAAACAACACATAGTATGCCCCTGTGGCCCGACGTGAGTCAGTAAAATAGCCTTGGTTAAGCTAAAGGGAAGGTTGGAAACCAAATTGGAAAACAACCATAACATACAAAGAGAATCGAACCGGTTATGACATCGACTCCCATACTCACACGCGTGGCCGGAACAGACCGGACTCCTCACTTCCCCCGTTAGCACTTGTTAGCAATTCATTATTGAACTCAATACACAATTCACAATAATAGGTCAAGTCTTGTTAGACACACACAAGGGAAGAAAGAGTCATACTTAACAACATAATAATATTTAACAACTGTAAACTCTTTACATGGTTTAATCTTACAAAGTCATTAGCACACAGAAAAACAAGCAGCACACACAAGCCGGTGTAAACCGGTAGGCAACAGACTGCAAGAAAACCATACCTTGGTCCTTGCTTCGATTGTTTCCACCGTAGATCACTCCTATACATGATTAATAACGTCGGTTAATTAACTTATTTAACCTCAAATTTACTAAAGTTTAACATGATTATATGACATGTTTTAATGTCTTAACTTATACTTGATTACCTACACTATACCCCCTAGGGTTTATTACTTAAGCCATTCTTATTTGTTTTTTTTACAAGTTTTGGTTCGACCGACCTTACCGACCGACCTTAAACAAGGTCGGTCCATTCCAGAACACATTACCGTCAAAATTTTCTACTCCGACCGATCTTGTAAGTTCGGTCGCATGTTCGGTCCATTCCCGAGAGTTTCTTCCCTTTGAAAATTCATGCCCGACCGAACTTGCCAAGTCCGGTCCCATGTTCGGTCGATTCCAGAAACTTAATTCGTACACAAAATACAAGCCCGACCGACCTTGCAAGTCCGGTCCCCAAGGTCGGTCCATTCCAGAAACCAATTCTCGCAGGGTAAACTGGGCTCGACCGACCTTGGCAAGTTCGGTCGCAAGGTCGGTCTGCTCCAGACCCTTATTTTCCATTGCCCATTTAACTCCAAACTTCTCCTAAGGCCTCCTAATGTTTTCTAACATCATTTGGTACACTTATATCCTCATACAACATCCATGAAACTCATTATCTATCACCTTAAACACTTACTCATTTCATACCGAAATTCCTAACACTTATGTTATTTTCTCCTTGGTTCTCTAAGTGGTGTTTCATACCTATGATAACCACTATCAACAATGTTTCCTCACCACTACTACATCATCTCCCAAACATCTTTCTTCCTAAACATTCCTTAAAAATCTTACAAGTTTATAGCTTCTCATGTAACAATCCCTTCATCCCTTTTTCACCAACAATACACAAGTCCTAAATACAATCTCATCAAGAATCTCGAAATGTCCCAAAGCATTCTTTGCATTCTAAATCCTCTAGAACATCACCTAAGCCCTTTTTACATCTTGAACAACTCAATGCATGTTTCTTCCACTAGTTGATCACCTCCCATACTAAACATTTCCTACTTACCAAACTCACTCTAAACCCTTAGAACTTCTTGTTTCTTACCTAAATTTTGACATAGGTTCTCCTAGAACATTACTAAACCAAAACACATTGTTTTCTCCATTAAACACACAAGAACACCTAAATTCACCAAGAACACTCTCACACACAAAGTTTCACCCAAGTTACACTACATTACAATATAGTGCATAATTTAAATTGCATGGCACTTAGGCCCTTAAAACATGGCTCTTAGGCCCTTAAGATGCATAAATTTAAACACTGAATTTCCACAATATATTTGCCTTTGACCTGCAAATACACTCAACAATACATATGCCTTTTACTAGTCTCCTTGAGAACATTTCACTAAGTCATTTACCATTTGCTCTTTAGGTAGTTTTAACAAGCATTATAAGCTCATTTCTCCTAAGGCATTAAACTACATTAGGTTAGCATATTTACCTCTTTTCACACAAACTTCTTTCTTGTTTCCTTGTTTAAAATCGGCTAGGTATTTGATTCCTTGTCAACTACTAAACAATATACAAGCAATGTAATGAGTATACAAGCTCCAAGCTTAAACTCATTGTAAACCCTAGGTTTTACATTGTTTCAAAAACATTAAGATAGTTGTTTTACCTTGGTATTTGAAGAGAGTTTGAATATCTATCAAGAGAGGACTCCACCAAGTCCTTGAAAGGTTGGAATGAAGCTAGAACAAAGCCATATAAAGAGCACCTTCAATGGGCATTTTCGGTCAACAACAAAACATGGAGGAAATGAAGTTTTTATTGAGATTCCTTACCTAGAAGCAAAGGAGAACAATAATATGTAGAAATATAAGCTCAAGCTCCTTCAATGGTGGAACTCCATGGCACCGAAATGGTGGTCTTGAAGTTTTGAGAAGATAGGAATGAAGAGCTTGATGAGAGGAAGAGAATGGTGGTTTTTTTTTTTGATTTGGTTAAGTGAGCTAGAAATTACAATGGTCAAAGATGGAGTTTTGATGGTGGTGGTGTATTACCGTGAGAGAGAGAGCAAGAATGGAGAAGGTGAAGTGTTGGAGACGGTGGGAATGCAAGAAGAATGAAGCAAATGAGATAAGTTTGCTTTTGTAAGATATTTTAGCTTATAGTAAATAGTACTGCTTTATTACTTGTTTATTTACTTAATAAGCTAGCAAGAGTGGTGACTCACCACTTAAGAAACCGGCCCCCATTATGATATAAGGGGTTTTTAGTCTTTATTGACTCATTAAATTACTTAATATAACATATGTTACAAACTAGCTTATAAAAGTCACTATTCATAAAACAAGGACATAGAAGTGAAATTTTTGATTTCCTATGATATATACTTCCAAAGGTGATACTATATGTACACATGTTATTAAAGAGTAATGATGGACATTTAGCCATTCAAAACTCATTTACAACAATTTTTCAAAAATGTGCTTTAAGACTCCTTAAAGCACATTTTGTGTTTTAACTTGTTTTCAAGCTTGGTTTTCTTTGCTAATTGGTTTAATATGTTCATTAGTATATAATAAGGTCTTGGTAAGTTCATTAGGTCTTAACCAAGCTTATCCCAAGCTTAGAGCACATTTTGGCTCTTATTGACCTTAAAGCACATTTTGTGTTTTCTATGGTTTAAATTGCTTACTAATGCTTCTAAGACTCTTTTAGTCTTAATATACCATATTTAAATGTTTAAACAACATAACTAGGTTTGGGGTATTTCAATCTACCCCCCTTAAAAGAACTTTGTCCCCAAAGTTCACACTTCCACATATCCTAAATATTAGAACACGGGAACACATATCAACAACACTTCCATAACAACATTAACAACATCTTTACATTACATCGGACACAAGGTCCAAACAACAAAACATCACAACATCATTCAGACTCAGCGGTCTGTAACATAACAGGGTAACAACATAACAACACAACACAGACAATGTATCCAAATACATGTCGTACACACATAACCGAAACGGCTCTACCCCCCTTAAATAGGGGTACGCCCCGTACCCTATACATACAAACACTAAGAAGTAAACAATGACGGGTACTTCGCCTTCATCTTATCTTCCAGCTCCCAAGTGGCCTCCTCAACGTCCTGGTTAGACCAGAGAACCTTCACCAGTCTCACAGACTTATGGCGAGTGTCTCGAGCTTAGTATCCAGAATCGTATCGGAGTCTCCACTGATCGCATGGTCGGCTCTAAAGTTAGCCTTTCAGGCTGAAGTACATGAGACGGATGAGACATATATTTCTTCAACTGGGACACATGAAATACATCATGTACCTTGCCCAGCTCGGCGGGTAAATCAAGTCTATAAGCTACCGGGCCGATCCGCTCCGTCACAACATAAGGCCCCACATATTTTGGGCTCAACTTGCCTTTCTGGCCAAAACGAAATACTCCCTTCATGGGGGATACTCTCAAAAATACCTGATCGCCCACGGCGAACTCCAGGTCACGTCTGCGCACGTCTGCGTACGACTTCTGTCTATCCTGAGCTGCCTTCATGTTAGCCCGGATCTGGCGAACTTCTGCCTGAACTTGCTCCAGATACTCTGGTCCTATAATGACCGTCTCACTCGACTCATCCCAGCATAATGGCGTGCGGCATGGTCTACCGTATAATGCCTGGAAGGGAGACATCTTGATCGAAGCATGGTAACTGTTGTTGTAACTAAACTCGATCAGATGTAACTTATCAATCCAGCTGGTCTGAAAGTCAAGTGCACATGCACGTAACATATCCTCAAGTGTCTGGATGGTGCGCTCACTCTGACCATCGGTCTGTGGGTGAAACGCTGTACTCAATTTCAGTTCGGTACCCAATGCTTCTCGTGTAGACTTCCAATACCTCGATAAGAATCTGGTATCTCTGTCAGATACAATCGTTTTCGGTACCCCATGATGTCTTACAATCTCTCTGTCAAAGAGCTCTGCTAGTTTTGCCACTTTCCAGGTGTCCTTCATCGGAATGAATCGGGCCACCTTGGTCAGTCGGTCAACAACAACCCAAATCATATTCAGACCTCCCCTTGTAGGCGGAAGCCCTACTACGAAGTCCATAGAAATATCATGGAACTTCCACTCTGGCACTGGCATTGGCTGTACCATACCACCAGGCCGTCGGTGCTCAAACTTGACCTTCTGACAAGTGAGACACCTCAACACATAGTCATTCACATCCTTTTTCATTCCAGTCCACCAAAAATATCTTTTCATACCCTTATACATCTTTGAAGCTCCGGGGTGAATCGAAGTAGTAGAACAATGGGATTCACTCAATATGCGCTCCTTCAACTCAGCGCTACTCCTCGGTATACACAATCGGCCATTAAGCCTAATCAGGTCATCATCGTGGAGTCTGAAGTCATACTTCTGACCCTCGAATGTGCCATCAATAAGCTTCTGTCTAATCTCCATCATGTACTGATCCGTCATCTGAGCACTCCGCACCTCTTCAACCAAGCTAGAATGAGAGACTAGCGAATGGAGAGAGTGTGCTCGGCGACTCAGTGCGTCAGCTACCACATTTGCCTTACCCTCCTTATATTGCAGATTAATGTCGTAGTCGTTTAGAAATTCAACCCACCTTCTTTGTCTCATGTTCAACTCCTTCTGAGTGAACAAGTACTTTAAACTCTTGTGGTCAGAATAAATCGTCACACTTACCCCATACAAGTGATGTCGCCATATCTTCAATGCGAAGACAATGGCACCCAATTCTAAGTCATGAGTAGGGTAGTTCTCTTCATGCTTCTTCAGCTGTCGGGAGGCAAGCTACGACCTTCCCGTGTTGCATCAACACACAACCCATACCTCTGCCTGATGCGTCGCAATAGACCTCAAAACCATCTGGACCGTCTGGTAAAGTCAAACTGGTGCAGATGTCAGAGCATCCTTGAGACTCTGGAAAGAACTCTCACAGTCGACTGTCCACTCGAATGGTGCATCCTTTTTCATCAAGGAAGTCATCGGCTTCGAGACACTGGAGAAGTCCTTCACAAACCTCCTATAATAACCTGCCAGACCGAGGAAGCTCCTGATATCGGTAACTGTCTTCGGCCTAGGCCAGGTGCGCACTGCATCAATCTTTGCCGGATCAACAGCGATCCCGGCCTCAGAAATCACGTGACCAAGAAAGGATACTTGGTTCAACCAAAATTCACACTTTGAAAATTTCGCATACAACTGATCCTTCCTCAATGTTTGCAACACATCCCTCAGGTGGCTTTCATGCTCACCTCTCGATTTCGAGTACACAAGAATATCGATGAAGACTACCACTGACTTGTCCAATTGATCTTGGAACAAGCGGTTCATTAAGTCCATGAACTTGGCTGGTGCATTGGATAGACCAAACGGCATAACCGTAAACTCATAGTGTCCATACCTCGTTCTGAATGCTGTCTTTTCAATATCACTGTCACGGATGGCAATCTGATGGTATCCGGATCGTAGATCTATCTTGGAGAATACTGATGCTCCCCTCAACTGATCAAATAGATCGTCGATGCGTGGTAAAGGGTAACGGTTCTTCACCGTAACTGCATTCAGCTCTCGATAGTCAATACACAGGCGGAGGCTACCGTCCTTCTTCTTCACGAAGAGGACCGGCGCTCCCCATGGTGAAACGCTAGGGCGGATAAACCCCTTGTCGAGTAAGTCTCTCAGCTGCTCCTTGAGCTCTGTCATTTCTTCTGGAGCCATACGATAGGGCGCCTTCGCAATTGGTCCGGTGCCCGGAACCAAATCGATCTCAAATTCAACTTCCCGTGCTGGCGGCATGCCAGGCAGTTCCTTAGGAAATACATCAGGAAACTCCGACACTACCGGCACATCAGGACTAAACTCTGGGTCTCTCTCTATGTCCTGGACATAGCAGAGGTATACATCACTCCCTCGTCGTAATTCACGATACATAGCCATGGCGGTGATGATCTGAGTCGAAGGCTCCCTGGGCCTCTGACGGTAAGATATAGTAACCCCAGATGGACTCCAAGAAGCAGACGATGCTCGGCACACAGGATTCTGCCATTGTACCGCTCCAACCAGTTCATCCCGACAATCACATCAAAACCAAGTCCGTCGAACTCTATCAAGTCGATCGGAAACTCTTCACCTCTGATTCTACAACAACATCTCGGTGATAGCGGGTACACCTGATCCGCTCTTTCGACGGGAGAGTGACTAGGAAGTCTGGCATCTCATCACCGTCTAACCCCAGCCTCTTCGCAAAGGATAGCGAAATAAATGTATGTGAGGCTCCGGAGTCGAACAAGATCGAAGCGTCCACGCCATTGACTGGAAAGGTACCGGTGAGGATTGTGCCGCTCTTGCCGGCTTCTGCCTCATTGCAGACACTCAGTATACCTCCCGTTCCAAGAGCACAGCCTAATTCATTGGCAAACTAATAAGTATGGGTAACAACACGGTTGATATACTTCAAACAACTCCACTTTATTCATTAACACACTCTTTTTACAACATTCGTTGGCTTATACTGTCGCCATGATTAACACTTACAACATCCTTAACATACACTGGTTTATCACATCACATAATTATACAAGGCTTAAAACTGTCTGAAGGTCAAATTCAAACGTCCGGGTTTCATGTGTGTGGCATTGATCACTGCCGACGGTGCGGTACTCAGTTTGATCTTCTTGATGCCATGGTGTAGCATCCTTGACTGCCCACCCATGATTAACACATCTCCCGATTTCAACACTAGCTTCTTTGCGAGATCAGCACGCTTCTGCTCGCCATACACAAACACTGCGGTATCACCAATGGACCAAGACACCACGGGTACTCCCTTACTTAGAGACTCGGGTGACTCGTCCTTATCTTGGTGTAACCCTAACCGTCCACCTTTCTGGTAGAAGTTCACAATACACAGATCCGCTTTCACATTTGGAATTGAATCCGTTTCAACTTGTTGAGCAATTCCCACGGCGTGGTTAACGACCGCATGGAACTCCTCAGGTATACTTAGTACAGTTGCTCCATCTTCAGCTCGCACTTCTTGATATGTCTTGGTGTAAGGGTTCCAGTCTTTACCCATGCACATCATCTTCAGTTTCATTCTTGATCCGCTCGGGTATTCGGGTGTGTAGAAACCTCCAGGTTTTGCTCCAAGTTCGTCGCATCGTCTGATGATATGGATTTGTGCTTCCGGTGTCAGGTATCCATTTAAGAGTACCATACCTGGTTGGATGACCTGACATTGCTCCATTGGAAAGTCGGTGATGCCGATGGTAGTTTCTTCAGGGTTTGGTGTGGGTGGGATTGGATAACATATATTGAAGGTTCCTTTAAGTTTAGAGTTATCTAATTAGGTGACTTTCACACTATACTTTAATTGTTTACTCACATGGTTGTTTACTTAAACTCACTAACACACATGCATGAAATGCGGTATGCAATCACTTATTTCACTCAATAGTTTAGGCGGTACCTGGTCTAGAAGAGGGCCCTGGCGCCTCAGACCGGTCCACCACATTCAGGGCGGCCTTGCCGGACCCCGACCCCTTCCCCTTCTGGGAATCTGTGTACCTCTGATCTGGGGGTGGCTGATTCGCCGTCTTCGGGCCATCGGTGGTCGCAGTGGCCTTACCCTTCCATTGCCCCTTGGGCCTGTAGTTTCTACTGTTCGGGTTCTGCCAGCACTCATAGTCGCGGTGACCCATCTTTTTGCAGTATCGGCACTGCACATCATTACCCTTGCAGTCCTTGCCGGGTGGTCTCCGTTACACCACTTGCAGTAATAGTGGCGCTCCGGTCCAGAGCCCGTGCTAGCTGCTAACACATCACACACTCAGTACATTCTTCACAAGTTAATAACACACACTAGATTTCGGTATTGAAATTTGTTAATTACCCTTGGGTGGGTAAGAGCGTAGGGGCTTGGCCGCATACGCATAGGTGAGCTGCAGAGGCTCCTCAGCAGTGGTGGTCTGGGTCTGGCCCTTGCCACCCTGTTGCTGTCCTTTCTGGGACTGGGGGTATGACTTCTTCTTCTTTCCTCCCCATTGCCCTTGCGTGCCTTGGCCCTCGTTCATGGCCTTGCGCTTGAGCGCACTCTCCTCGTCCCTCAGACGGACGGTGATCTCCACAATTGCAGCGGCATGGTAGCACTCCTATATTTAGGGTGTCAGTTATGCCCCGCCAACAAATTCACATCACATTAACACATTGTACATACTTATTCACATCACACTGTAGTCCCATTACCTACAAAGTAGTATATCCAGTTGGCCCCATGCCATAGCGTAGGCGGTAGCTCAGTCCGTTGTAGAAACGGTTCACAAGAATCCGGTCTGAGTAACCCAGATCCGGTAGCAGGTGGATGAGTCTGATGAAGGCTGAGTAGTACTCATCTACCGTCATCTTATCCCCTTGCCTCAGATTGTCCAACTCCAGGCGCTTGGCCTCTTGCACGTGTATCGGGTAGTACTTGGCTCGCAGCAAGCCGTGTACTCCCTCCACTGAAAGGTCGGGTCAGCAACTCTGCCCTCCCGTACTAGCTTCCACCAGCTCTGTGCCGAACCCTTCAAGTAGTATGCGGCAAGTCGAACCTTGACCTCCTCAGGCACCGCTAAGGTCTCGAAGGCAGTCTCCATCTCGGAGATGTATGCCTCCAGCTTACGAGGGTTGGTCTCCCCACTGAATGATGGTGGCCTCAGATCAGCCAACGCCTTGACCCAGTTGGTCTCTCGTGGCGGTGGCGGTGGTGGTTGAACTCCGGGCTGTTGCCCCTGCTACATCGCAGCTACCAATTGGGGTACCATCTGGGCTACGGCGGCTGCTACTGCCTCAGCCATAACTGAGCCGTAGTATTCTCGCCCTGGTCACCCGTATCTCCATTGCCGTGTCCACGGCCTCTACCTCTCGGTCGACCTGACATCTGAATTCACATGAACATTCATCAGCAATATGCTTGCACACTTATCGGTCCAACGGTTGTAACGCTTCCCGAAAAGGTATTTCCACACTTAGTTAGTGGTTAACCTTTCCACAACTGTTCACTTAGGTAACTATGGTTAGATTTCCTAACTCGGTATATTCCTAAGCTCGGTATTCTAGTCATCAGAGCGATACTTCGCTCTGATACCACTTTTTGTAGCACCCCTACTACGCACATAACATTACTTGAAATCGCAGCGGAATTTAAACCACTAAACGATTGGTGCTACAACGCCGTCAACCACCCACGTGGTTAACAAGGCTGAACAAATACAAGTGTATCGGTCTGATGATCAGACTCCCGAGCATAGAACTAATAACCACATATACATTAACATAATACCGAGTGTTTACTTACATCCTTCACTGTATACTATCACTGTAAACTGTTCACAACCAAAATATAAACGCCATGGGAGCACAGGCGCATCCCGGGCCCAACATCCAAAAGTAATCAAAAGTGAACCTGCATCCTAGAATCTAAAGCCATTCCGCTTCTTCGATCCTCATCCTGCAGTAAAAGAAATATGGAGCCCCGGGGGGGGGGTCAGCAACCCTTGGCTGGTATGGTTAACGCGCAGCCCATCGGCTACCGGGATACGCGCAACTAATTGTCATGGTGACATGGCATTCATTTTAAAACACACATCTTATACATATATCATAACATGGGTATTGTACACAACATCACACACATCACACAAGAACAATTCCTTTTAGGAAGAGAACCAACACAGTTAGTCCCCAGAGAGCCTAGAGAATGTTGCCATGCTCATGCTAAGCTCGTTACATAACTCGTTACCGTCCTGTTAGATTGAACGGATAACTTAACACAAGGTGCCTCGGATATAGTGATCCAAGCACACCGAAACAACACATAGTATGCCCCTGTGGCCCGACGTGAGTCAGTAAAATAGCCTTGGTTAAGCTAAAGGGAAGGTTGGAAACCAAATTGGAAAACAACCATAACATACAAAGAATCGAACCGGTTATGACATCGACTCCCATACTCACACGCGTGGCCGGAACAGACCGGACTCCTCACTTCCCCCGTTAGCACTTGTTAGCAATTCATTATTGAACTCAATACACAATTCACAATAATAGGTCAAGTCTTGTTAGACACACAAGGGAAGAAGAGTCATACTTAACAACATAATAATATTTAACAACTGTAAACTCTTTACATGGTTTAATCTTACAAAGTCATTAGCACACAGAAAAACAAGCAGCACACAAGCAGGTGTAAACCGGTAGGCAACAGACTGCAAGAAAACCATACCTAGGTCCTTGCTTCGATTTGTTTCCACCGTAGATCACTCCTATACATGATTAATAACGTCGGTTAATTAACTTATTTAACCTCAAATTTACTAAATGTTTAACATGATTATATGACATGTTTTAATGTCTTAACTTATACTTGATTACCTACACTATACCCCCTAGGGTTTATTACTTAAGCCATTCTTATTTGTTTTTTTTTAACCTGTTTTGGTTCGACCGACCTTACCGACCGACCTTACACAAGGTCGGTCCATTCCAGAACACATTACCGTCAAAATTTTCTACTCCGACCGACCTTGTAAGTTCGGTCGCATGTTCGGTCCATTCCCGAGAGTTTCTTCCCTTTGAAAATTCATGCCCGACCGAACTTGCCAAGTCCGGTCCCATGTTCGGTCGATTCCAGAAACTTAATTCGTACACAAAATACAAGCCCGACCGACCTTGCAAGTCCGGTCCCCAAGGTCGGTCCATTCCAGAAACCAATTCTCGCAGGGTAAACTGGGCTCGACCGACCTTGGCAAGTTCGGTCGCAAGGTCGGTCTGCTCCAGACCCTTATTTTCCATTGCCCATTTAACTCCAAACTTCTCCTAAGGCCTCCTAATGTTTTCTAACATCATTTGGTACACTTATATCCTCATACAACATCCATGAAACTCATTATCTATCACCTTAAACACTTACTCATATCATACCGAAATTCCTAACACTTATGTTATTTTCTCCTTGGTTCTCTAAGTGGTGTTTCATACCTATGATAACCACTATATCAACAATGTTTCCTCACCACTACTACATCATCTCCCAAACATCTTTTCTTCCTAAACAATTCCTTAAACATCTTTACAAGTTTATAGCTTCTCATGTAACAATCCACTTCATCCCTTTTTCACCAACAATACACAGTCCTAAATACAATCTCATCAAGAATCTCGAAATGTCCCAAAGCATTCTTTGCATTCTAAATCCTCTAGAACATCACCTAAGCCCTTTTTACATCTTTAAACAACTCAATGCATGTTTCTTCCACTAGTTGATCACCTCCCATACTAAACATTTCCTAGCTTACCAAACTCACTCTAAACCCTTAGAACTTCTTGTTTCTTACCTAAATTTTGACATAGGTTCTCCTAGAACATTACTAAACCAAAACACATTGTTTTCTCCATTAAACACAAGAACACCTAAATTCACCAAGAACACTCTCACACACAAAGTTTCACCCAATTACACTACATTACAATATAGTGCATAATTTAAATTGCATGGCACTTAGGCCCTTAAATAACATGGCTCTTAGGCCCTTAAGATGCATAAATTTTAAACACTGAATTTCCACAATATATTTGCCTTTGACCTGCAAATACACTCAACAATACATATGCCTTTTACTAGTCTCCTTGAGAACATTTCACTAAGTCATTTACCATTTGCTCTTTAGGTAGTTTTAACAAGCATTATAAGCTCATTTCTCCTAAGGCATTAAACTACATTAGGTTAGCATATTTACCTCTTTTCACACAAACTTCTTTCTTGTTTCCTTGTTTAAAATCGGCTAGGTATTTGATTCCTTGTCAACTACTAAACAATATACAAGCAATGTAATGAGTATACAAGCTCCAAGCTTAAACTCATTGTAAACCCTAGGTTTTACATTGTTTCAAAAACATTAAGATAGTTGTTTTACCTTGATTTGAAGAGAGTTTGAATATCTATCAAGAGAGGACTCCACCAAGTCCTTGAAAGGTTGGAATGAAGCTAGAACAAAGCCATATAAGAGCACCTTCAATGGGCATTTTCGGTCAACAACAAAACATGGAGGAAATGAAGTTTTTATTTGAGATTCCTTACCTAGAAGCAAAGGAGAACAATAATATGTAGAAATATAAGCTCAAGCTCCTTCAATGGTGGAACTCCATGGCACCGAAATGGTGGTCTTGAAGTTTTGAGAAGATAGGAATGAAGAGCTTGATGAGAGGAAGAGAATGGTGGTGTTTGTTTTTGATTTGGTTAAGTGAGCTAGAATTACAAATGGTCAAAGATGGAGTTTTGATGTGGTGGTGTATTACCGTGAGAGAGAGAGCAAGAATGGAGAAGGTGAAGTGTTGGAGACGGTGGGAATGCAAGAAAGAATGAAGCAAATGAGATAAGTTTGCTTTTGTAAGATATTTAGCTTAAAGTAAATAGTACTTGCTTATTACTTTTTATTTACTTAATAGGCTAGCAAGTGGTGACTCACACTTAAGAAACCGGCCCCATTATGATATAGGGGTTTTTAGTCTTTATTGACTCATTAATTACTTAATATAACATATGTTACAAACTAGCTTATAAAGTCACTATTCATAAAAACAAGGCACATAGAAGTGAAATTTTTGATTTCCCATTGATATAGACTTCCAAATGTGATACTATATAGTACACATGTTAATTAAAGAGTAATGATGGACATTTAGCCATTCAAAACTCATTTACAAGACAATTTTTCAAAAATGTGCTTTAAGACTCCTTAAAGCACATTTTGTGTTTTAACTTGTTTTCAAGCTTGGTTTTCTTTGCTAATTGGTTTAATATGTTCATTAGTATATAAATAAGGTCTTGGTAAGTTCATTAGGTCTTAACCAAGCTTAGAGCACATTTTGGCTCTTATTGACCTTAAGGCACATTTTGTGTTTTCTATGGGTTAAATTGCTTACTAATGCTTCTAAGACTCTTTTTAGTCTTAATATACCATATTTAAATGTTTAAACAACATACTAGGTTTGGGGTATTTCAATCTACCCCCCTTAAAAGAACTTTGTCCCCAAAGTTCACTTCCACATATCCTAAATATTAGAACACGGGAACACATATCAACAACACTTCCATAACAACATTAACAACATCTTTACATTACATCGGACACAAGGTCCAAACAACAAAACATCACAACATCATTCAGACTCAGCGGTCTGTAACATAACAGGGTAACAACATAACAACACGACACAGACAGTGTATCCAAATACATGTCGTACACACATAACCGAAACGGCTCTACCCCCCTTAAATAGGGGTACGCCCCGTACCCTATACATACAAACACTAAGAAGTAAACAATGACGGGTACTTCACCTTCATCTTATCTTCCAGCTCCCAAGTGGCCTCCTCAACGTCCTGGTTAAACCAGAGAACCTTCACCAGTCTCACAGACTTATGGCGAGTGTCTCGAGTCTTAGTATCCAGAATCCGTACCGGAGTCTCCACTGATCGCATGGTCGGCTCTAAAGTTAGCCTTTCAGGCTGAAGTACATGAGACGGATGAGACATATATTTCTTCAACTGGGACACATGAAATACATCATGTACCTTGCCCAGCTCGGCGGGTAAATCAAGTCTGTAAGCTACCGGGCCGATCCGCTCCGTCACAACATAAGGCCCCACATATTTTGGGCTCAACTTGCCTTTCTGGCCAAAACGAAATACTCCCTTCATGGGGGATACTCTCAAAATACCTGATCGCCCACGGCGAACTCCAGGTCACGTCTGCGCACGTCTGCGTACGACTTCTGTCTATCCTGAGCTGCCTTCATGTTAGCCCGGATCTGGCGAACTTCTGCCTGAACTTGCTCCAGATACTCTGGTCCTATAATGACCGTCTCACTCGACCATCCCAGCATAATGGCGTGCGGCATGGTCTACCGTATAATGCCTGGAAGGGAGACATCTTGATCGAAGCATGGTAACTGTTGTTGTAGCTAAACTCGATCAGATGTAACTTATCAATCCAGCTGGTCTGAAAGTCAAGTGCACATGCACGTAACATATCCTCAAGTGTCTGGATGGTGCGCTCACTCTGACCATCTGTCTGTGGGTGAAACGCTGTACTCAATTTCAGTTCGGTACCCAGTGCTTCTCGTGTAGACTTCCAATACCTCGATAAGAATCTGGTATCTCTGTCAGATACAATCGTTTTCGGTACCCCATGGTGCCGAACGATCTCTCTATCAAAGAGCTCTGCTAGTTTTGCCACTTTCCCAGGTGTCCTTCATCAGAATGAATCGGGCCACCTTGGTCAGTCGGTCAACAACAACCCAAATCATATTCAGATCCCCTGCAGGCGGAAGCCCTACTACGAAGTCCATGGAAATATCATGGAACTTCCACTCAGGCATTGGCATTGGCTGTACCATACCACCAGGCCGTCGGTGCTCAAACTTGACCTTCTGACAAGTGGACACCTCAACACATAGTCATTCACATCCTTTTTCATTCCCAGTCACCAAAAATATCTTTTCATACTCTTATACATCTTTGAAGCTCCGGGGTGAATCGAAGTAGTAGAACAATGGGATTCACTCAATATGCGCTCCTTCAAACTCAGCGCTACCTCGGTATACACAATCGGCCATTAAGCTAATCAGGTCATCATCGTGGAGTCTGAAGTCGTACTTCTGACCCTCGAATGTGCCATCAATAAGCTTCTGTCTAATCTCCATCATGTACTGATCCGTCATCTGAGCACTCCGCACCTCTTCAACAAGCTAGAATAAGAGACTAGCGAATGGAGAGAGTGTGCTCGGCGACTCAGTGCGTCAGCTACCACATTGCCTTACCCTCTGTATTGTAGATTAATGTCGTAGTCATTTAGAAATTCAACCCACCTTCTTTGTCTCATGTTCAACTCCTTCTGAGTGAACAAGTACTTTAAACTCTCGTGGTCAGATAAATCGTCACACTTACCCCATACAAGTGAGTCGCCATATCTTCAGTGCGAAGGACAATGGCCCCCATTCTAAGTCATGGGTAGGGTAGTTCTTCATGCTTCTTCAGCTGTCGGGAGGCGTAAGCTACGACCTTCCCGTGTTGCATCAACACACAACCCATACCTCTGCCTGATGCGTCGCAATAGACCTCAAAACCATCTAGACCGTCTGGTAAAGTCAGGACTGGTGCAGATGTCAGAGCATCCTTGAGGCTCTGGAAAGAACTCTCACAGTCGACTGTCCACTCGAATGGTGCATCCTTTTTCATCAAGGAAGTCATCGGCTTCGAGACACTGGAGAAGTCTTTCACAAACCTCCTATAATAACCTGCCAGACCGAGGAAGCTCCTGATATCGGTAACTGTCTTCGGCCTAGGCCAGGTGCGCATGCATCAATCTTTGCCGGATCAACAGCGATCCCGGCCTCAGAAATCAGGACCAAGAAAGGATACTTGGTTCAACCAAAATTCACACTTTGAAAATTTCGCATACAACTGATTCTTCCTCAATGTTTGCAACACATCCCTCAGGTGGCTTTCATGCTCACCTCTCGATTCGAGTACACAAGAATATCATCGATGAAGACTACCACTGACTGGTCCAATTGATCTTGGAACAAGCGGTTCATTAAGTCCATGAACTTGGCTGGTGCATTGGATAGACCAAACGGCATAACCGTAAACTCATAGTGTCCATACTTCGTTCTGAATGCTGTCTTTTCAATATCACTGTCACGGATGGCAATCTGATGGTATCCGGATCGTAGATCTATCTTGGAGAATACTGATGCTCCCCTCAACTGATCAAACAGATCGTCGATGCGTGGTAAAGGGTAACGGTTCTTCACCGTAACCGCATTCAGCTCTCGATAGTCAATACACAGGCGGAGGCTACCGTCCTTCTTCTTCACGAAGAGGACCGGCGCTCCCCATGGTGAAACGCTAGGGCGGATGAACCCCTTGTCGAGTAGGTCTCTCAGCTGCTCCTTGAGCTCAGTCATCTCTGCTGGAGCCATACGATAGGGCGCCTTCACAATTGGTCCGGTGCCCGGAACCAATCAATCTCAAACTCCACTTCCCATGCTGGCGGCATGCCGATAGTTCCTTAGGAAATACATCAGGAAACTCGACACTACCGGTACATCAGGGCTAAACTCTGGGTCTCTCTCTATGTCCTGGACATAGCAGAGGTATACATCACTCCTTCGTCGTAACTCACAATACATAGCCATGGCGGTGATGATCTGAGTCGAAGGCCCTGGGCCTCTGGCGGTAAGATATGGTAACCCCAGACGGAACTCCGAAGAAGCAGACGATGCTCGGCACACAGGATCTGCCCTTGTACCGCTCCAACCAGTTCATCCCGACAATCACATCAAAACCAAGTCCGTCGAACTCTATCAAGTCGATCGGAAACTCTTCACCTCTGATTTGCACAACAACATTCGGTGGTAGCGGGTACACCTGATCCGCTCTTTCGACGGGAGAGTGTGACTAGGAAGTCTGGCATCTCATCACCATCTAACCCCAGCCTCTTCGCAAAGGATAGCGAAATAAATGTAGAGAGGCTCCGGAGTCGAACAAGATCGAAGCGTGCACGCCATTGACTGGAAAGGTACCGGTGAGGATCGTGCCACTCTTGCCGGCTTCTGCCTCATTGCAGACACTCAGTATACCTCCCGTTCCGATAGCACAGCCTAATCCATTGGCAAACTAATAAGTATTGGGTAACAACACGGTTTATATGCTTCAAACAACTCCACTTTATTCATTAACACACTCTTTTTACAACATTCGTTGGCTTATACTGTCACCATAATTAACACTTACAACATCCTTAACATACACTGGTTCAACACATCACATAATTACACAAGGCTTCAAAACTGCCTGAAGGTCAAATTCAAACGTCCGGGTTTCATGTGTGTGGCATTGATCACTGCCGACGGTGCGGTATTCAGTTTGATCTTCCTGATGCCATGATATAGCATCCTTGACTGCCCACCCATGATTAACACATCTCCTGATTTTAGTACTAACTTCTTCGCGAGGTCAGCACGCTTCTGCTCGCCATACACAAACACTGCGGTATCACCAATGGACCAAGACACCACGGGTACTCCCTTACTTAGAGACTCGGGTGACTCGTCCTTGTCTTGGTGTAACCCTAACCGTCCACCTTTTTGGTAGAAGTTCACAATACACAGATCTGCTGTCACATTTGGAATTGAATCCATCTCAATTTGCTGAGCAATTCCCACGGCGTGGTTAACGACCGCAAGGAATTCCTCAGGTATACTTGGTACAGTTGCTCCATCTTCAGCTCGCACTTCTTGATATGTCTTGGTGTAAGGGTTCCAGTCCTTACCCATGCACATCATCTTCAATTTCATTCTTGATCCGCTCGGGTATTCGGGTGTGTAGAAACCTCCTGGTTTTGCTCCAAGTTCGTCGCATCGTCTGATGATATGGATTTGTGCTTCTGGTGTCAGGTATCCGTTTAAGAGTACCATACCTGGTTGGATGACCTGACATTGTTCCATTGGAAAGTCGGTGATGCCAATGGTAGTTTCTTCAGGGTTTGGTGTGGGTGGGATTGGATAACATATATTGAAGGTTCCTTTAAGTTTAGAGTTATCTAATTAGGTGACTTTCACACTATACTTTTAATTGTTTATTCACATGGTTGTTTACTTAATCTCACTAACACACATGCATGAAATGCGGTATGCAATCACTTATTTCACTCAATAGTTTAGGCGGTACCTGGTGTAGAAGAGGGCCCTGGCGCCTCAGACTGGTCCACCACATTCAGGGCGGCCTTGCCGGACCCCGACCCCTTCCCCTTTTGGGAATCTGTGTACCTCTGATCTGGGGGTGGATGATTCGCCGTCTTCGGGCCATCGGTGGTCGCAGTGGCCTTACCCTTCCATTGCCCCTTGGGCCTGTAGTTTCTACTGTTCGGGTTCTGCCAGCACTCATAGTCGCGGTGACCCATCTTTTTGCAGTATCGGCACTGCACATCGTTACCCTTGCAGTCCTTGCCGGGGTGGTCTCCGTTACACCACTTGCAGTAATAGTGGCGCTCCGGTCCAGAGCCCGTGCTAGCTGCTAACACATCACACACTCAGTACATACTTCACAAGTTAATAACACACACTAGATTTCGGTATTGAAATTTGTTAATTACCCTTGGGTGGGTAAGAACGTAAGGGCTTGGCCGCATACGCATAGGTGAGCTGCAGAGGCTCCTCAGCAGTGGTGGTCTGGGTCTGGCCCTTGCCACCCTGTTGCTGTCCTTTCTGGGACTGGGGGTATGACTTCTTCTTCTTTCCTCCCCATTGCCCTTGCGTGCCTTGGCCCTCGTTCATGGCCTTGCGCTTGAGCGCACTTTCCTCGTCCCTCAGGCGGACGGTGATCTCCACAATTGCAGCGGCATGGTAGCACTCCTATATTTAGGGTGTCAGTTTTGCCCCGCCAACAAATTCACATCACATTAACACATTGTACATACTTATTCACATCACACTGTAGTCCCATTACCTGCAAAGTAGTATATCCAGTTGGCCCCATGCCATAGCGTAAGCGGTAGCTCAGTCCGTTGTAGAAACGGTTCACAAGAATCCGGTCTGAGTAACCCAGATCCGGTAGCAGGTGGATAAGTCCGATGAAGGCTGAGTAGTACTCATCTATCGTCATCTTATCCCCTTGCCTCAGATTGTCCAACTCCAGGCGCTTGGCCTCTTGCACGTGTATCGGGTAGTACTTGGCTCGCAGCAGAGCCGTGTACTCCCTCCACTGAAAGGTCGGGTTAGCCACTCCGCCCTCCCGTACTAGCTTCCACCAGCTCTGTGCCGAACCCTTCAAGTAGTATGCGGCAAGTCGAACCTTGACCTCCTCAGGCACCGCTAAGGTCTCGAAGGCGGTCTCCATCTCGGAGATGTACGCCTCCAGCTTACGAAGGTCTGTCTCCCCACTGAAAGATGGTGGCCTCAGATCAGCCAACGCCTTGACCCAGTTGGTCTCACGTGGCGGTGGTGGTGGTGGTTGAACTCCGGGCTGTTGCCCCTGCTGCATCGCAGCCACCAACTGGGGTACCATCTGGGCTACGGCGGCTGCTACTGCCTCAGCCATAACCTGGGCGCTGGGCCATAGTATTCTCGCCCTGGTCACCCGTATCATCAGTACCGTGTCCACGGCCTCTACCTCTCAGTCGACCTGACATCTGAATTCACATGAACATTCATTAGCAATATGCTTGCACACTTATCGGTCCAACGGTTGTAACGCTTTTCCCGACCATAAGGTATTCCCACACTTAGTTAGTGGTTAACCTTCTCATAACTGTTCACTTAGGCAGCTATGGTTAGGTTTCCTAACTCGGTATATTCCTAAGCTCGGTATTCTAGTCATCAGAGCGATACTTCGCTCTGATACCACTTTTTGTAACACCCCTACCACGCACATAACATTACTTGAAATCGCAGCAAAATTTAAAAACTAAATAATAACTAAACGATTGGTGTTACAACGCCGTCAACCACCCACGTGGTTAACAAGGCTGAATAAATACAAGTGTATCGGTCTGATGATCAGACTCCCGAGCATAGAACTAATAACCACATATACATTAACATAATACCGAGTGTTTACTTACATCCTTCACTGTATACTGTCACTGTAAACTGTTCACAACCAAAATATATAACGCCACGGGAGCACAGGCGCATCCCGGGCCCAACATCCTAAAGTAATCAAAAGTAAGCATGCATCCTAGAATCTAAAGCCATTCCGCTTCTTCGATCCTCATCCTGCAGTAAAAGAAATATGGAGCCCCCGAGGGGGTCAGCAACCCTTGGCTGGTATGGTTAACGCGCAGCCCATCGGCTACCGGGATACGCGCAACTAATTGTCATGGTGACATGGCATTCATTTTAAAACACACAACTTATACATATATCATAACATGGGTATTGTACACAACATCACACACATCACACATGAACAATTCCTTTTAGGAAGAGAACCAACACAGTTAGTCCCCATAGAGAGCCTAGAGAATGTTGCCATGCTCATGCTAAGCTCGTTACATAACTCGTTACCGTCCTGTTAGATTGAACGGATAACTTAACACAAGGTGCCTCAGATATAGTGATCCAAGCACACCGAAATAACACATAGTATGCCCCTGTGGCCCGACGTGAGTCAGTAAAATAGCCTTGGTTAAGCTAAAGGGAAGGTTGGAAACCAAATTGGAAAACAACCATAAAATACAAAGAGAATCGAACCGGTTATGACATCGACTCCCATACTCACACGCGTGGCCGGAACAGACCGGACTCCTCACTTCCCCCGTTAGCACTTGTTAGTAGTTCATTATTGAACTCAATACACAATTCACAATAATAGGTCAAGACTTGTTAGTCACACACAAGGGAAGAGAGAGTCATACTTAACAACATAATAATATTTAACAACTGTAAACTTTTTACATGGTTTAATCTTACAAAGTCATAAACACACAGAAAAACAAACAACACACAAGCCGGTGTAAACCGGTAGGCAACAGACTGCAAGAAAACCATACCTTGGTCCTTGCTTCGATTTGTTTCCACCGTAGGTCACTCCTATACATGATTAATAACGTCGGTTAATTAATTTATTTAACCTCAAATTTACTAAATGTTTAACATGATTATATGACATGTTTTAATGTCTTAACTTATACCTGATTACCTACATTATACCCCCTAGGGTTTATTACTTAAGCCATTCTTGTTTGTTTTTTTTTACAAGTTTAGGTCCGACCGACCTTACCGACCGACCTTACACAAGGTCGGTCCATTCCAGAACATATTACCGTCAAAATTTTCTACTCCGACCGACCTTGTAAGTTCGGTCGCATGTTCGGTCCATTCCCGAGAGTTTCTTCCCTTTAAAAATTCAGGCCCGACCGAACTTGCCAAGTCCGGTCCCATGTTCGGTCGATTCCAGAAACTTAATTCGTACACAAAATACAAGCCCGACCGACCTTGCAAGTCCGGTCCCCAAGGTCGGTCCATTCCAGAAACCAATTCTCGCAGGGTAAACTGGGCTCGACCGACCTTGGCAAGTTCGGTCGCAAGGTCGGTCTGCTCCAGACCCTTATTTTCCATTGTCTATTTAACTCCAAACTTCTCCTAAGGCCTCCTAACGTTTTCTAACATCATTTGGTACACTTATATCCTCATACAACATCCATGAAACTCATTATCTATCACCTTAAACACTTACTCATATCATACCGAAATTCCTAACACTTATGTTATTTTCTCCTTGGTTCTCTAAGTGGTGTTTCATACCTATGATAACCACTATATCAACAATGTTTCCTCACCACTACTACATCATCTCCCAAACATCTTTTCTTCCTAAACAATTCCTTAAACATCTTTACAAGTTTATGGCTTCTCATGTAACAATCCACTTCATCCCCTTTTCACCAACAATACACAAGTCCTAAATACAATCTCATCAAGAATCTCGAAATGTCCCAAAGCATTCTTTGCATTCTAAATCCTCTAGAACATCACCTAAGCCCTTTTTACATCTTTAAACAACTCAATGCATGTTTCTTCCACTAGTTGATCACCTCCCATACTAAACATTTCCTAGCTTACCAAACTCACTCTAAACCCTTAGAACTTCTTGTTTCTTACCTAAATTTTGACATAGGTTCTCCTAGAACATTACTAAACCAAAACACATTGTTTTCTCCATTAAACACACAAGAATACCTAAATTCACCAAGAACACTCTCACACCCAAAGTTTCACCAAATTTACACTACATCACAATATAGTGCATAACTTAAATTGCATGGCACTTAGGCCCTTAAAATGCATGGCTCTTAGGCCCTTAAAGTGCATAACTCTTAAACACTGAATTTCCACAATATATATGCCTTTGACCTACAAATACACACAACAACACATATGTCCTTTTACTAATCTCCTTGAGAACATTTCACTAAGTCATTTACCATTTGCTCTTTAGGTAGTTTTAACAAGCATTATAAGCTCATTTCTCCTACGGCATTAAACTACATTAGGTTAGCATGTTTACCTTTTTTTTCACACAAACTTCTTTCTTGTTTCCTTGTTTAAAATCGGCTAGGTATTTGATTCCTTGTCAACTACTAAACAATATACAAGCAATGTAATGAGTATACAAGCTCCAAGCCTAAACTCATTGTAAACCCTAGGTTTTACATTGTTTTAAAAACATTAAGATGGTTGTTTTACCTTGGTATTTGAAGAGAGTTTGAATATCTATCAAGAGAGGACTCCACCAAGTCCTTGAAAGGTTGGAATGAAGCTAGAACAAAGCCATATAAAGAGCACCTTCAATGGGCATTTTCGGTCAACAACAAAACATGGAGGAAATGAAGTTTTTATTTGAGATTCCTTACCTAGAAGCAAAGGAGATCAAAAATATGTAGAAATATAAGCTCAAGCTCCTTCAATGGTGGAACTCCTTGGCACCGAAATGGTGATCTTGAAGTTTTGAGAAGATAGGAATGAAGAGCTTGATGAGAGGAAGAGAATGCTGGTGTTTGTTTTTGATTTGGTTAAGTGAGCTAGGAATTACAAGAGATCAAAGATGGAGTTTTGATGGTGGTGGTGTATTACCGTGAGAGAGAGAGAGCAAGAATGGAGAAGGTGAAGTGTTGGAGACGGTGGGAATGCAAGAAAGAATGAAGCAAATGAGATAAGTTTGCTTTTGTAAGATATTTTAGCTTAAAGTAAATAGTACTTGCTTTATTACTTGTTTACTTACTTAATAGGCTAGCAAGAGTGGTGACTCACCACTTAAGAAACCGGCCCCCATTATGATATAAGGGGTTTTTAGTCTTTATTGACTCATTAAATTACTTAATATAACATATGTTACAAACTAGCTTATAAAAGTCACTATTCATAAAAACAAGGCACATAGAAGTGAAATTTTTGATTTCCCATTGATATAGACTTCCAAATGTGATACTATATAGTACACATGTTAATTAAAGAGTAATGATGGACATTTAGCCATTCAAAACTCATTTACAAGACAATTTTTCAAAAATGTGCTTTAAGACTCCTTAAAGCACATTTTGTGTTTTAACTTGTTTTCAAGCTTGGTTTTCTTTTCTAATTGGTTTAATATGTTCATTAGTATATAAATAAGGTCTTGGTAAGTTCATTAGGTCTTAACCAAGCTTATCCCAAGCTTAGAGCACATTTTGGCTCTTATTGACCTTAAAGCACATTTTGTGTTTTCTATGGTTTAAATTGCTTACTAATGCTTCTAAGACTCTTTTTAGTCTTAATATACCATATTTAAATGTTTAAACAACATAACTAGGTTTGGGGTATTTCAGAAATCATGAGGGAAAATGCAAATAACTCGGTTTATCTTCACTTGTATGAAGGAACCAATGTATTTCATAGCATCTACATTTGCTTTAATGCCTTGAAACAAGGATGGAAGGTTGGTTGTAGACCTGTCCTAGGACTTGACGGATGCTTTTTGAAGGGAGTTTTCGAGGGCCAAATTTTGTCAGCTGTGGGAATGGATGGAAACAATCAAATGTATCCAGTTGCTTGGGCTGTGGTTCCAAGAGAAACCGAAGTAACTTGGACTTGGTTTCTGCAATATTTGATAACTGATCTAGGTCTTAATCATGGGCATGGCTTGACTTTGATAAGTGACAAGCAAAAGGTAACATATCTAACCTCTTTTTAAGTACTTATTTTTATTGTATATGCTTCATCTTATATGTTTTACAATACTCATACTTTTTTTTTATTATTTTCACTCAAGTAGGGATTGATTAATGCAATTGCAAACAACTTACCTGATGTTGAACACAGATTTTGTGCCAGACACGTGTATGCTAATTTTAGGAGAAAATTTGGAGGTTTGCAATATAGATCTCATTTTTGGTCAATTGTGAATGCGACTACCCAAAACATGTATGAGGACAGGTTAAATGAACTGAGAATGTTTGATCCTAGAGCAGCAGATGATTTAGAAGGTAGAGACCCAACTCAATGGTGCAAAGCATGGTTTAGCTTGAATAGTGGTTGTGACTGTGTCACAAACAACATTACCGAGGTTTGGAATGGGACAATAATCGAGGCTAGGAGATTGCCTATTCTTGGATTGTTAGAGAAGCTAAGGGAGGCTCCAATCAAAAGAATGAATGCAAGAAGGAAACTTTTTAATGGGAAAGATATGGTAGTATGTCCAAGGATTCTAAAATTGCTTGCTACAAGGGAAGAAGAGGCCGCAAAATGGTCATGCTTATATGTTGGGATGAATGGGTATGAGGTTCAACGTGGTTCCAATCCTTTGTGTAATAGATACATTATGAGCTTACATGAAAGAACTTGTAGTTGCAGTGAAAAAAAGAACGTCAAAAACGGATCATCCTAGCCAAAGTTATGATAGATTGAAGTTTAGAGCCAAAAATTTGAAGTAATGCCACGTGTCAAACTGTCATGGGTCGCCCAACACTTAGCCGTTTTATCTCCTATATTTCCGGTAACAGAAACCAGTTTTTGCCCTATCTTGTGACCTTCATAACGTTCTCATATTTTGGAATTTTTGAGTGCCGTCTTCTTTGTTGTCTTCTCCTACACTTCCTCTAAACAACCATAACTCACACTAACCCTAACTCGTCCTAAATCAACCGGAAATTTGAGCCAAAGTAGCCACCCTGCAGAACCGAAACTGCAGTTTCCAGTTTTCCTTCGAATTCAGGTAACTTCGTCTAGCCATAACTTCTTCGTTTCTCAGCCAAATTTCATGTTCTTTAGGTCATTTTGAAGAGCTCTAATTCCTCTAAAACTTTCATGTTGATGACCTAAGCCAATTCCCTACCGTTTGGAAGAACGAGGTGTCTAAAGTTTCGGATTCGTCACAACATAAAATCATAGTTTTCTTTCCAGAAAACGCAAGGTAAACTCGCAACTTCCAGCTTCGATTTCTTTCTGTGTGTTGCGAGTTAGGATGAGTTCTTGCTATCATTGTGTAGAGCTAAGTTTCTTCTTTAGATTAAGCCCTTACACATAGCCTAACTCGATCTGTACTGCAAGTTATAGATCCTCAAAGTCGGCCTCGTGAACTGCTCGAAAGTTCGAAACTTTCCAGAATTCCGAATTCAAATTGCTTCGTTATTGCAATTCCGGTAAGTTTTGTTTAAATTCCTTCAACCTAGCTAAACTATGTTACATTATCGGTCAAAACCATGAATCGATTGCATCAATTACGCTTTAGATTGAGTGAATTTGACAGATTTGATTTCGGAAACCCATTTGAACCATAACTTCGAAACCGAATTCGAAAACCATTGAATCCTGCATTATATCTAGCGAAATTAGTATCATTGGAACCGTAATTTGATTTCGAAATCATAAGAACAAGAATCACTCAATTTGGTTCTGTAGATTGTGAGAAAATCATGAATTAGTACTCGGGGTTGGTTCTGGATTCGCTGATGAACTCGGAAGTTTAGGGCCGTCCGATCGTAGTTAAAAGAAACGGACGGCCGAGATTAAAACGTTTCAGATTAGGTTTTTATAAATTCCAGTAAATAACCCTAACTTTTTGAATTAATTTAAATGCCTTCCCGAATGTATTTTGACACGAAACTTTAACCATAGATTCCTTATAAAATCTAGTTTATTTTGATATAAATTAATATGGTTTTGGAGTTTTTAAACATAAGTTATGAATTTTGCAAGTTACGGGTTTTCTAGAATTATTTGGTTAATTTAAAAAGATATTTTTATGAAATAAAAATTTTATAATATGTCTAAAATGTTATAGTTGCTGTATATTAAATTTGG
The DNA here is from genome assembly GCA_023374045.1 of Limonium bicolor. Taxonomy (NCBI): domain Eukaryota; kingdom Viridiplantae; phylum Streptophyta; class Magnoliopsida; order Caryophyllales; family Plumbaginaceae; genus Limonium; species Limonium bicolor. The sequence goes on along the minus strand of CM041781.1, from coordinate 86,642,595 downwards.
GAATTTTTGGGCAATGGTAAATGGTTTTAAAAATTGTGTTTATGAGTTTTTCATAAGAATAACTTATAATATATGGTTTTTAATGTAACCAAAAGTTAAAGTATGGTTTGGTAATAAACTTTGTAAGTTGGGAAAAAATGGAAACTAAATTAACATTTTAAAATAGTATGTTTATAAATGTTTTGGGTAGTATCTTTTAAGAGAGGTGAAATTATTTATATATGTATATATATACTTATTTAAGTAGAAACTTATATTAAATCAAGGAATTAAACTAGTCTACATTTTAATTTATTATATAATGTGGAAGTTAATATACTTAATTGAAGCTTGGGGAAATACTTTATTTTATAAACCATATACCAGATGTTAATATGTCTAAAAGTTAATAGAAATAATTAAATACAATAAAACTACATAAATAATGTTTTGAACAAATCCTAGTATATATAAATATATACACATTAAACATAAATAAAAGAAATTAAATACCTTATAGGAAATATAATACGAAGGAATTAATAAGTTAAACTAAACCTCTACATAATGCTAATAGAAGAATATTATATGAGGTGGTATTAAATTAGGCTTAAAGAGTTACCTTTGAATTTCCAAGGTTTATATATAAACCATATTAAAATACATGTATAGTATTATTTGTCAATGACCAGAATGTAAATCTAAAATTGGGATTAAGTAATTAATAAGTTAAAACTTAGGAAAAATTGTGATTAGATTTCATAAAATGTTACACAAATAGATCTTATTCTATAATTAATGATAAACAAATGTAATACGTTTACATCTAAATGTTCTTAATATAAAAACAATAATTAAATAAATAAAATACTTTTACATCTAAATGTGAGGTAGGTTAGTAAGTCTAGATTTAATCATTTCTTAACATTTATGGTATTGAAATATAACTTAATGTTTTAAGATAAAATCATGAAAAGGATTATGATGTTAAACTATATTAAACTATGATTTGGAAATTTATCTAAATAATAATCCTTAAGTTTCTTGGCATTAGATAAGCCATATGAAATACATTTATAACGTTTGTTACCAATACTTAGGATGTGAGTTTACAACTAAGTGAGGTATTTAGTAGTTGGAATTTATAGAAGGTTTATGAATAGGAATTTGATACTTAAAACCTTTGAACCTTTTATTAGATAAAACTAAGTTACATAAGATATTATATTGACATACTTTACGGTAATGGGAAATAATGATAGGTTATTTGAATATAAAATATGAGAATTTTCATAATAGATTATCTTATTAAATAATTAACAATTTCACTTTCGAACCAGAATTTAATTCTTTGATGAATTCTACTCTATGTAGATATATTGTCCATCCTAAATACAATAAAGGAAATTAATTTATTAGGTTATTCCTTTGAAACCTTAGGTTTTGTAAAACAATTTAAAACATATTTAAGGCTTAAGTTTAATGAAGTTTAGTGCAAAGGATTATACTTAGTCTATAGAGAGAATGTGCGTTAAAATAAAACATTTAGGAAATTAAATGTAAGTAAGGATACATAAAAGGTTATACTAAATACCTTATTGTATAGGTAATAATAAAACATGTAATATACCTTGTGAATACTAAATGTAAGATTAATTCGTTAAACCTAAGTTAACTATAGTATAGTTATTCAGGATGAGAAGCAATTTAACATCTTATGACAAGTTTATTAGATGGTTGTAATTAAAAGTCATTCTGAACTAAAGATGAGATAATTGAGTTTAGCAGTTCAATTAAGTTTTACCAAAACGCGTCTACAACACTACGATTCCAATGTACAAGATGTAGATCTTAATTAAGTTAAGGGAAAGACTTAATCATAATGGGTTATCTAGTAGATGTTGTTTAAGTACATAATCTTTACATTGTGAGATAATAGTATAGTATTCTGAGATGAGTCCATCATAGGTCATAATACAGTGTTTATTCTAAATTAAGAATAAAGGTATTGAGCTTAAGATTATTATTGAAATTCTTAGATTTAATTATATAATATAAACACATTTTGATATAAAGGTCTCAAAAGTCTTGAATGTGAGGATTGTGGTTAAATATGAATTAAGTGGATAGGAGTGGACAGTTAGCGGGTGTTAATAAAATACATTCCTTGATCCTACAACCTTGGGCTATACAACCTTCTAAAATAAGTCAAAGGTTATACATAACATTTAAGCGAGGGCTTATAAGATAATTGAGATTTGGAAATAAGAGAGAGGGGTTTATTTAAGTTTAACTTAGGGTACAGGTTATTGATAGTAAATTATCTTCAATGTTCCTCAGAGAATTGTTGAATGTTTGCACGAGCTTACTAGAACTGCTATGGCGTTGACCAGGTATGATTTCTCGTACTCCGATACTTTTGCTGATTGACTTGTGAGACGTTTTCGAAAAACGCTAACTGAGTTTAAGAGGAATTTCTAAAAGGAAATGGTTGTGTGACTAACTCAGCTTGTGTGACTAACTGAGCCTTGAATGTGAAACTCACTTGGGTATTGGTTCCTTCTCTTTGGTTGTTCCATTAGACATTGACTGCTTAGGGTTTACGCTTCTGCACTCTGTAGGACTAAGTGTTTTGGTATTGCTCTGGGTAGTTAGTGATCTGGTGGGAATTTGGAAAAGATCAATTTTGGTGAATCCTTCTTTTGACTCTGGATATCGTTTCATCCATGAGCTGGTTCTTGAGGTTTTGACGTGCGCGCGTCTTCAATGGTAACAGCAGGGGGCTGTATATCCCTCGCCCATAGGGGCATTTATATTTGACAGCAGGGGGCTGTATATCCCTCATCCACCAGGACATTTTTAATCTGACAGCAGGGGGCTGTATATCCCTCATCCATACGGACATTTATATCTGGCGGTGGGGGCCATCCCTCCCAATTGGCTTTATTCTACTCTTGAGTTATTGGTTCTTGGATTTATCTTTTCATTCCTAGTCCTTTGTGACTATCTGAGACTTTCTACTCCTAACTGGAATTGATTCTAACTTGAGTACTGGATGTTCACTAACTCATGGTGTGGTTTTGGATTGACTAACTTTACCTTCCTATTATTTATCTTTATCCTTAACTTGTTATCTTTGGCTTGATGATTTTAAAGTGCCTTGTTTCCCTGTTTTACTTTCAAGAGTTTAATTTCAAGTTACTGTTTATTTTGAAGAGTTATGTTTTAAAGATTGCTTTGGAGAATTGTACCAGTTCCATTCCAGGGAACTGACTCACCCCTCCCGGGGTGGGCTGCTTGGTTTCATCTTGCAGGTATAAATTGTTTATACAGGTGGCCACGAAGAGCATGAGTGATTGGGATGGGAATTAGGAATTGTGGAGAGTTACTCTATTTTACTAGTAGTTATGTTATGTTGTTTTTCTCGAGTTCAGACTGTAGCTTTTGTAATTTTGTAAGTTGTAATTGGTGAGGTTTGGTGCCGGGTGTTTGGAACCCGATGGTCTGTAAACGCCAGTAGAGATTTTATATTCCGCTGTATTTATTGTAAATAGGGGCGTTACAGAAAGTGGTATCAGAGCGTAGTTACGCTCTGAACCCGAGAAAACAAGCCGAGTGAAATACTTAGAATATAGGTGCACTTAAAACTGGGGTAGAATTGGGAAGTGAGGATTCCAGTAAGGCACGACTTCTAACCCTTCTTAGATTAGTGAATGATTTCTTTATACACTTTTCTTCTTATGAATGTCTATAGAGAAGGGTGTGCTGTTGTTCTGTTCGAACATTAAACTACAGTAGAAATATAGGTTGGAATATCATCTATTGAGTATGTTAAGATTTTGGTTGGGATAAATCATATATTAAGCTATTTTCAAAAGCATACTTATGGAGAATACATGGCTAGGAATACAATTCCTTAAGAGCAAGTACACATGCTTCTAGAAATTTTAAAGAATACTTTTGGTTGAAAACAGTATACAAATAGAACTTTAAATAACTAAATTAGTATTGATATTATGTGAAAGTAATTCAACTCCTTTAAAGTTTGAAAATAAATCTCAAGAATTATTTGGTACAAATTGTTGCCTAAAGGTAATGTTTGGATAAATCTTAAGTCTAGAAAATTATTAAGTAACAAACACTAGTAGCATACACCCGGAACCCATAAACCACACTAAAACTCTATGCTAACTTTAGAAAGAAACACACCTAAACCTAACACCCTACGGGAAGTGCCTGGTGCGACGAACTCCTAGGCTGAAAGTAGTGGGGGTGCACACCCACTTCTGGAAGTTTAGGGGCTAGACAAGCCTTGTCATCTAACCGTAAATAATCTTCTACGCAGGTGATGGATTGTGTTGAACTTGAGGGGAAGTGGTGGTAAGACGTTACCATCATGAAATCTTGAGCTAGGCATATTTCATTACTAGCCACACTGAACAATTCAAAACTTATATATTAAGATCCAGTACTAAATTCATACATGTAAAGAGTTTACCGAGTTAAATCCTTGGTGAAAAATACTTACCTATGGAGTGAAAACACATGAGTAATAATAAACTAAATACTATTGAGCCTTAAATACTTGGAGTATTGAGTGTAGTGAAAAATTGAGAGTTACTTAAAGATTTGGAAATCCTCATGTTTATTTTGAAGTTTAAAGAGTGATATTTACAAAAGCCACCATTGTCTAAGGGAGTACTAAGATTTAATAATCAGAAGAATACTTACATAGAACAAACCCTAAGAAAAATAATTATCAAGAGTGAGTGAGTTTTCATTAGACTAATTCATTTGACTCAAAAATTTATATATTGAGTCCCTACCTTAAAAAAAATTTAAGATAAAGAAATCAGATTTTTGGAGCTACATTATAATTAATAAGAACTTCCTAAAACTCTGCCTTGTGTGAAATTATGTAAATATATAATAAGTAAATTTTATGAAGTAAATACTTAATGGTTCGTCTAAAATACTATAGTAATTATAAAAAACAATTGAAACTTGAAAGTCACAGAAAATATTTATTTTATAAAGTTTTAACATATGGTTGGCTAATAAACCCTTGAAGATAATTTTGAAAGATTATCTCGGATTATTAAATGATCTGAAATATTATTTTAAACTACTCAAGTGTGTTACACCTGAGTTGTAGCTTGTTAATATAATTGATATGATAAAATGAACATATAATGGACATATAATTCGTATCAGTCATAAATGAATGGATAATAATCATAAGATAAAATTTTATAACAGTTAAGAAAATACAAATACAAATACAAAACAATCACAGATATAGATATATATATATATATATATATATATATATATATATATATATATAGATATATATCGATCGCAGATAAAATCAACGGTGCAATAAAATTTACAACAAAGCTGGTTAATAAGGTGTTGAATTCTTTGAATGTGTCGTTAGTAGCGGTACGAGGGCGTACCTTAGCTCTTTTAAGGGGGATATACTGGCATACTCTTCCTTCGTCACCTCATCCAGATTATGCCATGTTGCCTTATTAGCAGAATGTGAGGTGTTTGTATGCGCTTGGTTTTACATTATGACACAGTAGGTGACTGTTGATTTTCATCATGCTATGTCTTGGTATATCTTGGTTCGTTTTGATTTTGAGTAATCTCGAGTGGAATGTTGTCATGGAAATGGATGGAATAAAGGATTGGATTGGTATGGAATTTCATTGGAATTATGATTGTCCCAGCACACCCGAAGCGGTGTGAGTGCCTATTAGTTGATTTTTAAACTTCGAGGCGAAGTTTCTTTTAAGGGGGATATACTGAAATACCCCTAAATTAATTTAGGGGATTTCTTTTATTAAAACTTAAATAATACTATTAAATATTAAATTATTATATGGAATTATGAAAATTTATTTAGGGGATTTCTCCTATTTAACCCTAAAGAATACAATAAAATATTTAATTATTATATATTATTATATAGTATTATGAATTTAATAATAAGATTTATAAGTCGATAAATCTTGGGAAAATTTCTAAACACTCCAATTATATTATAAAGATTTTAGAAATATTGGGAGCATTGATTTGGAACATAAAAGTCAATATAAAATCCTAGAAACCTTAAAGCTTATTAAGCCTTGCTAGGGTTGACTTTTTGAGAATGGTCAAACCAGCCCATGAAACCTATACCAATAAATAGGTTATGGAAAACCATGAAGATCGATAAAAAGAACGTCAAAAATGGATCATCCTAGCCAAAGTTATGATAGATTGAAGTTTAGAGCCAAAAATTTGAAGTAATGCCACGTGTCACACTGTCACGGGTCGCCCAACACTTGGCCGTTTTATCTCCTATATTTCCGGTAACAGAAACCAGTTTTTGCCCTATCTTGTGACCTTCATAACTTTCTCATATTTGGAATTTTGAGTGTCGTTTCTTTGTTGTCTTCTCCTACACTTCCTCTAAACAACCATAACTCACACTAACCCTAACTCGTCCTAAATCAACCGGAAATTCGAGCCAAAGTAGCCACCCTGTAGAACCGAAACTGCAGTTTCCAGTTTTCCTTCGAATTCAGGTAACTTCGTCTAGCCATAACTTCTTCGTTTCTCAGCCAAATTTCATGTTCTTTAGGTCATTTTGAAGAGCTCTAATTCCTCTAAAACTTTCATGTTGATGACCTAAGCCAATTCCCAACCGTTTGGAAGAACGAGGTGTCTAAAGTTTCGGATTCATCACAACATAAAATCATAGTTTTCTTTCCAGAAAATGCAAGGTAAACTCGCAACTTCCAGCTTCGATTTCTTTCTGTGTGTTGCGAGTTAGGATGAGTTCTTGCTATCATTGTGTAGAGCTAAGTTTCTTCTTTAGATTAAGCCCTTACACATAGCCTAACTCGATCTGTACTGCAAGTTATAGATCCTCAAAGTCGGCCTCGTGAACTGCTCGAAAGTTCGAAACTTTCCAGAATTCCGAATTCAAATTGCTTCGTTATTGCAATTCCGGTAAGTTTTGTTTAAATTCCTTTAACCTAGCTAAACTATGTTACATTATCGGTCAAAACCATGAATCAATTGCATCAATTACGCTTTAGATTGAGTGAATTTGACAGATTTGATTTCGGAAACCCGTTTGAACCCTAACTTCGAAACCGAATTCGAAAACCATTGAATCCTGCATTATATCTAGCGAAATTAGTATCATTGGAACCGTAATTTGATTTTGAAATCATAGGAACAAGAATCACTCAATTTGGTTCTATAGATTGTGAGAAAATCGTGAATTAGTACTCGGGGTTGGTTCTGGATTCGCTGATGAACTCGGAAGTTTAGGGCCGTCTGATCGTAGTTAAAAGAAACGGACGGCCGAGATTAAAACGTTTCAGATTAGGTTTTTATAAATTCCAGTAAATAACCCTAACTTGTTGAATTAATTTAAATGCCTTCCCGAATGTATTTTGACACGAAATTTTGACCATAGTTTCCTTATAAAATCTAGTTTATTTTGATGTAAATTAATATGGTTTTGGAGTTTTTAAACATAAGTTATGATTTTTGCAAGTTACGGGTTTTCTAGAATTATTTGGTTAATTTAAAAAGATATTTTTATGAAATAATTTTTTTATAATATGTCTAAAATGTTATAGTTGCTGTATATTAAATTTAGGAATTTTTGGGCAATGGTAAACAGTTTTCAAAATTGTGTTTGAGTTTTTCATAAGAATAACTTATAATATATGGTTTTTAATGTAACCAAAAATTAAAGTATGGTTTGGTAGTAAACTTTGTAAGCTGGGAAAATAATGGAAACTAAATTAACATTTTAAAATAGTATGTTTATAAATGTTTTGGGTAGTATCTTTTAAGAGAGGTGAAATTATTTATATATGTATATATACTTATTTAAGTAGAAACTTATATTAAATCAAGGAATTAAACTAGTCTACATTTTAATTTTAATATTATGTGGAAGTTAATATACTTAATTGAAGCTTGGGGAAATACTTTATTTTATAAACCATATACCAGATGTTAATGTCTAAAAGTTAATAAAATAATTAAATACAATAAAACTACATAAATAATGTTTTGAACAAATCCTAGTATATAAATATATACACATTAAACATAAATAAAAGAAATTAAATACCTTATAGGAAATATAATACGAAGGAATTAATAAGTTAAACTAAACCTCTACATAATGCTAATAGAAGAATATTATATGAGGTGGTATTAAATTAGGCTTAAAGAGTTACCTTTGAATTTCCAAGGTTTATATATAAACCATATTAAAATACATGTATAGTATTATTTGTCAATGACCAGAATGTAAATCTAAAATTGGGATTAAGTAATTAATAAGTTAAAACTTAGGAAAAATTGTGATTAGATTTAATCATTTCTTAACATTTATGGTATTGAAATATAACTTAATGTTTTAAGATAAAATCATTAAAAGGATTATGATGTTAAACTATATTAAACTATGATTTGGAAATTTATCTAAATAATAATCCTTAAGTTTCTTGGCATTAGATAAGCCATATGAAATACATTTATAACGTTTGTTACCAATACTTAGGATGTGAGTTTACAACTAAGTGAGGTATTTAGTAGTTGGAATTTATATAAGGTTTATGAATAGGAATTTGATACTTAAAACCTTTGAACCTTTTATTAGATAAAACTAAGTTACATAAGATATTATATTGACATACTTTACGGTAATGGGAAATAATGATAGGTTATTTGAATATAAAATATGAGAATTTTCAATAGATTATCTTATTAAATAATTAACAATTTCACTTTCGAACCAGAATTTAATTCTTTGATGAATTCTACTCTATGTAGATATATTGTCCATCCTAAATACAATAAAGGAAATTAATTTATTAGGTTATTCCTTTGAAACCTTAGGTTTTGTAAAACAATTTAAAACGTATTTAAGGCTTAAGTTTAATGAAGTTTAGTGAAAAGGATTATACTTAGTCTATAGAGAGAATGTGCGTTAAAATAAAACATTTAGGAAATTAAATGTAAGTAAGGATACATAAAAGGTTATACTAAACACCTTATTGTATAGGTAATAAAACATATAATATACCTTGTGAATAAATGTAAGATTAATTCGTTAAACCTAAGTTAACTATAGTATAGTTATTCAGGATGAGAAGCAATTTAACATCTTATGACAAGTTTATTAGATGGTTGTAATTAAAAGTCATTCTGAACTAAAGATGAGATAATTGAGTTTAGCAGTTCAATTAAGTTTTACCAAAACGCGTCTACAACACTACGATTCCAATGTACAAGATGTAGATCTTAATTAAGTTAAGGGAAAGACTTAATCATAATGGGTTATCTAGTAGATGTTGTTTAAGTACATAATCTTTACATTGTGAGATAATAGTATAGTATTCTGAGATGAGTCCATCATAGGTCATAATAAGTGTTTATTCTAAATTAAGAATAAAGGTATTGAGCTTAAGATTATTATTGAAATTCTTAGATTTAATTATATAATATAAACACATTTTGATATAAAGGTCTCAAAAGTCTTGAATGTGAGGATTGTGGTTAAATATGAATTAAGCGGATAGGAGTGGACAGTTAGCGGGTGTTAATAAAATACATTCCTTGATCCTACAACCTTGGGCTATACAACCTTCTAAAATAAGTCAAAGGTTATACATAACATTTAAGCGAGGGCTTATAAGATAATTGAGATTTGAAAATAAGAGAGAGGGGTTTATTTAAGTTTAACTTAGGGTACAGGTTATTGATAGTAAATTATCTTCAATGTTCCTCAGAGAATTGTTGAATGTTTGCACGAGTTTACTAGAACTACTACGGCGTTGACCAGGTACGATTTCTCGTACTCCGATACTTTTGCTGATTGACTTGTGAGACGTTTTCGAAAAACGCTAACTGAGTTTAAGAGGAATTTCTAAAAGGAAATGGTTGTGTGACTAACTCAGCTTGTGTGACTAACTGAGCCTTGAATGTGAAACTCACTTGGGTATTGGTTCCTTCTCTTTGGTTGTTCCATTAGACATTGACTGCTTAGGGTTTACGCTTCTGCACTCTGTAGGACTGAGTGTTTTGGTATTGCTCTGGGTAGTTAGTGATCTGGTGGGAATTTGGAAAAGATCAATTTTGGTGAATCCTAATTTTAACTCTGGATATCGTTTCATCCATGAGCTGGTTCTTGAGGTTTCGACGTGCGCGCGTCTTTAATGGTAACAGCAGGGGGCTGTATATCCCTCGCTCATAGGGACATTTATATTTGACAGCAGGGGTCTGTATATCCCTCGTCCACCAGAACATTTTTAATCTGACAGCAGGGGGCTGTATATCCCTCGTCCATACGGACATTTATATCTGGCGGTGGGGGCCATCCCTCCCAATTGGCTTTATTCTACTCTTGAGTTATTGGTTCTTGGATTTATCTTTTCATTCCTAGTCTTTTGTGACTATCTGAGACTTTCTACTCCTAAGTGGAATTGATTCTAACTTGAGTACTGGATGTTCACTAACTCATGGTGTGGTTTTGGATTGACTAACTTTACCTTCCTATTATTTATCTTTATCCTTAACTTGTTATCTTTGGCTTGATGATTTTAAAGTGCCTTGTTTCCTGTTTTACTTTCAAGAGTTTAATTTCAAGTTACTGTTTATTTTGAAGAGTTATGTTTTAAAGATTGCTTTGGAGAATTGTACCAGTTCCATTCCAGGGAATTGACTCACCCCTCCCGGGGTGGGCTGCTTAGTTTCATCTTGCAGGTATAAATTGTTTATACAGGTGGCCACAAAGAGCATGAGTGATTGGGATGGGAATTAGGAATTGTGGAGAGTTACTCTATTTTACTAGTAGTTATGTTATGTTGTTTTTCTCGAGTTCAGACCGTAGCTTTTGTAATTTTGTAAGTTGTAATTGGTGAGGTTTGGTGCCGGGTGTTTGGAACCCGATGGTCTGTAAACGCCAGTAGAGATTTTATATTCCGCTGTATTTATTGTAAATAGGGGCGTTACATGCAAGCCTTGGCAATTGACTGTAATTCCTTGTGTTCATGATGTTTGTGCAATTTGGCAAGTTAGGGATGAACCTAAAAACTTTGTTAGCAACTGGTACAAGAAAGAGGCTTATATGAGAGCATATGACCAACATATGGAGATGCTTAATGGGCCAAATGAGTGGCCTAGGCAAGGTAAACCAGAAGTAGAATGCCCACCACTAAGAGTATGGAAAGGAAGGCCAAGAAGTAAGAGAAGGAGAGAGGTTGGTGAATCTACTACAAGTTCAAAGATATCAAGGAAGGGCCAAAAACAAGTCTGTGGTGGTTGTGGAGTTTCTGGGCACAATAGAAAGACGTGCACAAATGTAAGTAAATCTTACAACTTTAAATATGAAGTTTATGTCAATTTTCATATTAATTAAATTCTATTGTTTATGTTTCAGGTTCTATGAAATACCCCGTATTTAAAAATAATGATTGATTAGGCTAATAAGTAATTTAGAGGCTTAATTAAGTATAAATAATTATTAGGGAACAATCCCGAAGAACGGATCCTTAAAATGGATTAAAAATCGCTAACGACATTAAAGCGCGTTTTTCGAGGTAACCGGGAAAACGCTTTAAGCGGGTCAAATAGACTCGTAACAATTTTAGTCAACTAAATATTCATTAATAATATTAGTGAAGTTAGGACCAATAAAATCAATAAAACGAGAGATTAGTAACAACTGTCAAAAACGGGAAGTTGTGGGGTAGGAACATAAATAACCAAGAGTTATGTGTCCACTTTGGAAATAAAAAGTAAGAGTGTAATGTGTGTGTGTGGGCTGTCCGATTTTGGCCCCTCCTCACACTCCCTCTATTAACTCTTCCTTACTCACAAAACAACAAATAAAAAACTACTACTTTATTCTCCTCTCTCCTTACTCTCTTTTCCCTCACGTGAACAAGCACCTCTCACCTCTTTTTCTTCTTCTTCCCCAAGCCATGCGATTTCCATGGTGAACAAGAAGAACAACACAACCACCACTTCTCTCCTTTGTAATCCCTCCACACTTCTCCAAAATTATAAAAACACCACCATTGTAATCCCTCCTCAAGAGCAACATTTTCATCTTTCCAAAATCCAAAAACAAGCATTTTCGATTTTGAGGTTACCCATTTGAAGCTTCAACACCACCATTGGAGCCACCTTGGTCTCCTTGTTCTTTGAGGTAGGTAAAAATCTCTTTCAAACTCCTTCTTTTCTTGTCTTATGGGCAAAACGAAAATCTAGTGAAACCCTTGTTTGCCTCTTGGTCTACCGATTTTGGGCTTTTGGAAGGTGGGAAACTTGTGCTTGAGTGCTCCAAGTACTCATAAACCTTGAGAAGGTAATGGATTTTCTAAACCCTAAAACCTAGATTAAAGCTTGATTAATGGTTAGGGTTAGTTCATGGTATTGAACGGTGTATATAAATGGTTGTAGTGTTAGTGGATTGAAGCACCAAAACCGGGAGAGAGAAAGAAAGAAGAAGAAAGAAATCTATAAGGGAAAACAAGGTGAGAATCTTCATTGTGTAACCTTGTGTATATTGGTATATGTAACAGTTTTTATAAGTTTGAATTGAGTAATGAGAATGACAATGTGATAGTAGTGTAATGTATAAGAAGAAACAAAGTTATAAAACCTTAATGAACATTTTAAAAACTGTTACAATTAGTTTGGGAATGAGTGTTGGTGTGCAGGAATTTTCAAGAGTGATTTTAGTGTTGTTTTGTGGTATTAGTAATTGAATATGGGAGCTTGTATATTTTTGGTTATTGTAACAGGTGAAATAAGTATTGAAATGTGAACTAGAATGTGTGGTGAGTGTATAAAATTATAGGGGAGACTATGGCAAAATTTGCCTAGGATTAGAACACTTAGAGAATTAAAACTAGGTGAACTAATGTGAGTTGTAACAGATTTTGTTTGAGGAAGATAGGAGGTAAGTCGAGAGAGATAGCTAACATAGTTGTAAGGTATTAGAGGTGTTAGGAATGACATTAGAAGAGGGAGTTGTAGATGGAGAGTGTTAATGCAAAAATCTGTAGCATACTATAACTAGAAAAGAAGCTAGTGAAAGTGTGAATTGAAACTTAGAAAATTAGATGAGTAAATGAGCATAAAGTTGTGTGATGAATTAGGAAAGGAATTAGCATGGCTTAGAGTGTTTAAATTGTGTAAAAACATGTTAGGATGTATGTAGGAAGATTGGGGAAACAATGAGTGAAATTGGAATTGAAAAATAAGGTCTGTAGCAAATTCTGCTACCGACCGACCCAGGTCTGGGTCGGACCGTGGGTCGGTCGGAGCTTAAGTAACGAGAATAGAACTCTCGGCAAAGGACCGACCCAGGAGCCGTGGGTCGGACGTGGGTCGGTCGGACTCGAATTTTCTGTCGTCGAAGTTTCGCACTTCGACCGACCCAGAGGTGGGTCGGGTCGGGTGGGTCGTGTCGGAACTTGGACAACAGACCCAAAACTTTCGGCAATGGACCGACCCAAAGGTGTATGGGTCGGTCGGAATGATTCTGGGTCGGTCGGGAGAATTTCAGAGAACTAAACTTTCGGCAATGGACCGACCCAGGGTTTTGGGTCGGTCGGTGGGTCGGTCGACCCATAACTTACAAAAAAAAAAAAAAAAAAAAACTAAATGATTGTAACTAGTATGTATATATATATATGTATGTATGTATACCCACCTATACATATGTGCATACATATGTGTAAGTAAGCAAGACATTGAAAGTAAATAAGAGTAAGTAAGTAAAGTATAAGTGTAAGAAATGTAAGGACATAGTAAGTAGGAGTTAAGTTGATGATAGGTAATTAATCATTTAAGTGTATGTATATAATAGGATTTGATTTGTGACACCGGAAGGACGTTGGAAGTACGTACAACGGTGAACGGTATGAATTCCTCATGCCCCGAATGCTATCATGGCTACTCTGATTTGTGTGTTGGGTGCTAATTGATCACCAATAAAGATAAATGCACGAATCGGAGTTAATATGCTTACTTGTGAATATGTAGTGTTGCATGATGTTGTATATTTTCTTAAATCTTAGTTTGTATACTTCATGAAATATATGGATGATATGAATGTGTATGTATGATGAATTGTACTGTGACCGAATATGTTATGAATGGACTTCTAACTATTCCTAACCAGCTAACTCCTACTTAAATTGGTAATTAAATTGGAATGAGTAGAAGTCCGATATAGTTTCGGCCACGTGAGGATGCGGAGTCACGAGAGGTTGGCTCCAATCCTGACTCTTAAATGGTCCGCGGCCCAAATCCCTTAAGTGGGTAGCATCCCGGATTAGTGAGTCAAGTAAATCCCGGATGTGGGACGGAGAGTAGTCCCCAAGGCCGGAGGTCCCGACGACTGACTTGAGTAATAGTAAGTAGTAAGAATGAGTAAGTAAAGTAAAAAGGAAGTAAGTAATGAAGTAAGAGAAGTAAGTAGAGTAAGATGAGCAAAAGAGTAATATGCATTCCGATTAACCCGGATGCACATCTGGCTAACCTTGTGAAGGTAAGTATTGTGAACTCCATTGTATTGTTGCCTTGAAGTGAATGATGTATTTGATGCATGTATGATTGTATGTAAAGCATGTATGTATGAGTAATGAACAAGCATGTTTAGCGGTCGCCAATTAGTCGGCGTACCCTTGCTAGCAATCGGTATATGCGGAGTTCATGCGCAGCGTAAGCTGGACCCCCTCGGGGGACCATTTTTACTACACGCAGGTACTCGAGATTGATGAAGATGTGAAGATCTATCCATTTCTTTTATCTTCTTTTGTGATGTAAACATTGAATTTATGATGGGTGTACTAAGTAGTACATGGCTGTAACTTTTGATTAGCCGGTGTACCATGTGGTACACCTTTTTGGATTGATAGAATGGAGCATTGGTATAGATGAGCATAGGTAGGAGCTCATTCTTTTGGGTAAACTTGGAAGGTTGTAATGACTACATTTTGTATACTCGGTAATCCTGGTAGTGAATGTATTGAAATGGTAAGTTGTTTTAGTAGCTCGGTATCTATTGGCCATCAGACCGTTACTGTAAGTATTAGTAGCTTGCTAGCCGTATGGGCGTTAGCGGCATTGTTTCACCCGCCGAAGTAAATAAGTAGTATACTTCCGCTGCGAACTCACTGAATTAACAGGACGATTAGACGGTAAGCATAGGATTAACGGTTGGGGTGTTACATTCTAGCAAACCAAGTAAGAGCCAGAGCTCAAAAGCTAACAGTGAGAAACTCTAGTCAAGTATCAATTCCTATGGATTCAAGCCAACACAATGTGAGTCATGTTGAAGAATTTGCGGTTTGGAGCACTCAACAATCCGATACATTCAACCAAACACAATGAATGTGAAGTTCTCACCAGAAATATGAGGAAAAATATTAGCAGTTTTTTGTGTAAAGATATAGCTTTAAAGCTATATACATTTGCTCAAGCATTTGTAGTTGGATGTGCTATAGATTTTTGTCAATCATCCTTTTTGTTTGTTGCTCAGACAACGATGCTTTTGCTCAAGTATATTTAGTTGGATGTGCTACAGATTTTTGTCAATCATCCTTGCTGTTTGTTTTCTCAGACAACGATGCTTTTGCTCAAGTATAAGTAGTTGGATCTGCTACAGATTTTGTCAATCATTTGTTGTCTGTTTTTCAGATGATGTTATATAGATCATATTCCATTGTGGTCAGTTAAGTGCAGCTAAAGCTTGCGTCATTTGTCTATTATATAGATATGTACTCTGCTGTAAACGAACGTACTTTGATGGTCTTTTGGTTGGAAAGTTTTTTTCTCCTAAAATTTAAAAGATAATGATGACAAATATGGAGATTTTGTTGCAGCTAGTAACTATTTGCTCGAAGTTTTTGGTGAGAAATTATTTCCGGGAATAACTATATAATTGGAAGAGTTTTTTTCCCAACAAATGAGAAATTTGTGGGAACTTTTTTCTCAATAATAACCATAAGATTTTTTTGGTACCGTTGGGAAATTTGTTTCCCAGTAAATCTTTGTTGGAACATTTTTTTATGATTTTCCCAATAATAACTATATATTGGAAGATTTTTTCCTATTAATACAAATATAATTGTGCTAAAATTTGTGGGAACTTTCATAGTAATCATGTGGGTGAATTTCTTTTTTCATAAATAAAAAGGTAATGGTCATTTACTTTGTGGGAAATCTTTTTCTCAATAGTAACTTATTGCTAGAAGATTTTTTCCCATTAATGAAAAGATAATTGTCATAAATTTATGGGAGATTTATTTTCCTATAATAACTATATGCTAAAAACTTTATTTCCAATAAATGAAAAAATAATCGTGAAAAAATTAGTGGGAAATTATTTACCCAATTATAACTTTTTTTTGATAATTGCTGGTGAAAAACCAGACTAAACATAACCAGTTTTGGTATAAGTATAACAGTAATGACAGAGTAAAACAAAAAGATGACAGACAACCTTTCGAAAGAAAAGAAAAAACTCAGACAGAGGGACTAGAGATGTAAAATGCTGAGGATGCCCTTCATGTTGCAGATTACTTCCATAGACGTTGAAACAGGGAGTACTTTCTTCATTTCCCATTCCCACACCTGTCTTTTAACCACAAGAGAGCACTCCTGCCAATCTGGGGCTTTGTTCTGAAATTTTTTTTCATTCCTTATCCACCAAATCCTCCAGATGCTATGAATGAATGTGGAAGCCCAAGATTTCCTGAGAAGAGGAGGAATCTCCACGGCGCACCAGAGCTCAAAAGCTTGAGCAACCGAGAAAGGGAATGCCGTATCTAAGCCCCACCACGATAGAAAGGCTGCTCACAGCTTGAAAGATTCAGGACAGTGAAGAAAGATGTGGGCTACTGTCTCTATAGCTGTGCAACAGAGCGGGCACCATAGCTGGTTCAGAGAGATCAAACCTTTCTCAAAGAGCACATCCTTGGTGTTTAGTCGGCTATGGAGACTGAACCAGACCAGGAGCTCTATGCGTGGGGGGGGGGGGGGGGGCTAGCTTACGCCAAAGAAGAGAGTGCCAGACAGGGAGGTCCGGTTGGTCGCGGCTACAGATAGCTTTGTAGAAGGACTTACAAGTGTAGGCTCCATCTGCTGAAAGGGACCAACATAGTTTGTCTGAGGAAGCGGAGGGGTGAGGTATGATGGAGCTGATCAACAGAGATAACTCATTCAATTCCTCTTCTTCGTACACAAAAAGAAGCCTTCTCCATATCAAGTTCCAAAGCCAAAGCTCGCCATTCCAAATACCTACTTCTGCTACACTAGATGTCTTCTGCTTACTAAGAAGGTATATCTGCAAATGGTTATTTTGATGTATTAAATACTAAGAAATAATCCTAGAAATCAACAAATCAATAGACCGTCGGGTTGCAAAAATCCCGGTCGTAGTAGTATAGCAATTTAGAAGCGACCAGGTGTCAATCCACGGGACTTGAGGTAAATAAGTCTAGCCTAAGACAATGGGTAATTCAAAAGGGGTTGTTTTTGTTTTAGGATTTAAATAAATAACAAGAACGAGATAATTAAAATAACATACAGGAAAATAAATAACAGATAAAATAAAGTGACAGATGATATGGATGAACGGGACTCTGGGTTCAGGTAAAAACCGTTTGATCAATTATGTCTACTGGTTAATTAAAGACAGATTGGCAAAATTCCTAATATTTTCTTAAGAGCTAAATCTTAGTCTTAGAAGAACTTGTTTACCAGAAATGCAGGGTCTAGTCTAGACTCGAGCAGAAAACACATGTAAACGGATTAAGTATGAGGAATAATAATTTGCGTCTGAAGGAATAATTAATTAGTCCAATCAATTTATCCATAGATATACAGATTAATTTAACCAATCTATTTATCACTTGGTCGGATCAAAATAGATTTAGTAAAGCAGTTCAATAAACTCATGACATTTATTAAAAAGCGCAAGAATAACATTAATCGTAACAATCTGAAATTAATTAAAACCAGAAAATATAAATTACATAATTAAAAATAAACCATCCCTAGAGTAAATCCTCTAAACCGCCATAATAAATAAATAGACAAAATAAGAAATCATCTTATCTGACATCCTTATATTGCGTTGTTATTTGGACTGAAAATATGTCGGTTTATAGGTTGGATAATGGGTGTGAATGGAAAATGGATGAATGGATGATGAATGTGAGTGAGGTGCTGATCGGGTGGTGATGTTGTGAATGAAATGCAATGGAGGATTAATATGTGTGAGATGGAGTGGGATGGAATGGTGTGATAGTAGTAGTAGTGTTGTACACTACGTACTGGATGTGTAGGGAATGGAAGAATTCAGTTCTGTTTATAGAACTAATGTGATGAGTACGGTGGACTAGTGGAGAGTGGCGGTGGAATGATGATGTTTGATGATGATTAATGATTAATGATGAAAGTTAATGAAGTGGGTTGGTTTGTTGGAAGGAAAGAAATCAATCGTGGAAAGTAGTAGTGGAAAGACAAAGATTAGTGCTGGAGAGAATATGGGCTGGCGCTGATCATTGTGATAATATCTGTTTATATATATTTTTTATTCTACTCGATTACGCCCCAGGGATTGTCCCGTTTGCCGCGTCTGGAAATCTGTCCGCTACACGGACGTGACTCAAAGAGGTTGTCCGTGTTGGTGTCCGCGTGCGGACGTGGCTCAAGGCTGGAATGATTAGCAGAGTGGGGCGGCGTGTGATAAAATATGATAACATATTTTTATTCTTCGTTGTCGTGGCCCAGGGATTACCGGATCTGGTCTGTCCGAGTTTATGTCCGCGTGCGGACGTGACTGTAGAGAGGAGGAAACTCGATCTGGAGATGTCCGCGAATGTGTCCGTGTCTGCCCGTCAGGACACATATCAGGACATGTGTAAATTTTCCTCTTTTTGTTCCAAAAGCTCTAAACTCCTTCCTAATCATGTCCTAAACAAAAATAACATGAAAACAAGAAGGTAAATGCATAAATCTAAGTAAAAGATATGGAAAACAAGGTTTAAAGCACTCAAAAGATAGATCAATAATCAGTGCATCAAATTCCCCCACACTTATCTTTTGCTCGTCCTCAAGCAAAATAGAGAATAAAACTATCTTCCAGGCTGTAGCATTGAAACACAGAGTTAAAACAGATACAGACAGAAAGCAAGCAATGATGACGATCAAAAGAATAATTCTACTTCTGGATGTAGGTTTTCGCAGTCAGTGAAAAAGAAGGATTTTTAAAAGCATGGAGAAGTCAGAATACAAAATCTGGAAGTAGATTAACTTGGGATCTTCCACTATTCCTTTCCTCTAACCTTTGGATGTCAAGGGGTGTGAAGTAATGCCTTATTCCGCAGTACCTTTTAACACCACGTACTCATGATCAAAATTTAAACTGCAATCAATTTTTCGCATGTAAGAACATTCTTTTTCAAGATATATATATATATATAAAACAATCGAATTATTGCGAATTGTAGAGTTATTCCGTAACCCAGACTTTTCTCTCTATCCATGTAACAGTGTTGGGCCAACTATCCCAGATCCCGAGACATTAGGTAGATAGGTGTTAAGGCACCCTTAAGACTTAATAACCGGATAGACGAGGCCTGCTTTTGTTCGGAAAAACTTTTGTTTGATCAGCGTAGTACCTTGACTTATCCTTTTCATTCCAAACTTTCAAATCATTTCCAAGAATCCCAAGCTAAACTAATTCAGTTTCCATAATCAACTAATCCATCAAATATTTGTGAAAATAGATTAATTTTGAATAAAATTAGATATACAAACACCTTGACACAGAAGGATTCTTGAGGTAGTCAACATGCCTTGATTTCTAAATCTGTTTAAAGAAGTGATTTTCTCGAAAGCAAGTAGACAAATAAAGACAAGTGTGACATTTAAACCCAACTTGCATATTCAGATAGATTTTTCTACT